>WEKY01009524.1:0-18729 GCA_013390045.1 Picathartes gymnocephalus | reverse complement strand
ATGGGACCCGGTGAGATGCAACCTAGAGTGCTGAGAGCCACTCTCTGTATCTGAAAATTCATGGCAGGCCAATGGTGAAGTGCCAGGAGACTAGAAAAGGGGAAACCTTGTACCCATATTTAAAAAGGGCTGCATCCAAAGCAGTGTGGCCAACAGGGCCAGGGAGGGGATTCTGCCCCCCTGCTCTGCTGAGACCCCACCTGCAGGGCTGCATCAGCTCTGGGGTCCCCAGCACAGGAAGGACAGGGACCTGTTGCAGCAAGTCCAGAGGAGGGCCTGAAAAAAATCAGAGGGTTGGAGCAACTCTACTATGAGGAAAGACTGAGAGTTGTAATTGTTCAACCTGGAAAAGAGAAGGCTTCAGAGTGATCCAGTTGTAATTTCCAGTACTTGAAGGGCACCTACAGTGAAGATGGACAACAGTGGTTTACAAGGGCACATAGTGATCGGATAAGGGGGAATGGCTTTACACTGGAAGAGGTCAGCTTATATTGGATATTAAAAGAAATTTTTTACTGTGAGGGTGGTAATGGACTGGAACAGGTTGCTAAGAGAAGTTGTGAGTGTCCCATCCTTGGTAGCGTTCAGACAAGGCTGGATCTAGTGGAAGATATCTCTGCCCATAGCAGGAGGGTTGGAACTAAATGTTCTTTAAGGTCCCTTCCAACCCAAACCACTCTATAATTCTATTTGAAGAAACCCTTCTTGTGATCCGTGATATTCTTCACCAGATTTAATTCCAGATGGGTCTTGGTTTTCATTGCATTTCTGCATACTCTGACGATATCCTTATATTCATCTCAGGTGGCCTGTCCCTGCCTCCCCCTCATATATATCCCATACTTATGTCTGAGCTTTGACAGGAGCTCCTTTTTCATCCATGCAAACCTCCTTTCCCTTTTAGTCTGTTAATTGCAGTACATAATTTAAGTCAAGGATTTCTCTGGGCAAGCATTAAAGATTGAAATGCAAGCATGCTTGGTCAGTTGCCGCTGGCCTTAGGAGGTGCTATTCCTGGGCTTGCTAAGCTCGCTTGTGTTTTTCTACTGATTGCCTGCTGAAACATACAGACTTGTCTCTTGTAACTGTGCCTTTTAATAAAATAAGTTTATTTAGTGAGGAATAAAGAGTCTTGATTAAATATAGAGCTGATATAATGTTTTTAACATAGACTTACCTACCGGCATGCCTCCAATATAACGATTCTATATGGAACCTACTAAGAGCATTTTATATGTTTGTCAACTAGCACAATTAATGTTTTTCAATAAGCAACTTAGTAATTATCACTTGCATGCAAAGTAGGCATATAGAGAAAGCTGGTGAGCCAGCAAGTTGGAAGATGGTGTCTGCTATAGAAAGAGGGTGGGGGGGTTGTTTTTTTGGGGGGGATTTTTTTAGCAATGTGCTGGTGTGCACTCTCAGGTAGATTGCATTACATATAAGACAAAAACTTTGAAGAAGAAAAGAAGGATTGTAACATTTTCCTCAGGCAAGTGAACCTTGGAGAAAAAAAGAAAAATACTTCTGATTACAACTAAATCCTAGTCTAACAATTTGTAAAATGCTTTGTTTCTCAGAATGTGCTAATACATGGGGTTTTTTCTTCTTTTGACGCAGATGTGAGTCATAATCTTTAAGACGAGAAGATGTTTGTGTTCACAGTATTAGTGTGTACCCTGCATGGGAATAAACACGGTAAAATAAGCTTTCTATTTGTCTTCTGTATAGACTATGTGTAATGAAGGAAACACAGAGAGAACGATACATGCTGTATCAGTGACTGTTCCAGAATAGCTTGATTGTTTTTACTGTTGCAGCCCCAGTACATAAGTTGATTATCTTGATAATACTAAGAAAAATCAAAGATACAATGAGATTGTATTTACCATATTTCAAAGGGACTTGGTTAAAGACTTTCTAGCATCTAAATGAGATTGTGGGAGGAAGGAAACAGATTTTTTAAACTACCAACAGCACCTAGAAGGAGGGTTATATGTCCAAAACTGGTTTATCTGTTGCCTTCTTCCCGAAGCCTAGCTGCCAGCAGCCAAAAACTTCGTAGTGGTCTGAATGGTACTTATAACCAACAGCACTCTCTCTTCCCAAGGATGAGCCTAGAGGTTTGAAAACGATGAATCTTGCTGTGAGGGAAATACAAATCAAGCTTTGAGCTTAAACAATAGTAATCCAACCTGATCCTTAACACTTCCAGGCATCTAACACCTTTCTGGGCAATGTACCTTTGAGGGTATTTCATCACCCTCATAATGAAAAATGTTTTCCTAATATCCTAGTCTGAATCTACCCTCTTTAGTTCAAAACTATTACACTCTGTCCTATCACAACAGGCTTTACTAAAAAGTGAGTCTCCATCTTTCTTAGCAGCCCCCTGTAAGTACTGAGAGACTTTAATATGGTTTCCCTTAAGCCTTCTCTTTTCCAGGCTGAATAATCCCAGAACCCTCAGCCTTTCCTTCTAGGAGAGATGCTTCTTCTCGCTCCAGCAGGTCCATGTCCTCCCTGTGCTGGGACCCCAGAGCTGATGCAGCCCTGCAGGTGGGGTCTCAGCAGAGCAGAGCAGAGGGGCAGAATCCCCTCCCTGGCCCTGCTGCCCACACTGCTCTGGATGCAATCTAAGATACAGCTGACTTTCTGTGCTGTGAGCACATATTGCCAGGTCATACCCAGTTTTTAATTTACCAGTATCCTTCAAGTTCTTTTCTGCAGGGCTGCTCTCAATCCCTTCTTCCCCCAGTCTGTATTGATACCAGGGATTGCCCTGACCCTGGTGCAGCACCTTGCTCAACAAATTGGTTCACATGGGCCTACTTCTCAAGCTTACTCATGTCTCTCTGGAACAGCTGACTTAAGACAAATGACTTTGTTTAAGACAGCTCTCACTCAGGTGGGGAGTCTTGGTTTGCTCAGTGCTTCAGAAGATATCTCCATGCTACAGATATTGATTCACTGCCTTTGCACCATTTCATCTTTTCAGGGAAGAAACAGCATTACACTGAGGTTTCTGTTTCAACTGGAGTGCTCACATTCCTGCCTCTTTATTCAGGGCTCCTTCATTCTATTGTTGCAGGTAAGGTGGTAGTCATGGTGTGAATTTTCAGTGCTCTCACAGCATGGTAACAGAGGGAGATCATATTTCTCCTGTATGGACAATGAATTAAAGCATGAATATTGATACTTCTAGGCTGCAATTCCTAAAATTATGTTTTGAACTACATATTCTGTTGTCCTGGGCAGTTTGTGCATTTTGTTGTATTTTAATATTAAAAAACCCCAAACACAACCCCCAAAACCCAACAACCAACACCGAAGATAGAGATATTTTCTTTTCTTTTTGATGCAAAGGCAAGGTTGAATGTGACTTACCTAACTGTAGAAAGGAAGTGAATAGCAAAACAAGAGCATAAATCTGTATCTCATAAGTGCCAGGCTAGCACTCTTTATATTGCTCCTCCTGTGAATTAGACAACTTACATTTTGAATCATTAAATGATTCAGAACAATGTATTTTATTAATTTATGTTGTATTCGAAGCTAGGCAAGAAAGACATGGATAAATTCAAAATCTTTCCCTGATTTTCTGATACAAATAGTCCTTGAGGAACTCTCTTATTTTAAGTAAACTTAGTGAAACTAGTCTCCAAATTGAGCTATTTCTTCTATCACAGTATGTCATATACAATTGTTCAGGCATAACTAGAATGTCAGATATCACTGTTATTGTGCCAGTCTTACATTGTGATGCTTGTGTTGTCTTCACAAGTTAAGAAAGTAGCAGGTAACCTACAGCTGAATTTTTTTCAGCAAGCCTTAGATGGTTTAAATGTATTGATCACAAGCTGGGAAAGGACCCACCACATGCAACCTAAAAGCATCTTCATCAGCTGGAAATCTTATTCAGAACTGCTCCAAACTCTTCTGCAGAAGTAAACATTTGGTAGACAACCAGATCTGCCGTTCAGGTAGGGTATGGTGCCTTGTTTGAATTCCACATAATGCACAGGGATGCAGAAAATAAATGCTTTGGTGAGTTGTCAGAGAATGCTGATTTTTAGTACAAAAGCTACCAGATGAAGGAGGCAGAGAGGGGAGCACTTGCCTCACAGATCACTTGCTGAAAGTGGCAAACACCTGAAGCAGCAGTTACCTGGAGAACACTATCTGAAAAAAAAGAGATGTTTTGAAGCCACATTACAGAGCCGAAGAAACAATCAAAGGTCAGTGTCTAACAAAAGTAACACTTGTAACACTCAGTTGTGTAGGGGTTTTTTTGTTATCATAATACCATGATACAATGGGATTTTACAGCTTGTGAACATTCAGGGTCCTGTAGATGTGAGTTTACACTTCCACAGTGTTATAGAGGAGTGTTTGGCATTGATTTTTGCTGTTCTGAGCAGTTCCTCACGAAAGCAACAGTTGTCTGACTGACAACCACTTTGACAAGTTTGAGAGTGAAATGGAAGTTTGTGAAATAATGGATATTTTCCCAAGAGGAGAGATTGGATGTGTGCAGAGAGCATCAAGGTTCCAGCGACAGAAGGTGGGCCCCTTCCTCCTTGATCATGACAGGCTTTATGCCACATCAGGCCAGTCTTCTCATACCTCCATTTCATGGTTTCCCTGAAGGAACAAGTTGTAAGAAAGGTCTTGATGCCATTTCAGGCAGTTAATTAATCTTCTAGATAGAAGTAGTTTGACTAGAACCTCTCATACCTGGCAGCATTTGTCTGATATCTTGTTTCTACCTGACCTCTGAAAAAGTCACATGTAAATGATCCACTGTTTCACACTGGATCCACACCTACATCGTGATTTGGTGTTTTTGCCCTGTATAGGTGAAATTTGCTCAATTCAGGACTTTTAGGGTCAAATTGTATGAGGTAGGCCAATGTTTACTTCAAAAACAGGGCAGCTAAGCCTGAAGGAAAGAAAAAGGGATTGTCTAAACAAACTTTGTACATAGTAAAGCATGCTGTCTGCATGCAATAAATAAGTCAGAGAGAGATGAAAGAACCAGTAAATTAATCTGGAAACTTAGCTTTCACTATGATGCCATTATTTTGTTAGTTCAGTATTTTGCCAGACTTCTACCATGCATAACCATATTGGTCTCAGATCAAGAGATGTTGAAAGCTTGTGTCCATAATGCTCCCCACTCCCCTGCCGCATATGGAACAGAAATCTTTGGTTGGGAAAACCAGTCTACCTGGATGGTCCTAATTTGGTAGGAAATGAAGGCTTTATCATCTGATTATTACAGAAGATGCAGTGTATGTTAGTCATGAATTGTTTCATTTAGCAGAATTAATAAGTGCCTTACTTAAACTTGCAGTAATTAAAGAAATAGGTAAATCATCAGAAAAGGGTTGCTAGAAGATTCTGAAGTCTAATGTATTTCAAAATATGGTGCTAATTGGAAAATTAAAGAGTAGAATATATGTGCTTCTGTAACCCTTTCAAATGTTGCAATTCTCCCCCATGCCCCTTTTTTAGGAGTTGCAACACGTGATACTTGAGAAGCCCTTCAATAGCAACAGGTCTCTTAAGAACACCTAACCTTTCCTGGGCCTTGGCTCCCTCCCAATTCCTGTTTCTAACATTCCTCAGCACTCTAGTCTTGACAAATACTAGCCCTTCACAGGCATTTTACAGAGCCCATCAGTTTAAAAAATAAAGCTAGATCTTCTTTTACAGTGTGTGGTGGTTCAGCTACCTCCCCACATCATACAGGTGCAATCATCAGTGGTGCTTCTATTGTTAGTCCTTTTCTAATGGCAGGAATTCATTGTTTATTGTCCCTGCCCTTCCTCCTAAAACACCCTGGAGGCAAACACCAAATCTATTTTCTGACATTACATGCTTGGGCTATATACTTAGCAGCCTGATCTGCAGTTCTCAAGAAGAAAGTTTCTTCTTTTCTACTTAAAGAAATTTGCTAATTGTTGCAAATATCTGTGTCTGAGTTTTGTTTGAAAGAAAAAGCTTCCTGTAGGAGAAAGCCCAGAGAATTGGTGGATTTGCTGACACAAGATGGAGTCCTGATGTAGAGCTCTGTGGCTTGCAATGGCTAAGTTGTTTATTCACAAGCAGCTTCCAAGTCTCTGATTACTTTGAAGTCACTGGCAACTATGAAACACAATTAGAGTATATGAAATATTCAGGTCTTCTTTTTCCATTGGGAATTTTTTTTAACTAAACCCAGCAATGACCCAGATTCCTCATAAGATTTAAGTTTGTTTTTGTGGCCTGAGAGCTGGAATAACAGCTACAACTGTTCGGTGCAGATCATGAGCCCTTTGCCCTCATTCTAGATGTTTAAAAAAATTCCAACACCATGCAGGAGCACTTTTGTGAATACTAGGCAGGACAGCTATGCCAATTACATTCTTTGGTTTTGCTTGGCATATGGAGAAGCAGCAGTGATATTAAAATGGGCTTCAATTAATTCACCCTGAATTAAACTTTGCATATTCCCCAGACTTCCCTACATTTACATCTACAGATGGTACATGTTTGTTTGGTGCTGAAAGACATAAATAAGATTTTAATCTCCTCCTCTTGTGAAAATTCACAAAGAAATATTGGACAAAAGGGTATTACTTGCTTTTGTTGGATGGAAATTTCAGTTGAGCATTTGAAGACAGTCCCAACTTTGTTTTTCTCCGTTTTTAATAAGGTTACAATGTGACTCAGATTTAAATTTATGACAAGGACGGATCTACTCATATTCTCATATTCTATGTCAAAATGTGATATATAGTTTGACCTCTATCTTGGGTCATGTACTTCAGCTACGTGGCTCCAATTGTTCCTTTTGTGTGTGCCTTCCTTTAGGGTAAGGGAAAAATGGAGTGAGTTTGTTAAAGCTTCAAAAACCTTGACAGTGATGAAGACCCACTTTAATAAGCAGAGTTTTCCAAGCTTTCAGGTCTTAGGCAAAGAGTACTGAGGCAAACCTCTCATTTCAGGTTATAATGCTAAAAAATAAAACAACAGAGTAAAATGGGGCTACGAAGGAAATTTTTAAAAAGTGTCTGACTACCAAAAGCAAATATAAATTTATATTCTTTCCCCTTTATATACTAATATGAGACAAAGTAAATAGACATCCACTATAGCTTCATTTTCTGGTTGCAGAAAAGGTATGTGTAGCATGGAAATCACAAAAAAGAGGATTTTAGCCTAAAGATCAGGGACTGAAAGGATGGCCAATTACTGCTTATCTTTCACAGCATCTTTCACTCCATGACAAGAGCAATCCTGGTTGAACACTGCACCTTGAGGGCTCTTCCCTTCCAGTCTGAACTGGCGAGTCACCCTTTGGAGAAATACAGACATCTTTTTCCATGGTCTAGGGTATGAAATACTGTAAATATCTACTAGGGGTGAATATAAGGTTGAAAGAGGCAAGTAGTGACATTTTTAATGTGAGTGTATCCAGGGTGCCATCTGTAGGGTGCATTTCAGGCTTGTGCTTTATGGGAGAACTGTAGTTGGTAACACTGAACTAGAATCTGTTGCAATTAGGAAGAGAATCAATTACACCAAGACTGTTCTTTGCAGGTTACTGTCCATCCTGTTCACAGACAGGTATTGTTAATGCTTCATTAGCCTTTCTATTAGAGCTTTTCTTGTGGTCAGAAGCTTGCTGCAGTATAAACCCATCATTCCCAACCCCATTTCCAGTGAATACAGAGCAGTATTTCTAATTTTACTGCTTTTCAAATATTTTAAGAATGTTGTATTTTCTTCCACTCTCCCCTTGGTTAAATGGATCTAATTTTTTTTTTCATTTTTCCTACACAATTTCTATACCCCTGACAGCATTTGCTGTCTGGACCCCTCTGGATCAATTTAAAGATGCAACATCAATTTCCCTGGAACCAGACTATTACAGGACATGATTTTCCTTGCATTTGCAAGGAAAACCTGGAGTAACTCGCTCTAACAGTGCACTTAGCAACCATTAGCCATTTAAAATCCCAGAAATAGGTACAGGATTATTATATGCCCTATAGTCTGCCAATTACTGTCCTTCCTACTCAGAGCCATTCTAGTAATTTAGTTTCTATAAAGTACACTGCTGATTCAGCAGACATGCAGAAAAAAAGGATAGAAAAATGTCCATTCTGAAATGACAAAAATGTCACAACAAACAGCTACCAGATTAGAAAATGAGAATTTATTTAAATATGTATATACATGTAAGTCCATCATGTCATTTTGATTGTGCTTTTTGGAAGGAAATGGTATTTATGAATAAGAGAATTTTACTGAAACCTTCAGGATTTCACATCATGGCTACCATAGTATGTTATTCATCTGTAAAGCATATGCTGTTTTTTAACAGGTACTGCATTCAACATGATTCTTTCTCTTTTTTAATAAGAAAAGAGCAGTCCTGCACTGGAATGATCAAAACATTTGATCAGAAACAAGAATTAATGGTTAAAATTTGCTTGGCCTTTTGTAGTAGGTTGACCCTGGCTGGATGCCAGGCATCCACCAAAGCCTATCACTCCTCTGTGTAGCTGAACAGGGGAGAGAAAATATAACAAAGGGTTCATCATTTGAGATAACTTTGGGGAGAGATCATTCACCAAATACTGTCACAGACAAAACAGGCTAGAATTAGAGATATTAATTGAATTTATTATTAACAAAATTGGACCAGGATAATTACAATAAAATAAGACCTTAAAAACACCTTCCTCCCACCCCTTCTCCCTTCCAGCTCTACTCTCACGCAGTGGTGCAGGGAGACAGGGAATGGGGATTATGGTTAGTTCATCATACATTGTTCCTGCCTCTGCTCAGGGAGAGGAGTCCTTCTGCTGCTGCAACATGGGGTCCCTCTCACAGGAGACAGTTCTCCATGAACTTCTTCAATGTGAGTCCTTGCCATGGACAACAGTTCTCCACAAAGTGCTACAATTTGTATAATTCTCCCACAGGCTGCAGACCTTCAGGCACAGCCTGCTCCAGTGTGGGTCCGCTATGGGGTCACAAGTTACCCAGTTCCTACTAGGAAGTGTTCTCCAGTGTGGGCGCCTCTCTCCATGGGTCTGCCAGGACCCTGCTCCAGCACAGGCCTCCCACAAGGTCACAGTCTTCTCCCAGGCATCCACCTGCTCCAGTGTGGGTCCTTCATGGGCTGCAGGTGGATCTCTGCATCTCTTTGGACTGCAGGGCCACAGCTGCCTCACCATCCTTTGCACCACGGGCTGCAGGGGAACCTCAGCTCTGGTGCCTGGAGAACCTCCTGCAGCTGGAGAACTTTGGTTTCTGCAGGGCTGTTCCTCTCTCATATTCTCACTCTGCTCCTCTCTGGCCACAATTACATCTGTGCAATAATATTTTTATTTTTTAAAATTCTTAAATATGTCATCACAGGGGCGTTACCTCCATTTCTGATGGGCCCAGCCTTGACCAGTGGTTTGTCTGTCCTGGAGCCAGCTGGCATTGAATCAGGGGGAAATAGAGGAAGCTTCTCACAGAAGCCACCCCTGTAGCCCACCCACTACTAAAACCTTGACATACAAACCCAATACATCTTTCAACTAAAAAAAAGCCTTTTGCAAGGAGGGAACATTCTACACAAGGCTACCTTGAAAGTGTCCAGTGGCTTAGAGCCAGTTACTGTTTTCTTGTTGCTTATGGTTTCTTCATACACTTTTTGGGTAACTCATTCAGAGTAGCTGTCAAGTAAGATCATCATATGTGAAAGATGGAGCTTATATGTCTTATCTTAATGTCAATAATAATGGCAAGAGATGAGTTCTATTTCTACACTTTGACCTACAAGACGTTTACATCAGATTTGCTGACTTTTGTATCTTGGGATGATGAGTCCTATGGGCTGTCACAAAGGGAAGTGAATGTCCTTCACTTCATATAACAGTGTCTACAATTCAGTAACGACATCCTGAAGCCTTTCTCAGACAGATGGTTTATCTGTTTTGTGTCTCCTGTGTTTTCAAATTTTCCCCATTTTCGTCCTCTCCTCCTACTACTGATCTCACATCTCAAACAATACTAGCCATTTTCTTATGATGTTTTAGTCCAGAGAAGTAATCTAGTCTTTTCTGTCCTAGAAACACGGATCCGAGAATTCTGCCTAGTGATGATACATTTAGCCCTAACTGACTTCTGCTTGACCTGCTGGGTTTAATGTGAAAAGTCAACCGGTGTTGATGCTTCTTTCCACTACTTGGAATTCTCTATATGCTGTTATCTCCTTAAATGCTTAATTGTTCTTTTTGTTAATCTTGCATTATTTCCAGTTTGAACCTTGCTGACTTCAGCTTCAAATTTCTTACATCTTGCAGTTCTCTGCCATACTGAAATAAAGTGCTACTATCAGCTGTCATTTAGCAATGTCTGCAGAGTGCAAGTAAAGCATGCTTACCCTGTTTCTCACAAACTAAATAAATTAGGGATCTGTCAACTGTTTAAAGAAAAAGCTTCATTTTTTAAACTTGTCTGAAAAGAAAGGTCTTCTAACTCTGTGTGGTTGAGGGATGTTAAGGACACAGGAAGGATATATAAGGGAGATGCATATGTATAAAATACTGTGGTGACCTTAAATGGCATGACTCAGTCTTTGACCTTCCATAATGCTTTGTCACATGTGGAATAGCATCAGCATCCTATGGTTCAGTATCCTTTTACCTTTATTTATGAAGACTGCATAAAAGATGATAGACAAACCATCATCTTAAAATGCCTGATGTTTCAATACCTTAAAAGCCTGGGTTACAAGTTATTTTTAATATAAGGAGAGCATCAGCCACTAGAGGCCCTTCATGTCTAGGAGACTGGCTGAGGCAAGAAACCATAGAGTATTCCTCTGGTTAGATTTAGTACACCTAGGGGGGAAATGATAAACCACCCAGTTGAGAAGCAACATACAGACTGTCAGTATTAGGTACCTCTGAGAGGTTTTGGTCTCTTCTCAGCTGGTGTGTTACTTGAAAAACACCCTTGAAATTAAAGTTCCTTTACTCAGGCGTATATTTTCATTTCCTTCTCTTCATCTAATCTTCTCAGTTGCTTAAATTGAAATACAAATGCTGATCTTTTATACTGTTTCTGGTGTCAGTGCCAAAGGCACCTTTTCTAAAAAGCAGAAGGAGACCCTGGGACCTAGGTGGAGGAAGCATCACAAGGGCACATAGGCCCCACTGCTGTGTGTATGTGCCTCCCCACACACAAAGTATATTAGGTTAGATCTGCCACTAAAGAGGACTCAGAACTGCAAATATTTATTGTTAGTGCTTAGATGGAAGCGTAAAAGTAATTTCATGGCTCTTTCTGATGTCTTCCCAGGAAAGAGGATTCACAGTGAATTCCAATTATTTATGTTACTACTTAGCCAGAGCTCTAGAAGGAATTGGGGTTTTTTTTTGTGCTTGATGCTTTTCAAATAATAACTTGTATTGTCAGCATATGATGCTGGTCCAGCTCTCAACTCTAGAAAGCAGGGCTTGGGATATACTGATATATTGAGAAAAGTGGTTGCGAGAAGAAAAAATGATCCTTTGCCTTGTAAGAAGCCTAATATATTCTGCAGATCTGCTTGCTGAAGGTCAGTAGTGGTGCCTGGCCCATTGCCTCTTTCACAAGACCACACAGGACATTTAGGAAAACCTGGTGCTGTCACCTGCTGGGGATTTTTAAATGTGCTTGTCCCTATAGCAATTATTTATCACTGCTGTGGTCTTTGGTGTTATAATAGTCACATAAATATTAAAATAATAGGATCCCAATTGGAGAATTAATGACATTTCAAAGTTTTAGTTAAGTGAGAAAGGAGTTCTTTCAAACAACTCACACCTTGCTCAGGATCAAAATAACCCTTTGAAATGGCCTAGCAAAACTTTGAAAGGCTGGTAAGATCAGAAGAGTTCTTGAGCTACTCAGATGAACGATAACGAACAGAAGAGCTACGCGTTATTTGGAAAGTTGTAACATATGAAGGATAAAGTCAGTTCTCACTGTGCTAACACCACCACAGAAGAAAGCATATCTGTGTGAAAGGACATTAAGTTTCAGAAAGACAAGAAAAACATTCAGTAACACTCTGAAAAGTTATAATGAATCAAGGATCCTGTCCAGGGTGTACAGACTGTGAGCTGTAAACAGAGTGATTAATATGGAGAGCCTCTTAAGAGATTACCAGCTTTAGAGCTTTATAACAAGCAAACTGTTCTGTGATCATGATGTGCCCAGCTTTGTGTTTTCATTAGTCTATACTCCTTATTTACACTTCTCAAAAGAGTGTATATTAAAGAGAGCCTTTTCTTGTACTCACCTATTAATGTGATGCACCAGATGCTGTCTGATTAGCAAGGAAAATAAAATGTTTACTACTTTTGGAGAGTAATAGGAAGAAAATAGAAGCCAAAAATGGACTATGACTTGCTGAGAAATACTCACTGACTGAACAGAAAGCAGAGTGTCAGTGACAATTAATAACTATGGGGAGAAAAGAAAAGCAGAGAAGAGGCTTTTGGAACTTTAAAATTTCCTAATTGTACAAGAAAAAAATCATGGTGGAGCATATCTACTGGTGTTTTGATTTCATTGCAATGTACACCTTTGTGGTGCAGCTCTACCCTTAATCTTTTTTTTCCCCTTTTTTTTATTATACTTCTCTTTGCATATATGAATTTGTGAAAGGGGAGGGAAAATATTTGTGAAATATTTGGGCTGCTCTCCAGTTTTTCTCCCAGATTACCATGGCCAGGCATAGTTGTAGGGAGGGCATGAGTTGAAGGACTACCAGCACTCCTGCCACAGCTTTGCCAGTCAGCACAAAGCCCTTGGCCACTCAGTGCAGGAGCTTTGGCACATCAGCTTTAATGATCAGATGTGGCAAAACCTGTGTGTGAAACTTGTCCTGAGCTGAGAAGTGTTGGTACCTGGAGGGGAGTCAGCAGATCCCCAGACAGTTCCTGAGTTCAGTGAAGGTGAGGGTGGCTCTTTTGTTTTTAATTTGCTTTATCAGGCTGTGACCTTCTGAGGGACATTTTCCTGGAAAAGTCAATGTGGCCTGATGAAAATTCAGGCCCCTAGGTGATGGAGTGGACTATTCATTTTTTCTCTATCATAAAATCCATCTGTGCCTTGTCTCTGCTGTCATTTTCCATTGCAGGCAGATGTGGTGCTGTGAAAGAAAGCCTGCGATAATTTTCTCCGTCCCTTTCCATCTCTGTCCTTATCCCTGCCCAGAGTGTTTCTGTGTAAGTCCAACTTATGGAAGAATAAGCACAGCTGAAGGGTGTTTGAAGTCTGGGGCAAATTTCCTTTTCTCCTTGGGACTCATTTTTTCAACACAAATTGAGGTGAGGCAGTTAATGTTGGGCAGAAAAACTAGGAAAAACACAGATCTTGGCCTGACAAGATCTCCTAGAAGAGAGGTGACAGTGTCTTGATTAACACTTGCACAGAATACATGTTACATGGTCATCACTGTGGACCAGAGGAAAGGACCAAGATTCACTCTCTGTAAATGAAAGTCTTTTTGTGGATCCAATATCTTAACGGATTTTATTTTTCCAAATCAGTTTCTACAAATGTATATATTTAGGAATATTTGCAATACCAAACTGCATGGAATGAGTACCAGAAAACACTATCAATAGTACATGTCATGTACCCCAAAATGGAAAAATTAAGGCTGTCTGTGCAATATCATTCAATCTCTTTGTGTAGCTATATTTATGATAATCTTCTCTGTTTAAGCCTGCATGTGTATTTTCCACTCTCTTTGCATAGGATAGGTGTAGGCAGCACTCAGCTAATGACCCTCCAAGTAGTAATTATTGCCTACAAATTAGTCTGCCCTGAAGATAATACAGTGAATTTTCTCCTTGGTTTTCAACAATTCTTGTCAAATTACGTGAACCTGAGAAACTCTGAAAAAAACAACCAACCAACCAACCAACCAAAACAACAACAACAACAAAAAAGAAATAAAAAGGCTGGCAGAGTTCAGCCATTCCATTCCCATTTTATATCTGGATAGCTGGTAGGACAAAGGCTTATATATGAGAACACTAACTTTTTTTTTTTTTTCAGTAACTAATCTCAGCTCTCTTAGATGTAACCTAAAGAAAAGTAGCACTATTCAATTCTTGTGACCTAGATCGTTTCCTCTAGAGTCAGTGCTGCTGCTGAGCAGATTTTATATTCGTGAACATAACAGATAGCTCTGTTATTAGATAACATTCAGTTTTGACAACATCACAGTGTTACTGGGGGACACCAGATTTTTTAATACATTTCAACAGGAACGTGTAACGTTATTTTGAGATATTTTCTGCCCACAGAAGCTGAAAAATTTAGCAGAATTTTACAAAAATTAGAAACTGCTGACAACTGTCCTAAAATGTGGGTGTCTGGCAGTGCCAGAGTAAGCTGTCAGTCCCATTTCCTGCAAGCTCAGAACTTGCAGTGAAGCAGTAAGGGTAGCTTAACTTCCTTTTTATTTATTTATTATTTTAAATGTTATTGTAAGTAAAAGGAATACTAGAAAAGGAGGAAAAATCAAGAGTGTGATCAAAAAATTGATTACTCTTTTATCAAAATCCTGCTAGACCCTTGTTGTGGTGGGTTTTATGGTTTGTTGTTAGTCTATTCTATATCAGTTGGTTCATTCCTGCTTCCCCCAGTTACTTGGTTCCACCTGTGTCTATCATACCCTGCTTCTCCACCCCTGACCTGAATTGTATCCACCCCTGAGGGGTCAGTCCTTCCCTTCCAACCCTGCCTACCCTCTGGAGAATTCTCCTTTCCCTGTCTCCCTGTTGGGAGAATTCAGATATGTTCCTCCCCTGTGGTTACCCTATTGGCTTAACAGTTGCCATTCCCTGAGATCCCACCCTGGTTATCCTCAGATTGGTTGGATGATTGGGATCCACCCCCCTCCGAGAAGCCCTGCCGAGGGTGTGGGAGTTCTCTTTGGCTCCAGCCTTGGTAGGGAATAAAAGCTATGTTCAAACCCTGAGCCCAAAGGGCCTCCTCTGCCTCTTTGTCCTTGCTGACGCCTCTGGATTACAATCTCACTCTGCCTTTGCTGCTGTGGGCTAGTGAGCTGCTGCCTTTTTGTGAACCTCTCGGGGACGTTCACCCTCGGTGTGGCCTGGCTACTGGGCAGCCCAGAGCTGTGTCAGACCCTTTCTGGGTAACCTGCACTTTAAAAAACGTGTTGCCTGTTGTGAAATCCATGGTTGTTAGGAAGGAAAGAATAGAAATGTTTTTATTTACAACATCCCAGTCTCTATCTCTTCAAATTACTGCAGCTGTTAGAACTGAACTTTGATAACTCATTTCAGTTGCCAGCTTACATTGACATCTTATCTTTAAGACATTTCTTTTAAAAGCAATTGTCCTTAATATTCTTTCTCCAGGGGCTCAAATTTACATAAATTAACAGTTACTGAGAATGGCTTCATACACAACTGTATTCTTGCATTCAGTAACAATATTATGCCTACTCTTTGTTCATAAAGCTATCATTTTCTCAAACAGTCTTTTAAGCAATGTATTCAATGAACTGTTAAAACCACCAAACCCCAAACCATTGTGCAAAGTCCCTAATGATCATCAATAGCTGCTAAGTAAATGAAGGTGTGTTTGTTGTTGCCAGGATGCAAGCTGGGAAACAAAACCAAGCAGTGCTCTTAAAAATTGTATTAAATGAGTTAGGTTTAAATTCTTTATGACCAAATGAATATAAGAATCTTTTTAACCTTTTAATTGTCTAAGTCTTTTGGCTTGCTAAAATGATAGATTCTGAAGTGTTCATGGTTTTCTATTGTAAACAAATTCCTTGTCTTATATTAAAAATTCTTGATTGCTGTAAGGAAAAAGAAATATCTATATCCATACGGAATAGAGTTGATCATCTTTACATTTCAAACTTTTTGCGTTTCAGACCACTTCACCATTGTTTAATGGATGGTCAAACTGCCTTACAGGGAGTTAAAATCTGCTGTTAATTAAGCTTTTTAAAAAAGACTCTTTTTTCCAAGAATTGTGGAGATACACCAGGTTGAAAAACATGCTCTAAGTGTTTTCTTGGTAAGTGTATTTGAGCTAGAATGTGATTTACGTCGTGTCGCATAATGGTTGTATTGAACTATTTGGCTGAGTGTTTCTGAGAAAATGGTGTGTGTACTATTTTGCCTGTTCCTCTGTAATTGATTTCCTGGATTTTGTTGCAGTGAGAAATGACTCAAAAGTTTTACTGTGTTACACACCTTTGGATAATTCAGACACAGGCCTGGAAGCCTGAGAGGCTTACAAAGGGCACAAAGGAGGGGCAGAATCAAAGACTCAGATCTGAAGCTCAGCCAGGAGGGAACCGAAATTGTGTCGGGGTCTGTGGTCAGAGGAAAGTCAAGGGAAGAAAATAGTAATTATGGAGAGCAGAGAACTGTCTGTGTAGAAAGTTGAGCTGAAAGGGCAAGAATCAGTGTTTAAATTAAGAAAATAAATCAATAACTGAAAAAGAATAAAAATAGCATGGACTAGGCAAGATTAGCATTTTTAAAGTTATTAAATTTATTTTGATGAGAAAATGAAGATGAAATAAAAGGTGTACTTACCTTCCCTTAAGGCACAAAAGCCATTAGGAAGATGAATTTGTGAAAGTTAACAACTAAAAAAATTAACTGGCATGAGTGTATGAAGAATGAGTGTATAAAGAATATATGAAGATACTGGATGAATGTGGTCAACCATGAGAAATGAAAGGAGTGACAGCAGTCAGTGCAATCTGCATTTAACTAGTCATTTGATTCAGTGTTTTACAAAAACTTAACAGAAAACTTAATTAAAAACACCTCAGAAAAGAGCTGTGTTAAATGAAAAGAAATTGTCTTCTTGTCTGTAAAGAAATGATGGTGACAGGAGGGGGAGCTGCTTGGATGAGAGTGTATGTGCATACATGGGCGTGTGAAAAACATTCTCTTCCAAAAGACTGTTAGGCCAAGCCAAACTTCAGTTCTTTGTTAGTGATTGATCCAGAAGATGGAGTAATCTTTTAAAAAGTGTTGTACTGGCAAAACTCCCTGTGCACATTTAACTTCCAGTAAGAAATTAATAAACTCAGAAAACATTTGCTAATACATTTGTGAAAAATCAATTTCCTAACTAAGATTCACTAGAATAGTGATTAGTCACAAAGGAGAAATGAGACACCACATCGACTGCATGAGGAGAAATAGAAGAAAGGTACTTAGGTTACTGCTGAATTAGTCAGTTAAAACTTACGATGAAAAGCAGAAACCCAGCCAGTTAAGCCGTGGATGATATGTATTTTCCCAGTTTGGAGTTCAATGCTATTGATCTTCCATGAACATCAAATTTCTGTGTGGAGATTTCTTTCTTGATCCCATTTAGCTACAGCAACATAGCTATTGGAAAGGGGAGCTGAGAAACACTGCCAAATTGGTCACAGGGCATCAACATGCAAAAAATCCCAAGAACTCTTGACTCTTGAGAAAATATTATGATGTGAAACATC
Organism: Picathartes gymnocephalus; assembly: GCA_013390045.1. Lineage (NCBI taxonomy): Eukaryota > Metazoa > Chordata > Aves > Passeriformes > Picathartidae > Picathartes > Picathartes gymnocephalus. The sequence continues at coordinate 1,172 of WEKY01009524.1, read as the reverse complement.
TACAAATAAGAACTTCAGGTGAAACATTAACATGTCAAAGAGCTCAAAGATGCAAGTGGCACAGATGCCCAGTCACTTTGATTTCCACCTGGCTGCATAGTGTGGGGTGGAGGAAGAGCTGCTACTTAGGCCTTTTCATCACCAAACTTGGAAGAAATTGTAGTAGGAAAGGAAAGTTAGAAAGCTGCCTCAGTATTTAAAATGTGATATGGTGTCACAGTACCAATACTGATCTTTTAATAAACTCATAACAAAGAACTCTCAAATAGGAAAATATTCTAAAGTAAATACTGGGGAATATTCTGAAGAAGAGAGCAACACAAGTATTTGAAACTAACACATGGCAACAGAACGGTGTAAATAGCGCTATTGATGATCTTAATTGCCATGAGACCTGAGTATTTTGAGGGTATATTTTCAAGATTAAAACATTTGTTGTGTAGCTAAAATGCAGTGAATGCCAGCAGATACATTAAAATTGTGTTGGAAATTAGGCTTTGGTTTATCAAGTGTTCAATTTGAAACAGTGTAAACAAGCTGGATATTGAGATTGAGTCAAATATAATGGGAGGCTGTGGGTAATGTTTATTTTTCCTTTCTGTGCATTTGGGGATTTCTGTGCAAAAGCTAACTCATATAAAGAAGAGTTAGATATAAATCCCTTGTGAAAGACATCTCAGTGATTTCAAAGGTAAAACAATATGAACAACATTAATTTTGTAAAATTATTCTGCAGTGCTGATTAGAAGTAAAAGAAAACAAGTCCTGAGTCCATTTCAAAAGATGTTGTTCATCAGCAACAATATGCGGAGCTCGTGGAAACTAGTGGAAAAACTATTGACTTTTATAGACCTGAAATTAATTCAGCTGCCTATCCGAAATAATTCTTGAACTAGTTCAGGAGCAGAATGCTATATGATTTTTAACTCACCTTGTTAAGGGAATAATCTCTGCATAACAAGCAAACCAAGGGAACTGAGGCATATGAAAAGTCAAGGGACCAATTATGCCAAAGGCATCTTCACAGTCATTGACACTGATGATTAAGATTTTGACAAATCTTGTCCAAAAAGTATTTCTAGTCTGGAAGAGTCTCTGACCAAGGAAGGATCAAGTAGCATGAGGAAGCAGTGCAAATTATTTTTAATGTCCAAAAAAAATTTAGTCTAAAA
>WEKY01009521.1:73830-88732 GCA_013390045.1 Picathartes gymnocephalus | reverse complement strand
AAAGGGGTTTTTTTTTTAAAAAAAAAAAAAAAAAAAAAAAAAGGGAAATGGGAAAACAAAAAGAAGCCCTGAACTGAAACAACTCAAATTTCATGCCCTTGAAGTGATATGATCAATGATGGCCCTTACTATTCCATTTCCTTATTACAATATCTGAAATTGTTAAAAAATTTTCTGGTCAAAGATTAAGTAGAAAACAGTACTCAAAAAATTGCTAAGAGTATTAAATTAGAATAAAACCAGATTGTTTAGATGTTGATTCTCCTGCTCTCCAGTAGCAGAATTTGCTTTCCTGGAAAAGAAAGAATAATTGAACCCATACCTGACACATCAGCCTGCAGGATACTTTGCACAGGACTGCCACATCCTCCCTGAGGAAGTTGGCCATGGCACTTGGGGACATTGTTTTGTGGTGAGCACGGTGGTGCTGGGTTAATAGTTGCACTCGATGATCACAAAGTTCTTTTCTAACCTTAACAATCTGATGATTCTACAATGCAGTCAGAAATGCACGTTGATGGATTCCAAGTCTGAATCTGCAGTCTGGTGGCTATATCCCCTACCTACGCACGAACCACTGGCTTATGGCACTCTGGGAAGTAGACAAAAACATGGGCTTGAAATCCCTCAGGTTGAGAAGGCCCTAGGAAAAAGGCCTCCTACTTCTTGGACTCATCAGCTAATTAACTGCTAGTCTACTACATACAAGATAGGTACCAAAAGCATCTTCCTAAGAGAAAACTGCAGAAAGGGGTATGGGATTTATTTTCTGATAAATGTAAGAGTCATATGAATGTCTAAGGTATACCCTGGTTTCCTACCGACCAGCTTCCCTGTACCAGTGCTCCACATTACAGATTTCAAATTCTAATCAGGAAATCAGAATCTCATCATCATATGGACCTTAGATACCTGCCTCCATGCTTTCTTAGCCAGGAGCCTGATCATTATGAGCTGCAGTGTTGAACATTACAAGGTTTATGTTCTTTGTTAAACCTGGGACATAAAACCTTCCACTGCATTTTAAACAGTATTTGCTTTATTTTTCCCAACACAACAGCCTTTAGGATTTTAAATAGGAAGAAAGTAGGTCAGGTCTTCTTACTTAAACTTTTAAAAGTTTTTTTTTCTTAAAATTTTGTAGCTAAATTCTGAAAAATGTATCTCCCTTTTATATCTTCCATTCATAGCTTTTGAATCCAGATGTCTGAAGAACACACTGATTTACTGAGAGCCTTACAAGTAGCAAGTGTCTATAAATATTAGAAAAATATATGAACATAATTCCAATTTTTGATTCCTTTGTAAGAGTTCTGATTTATCTTTGAACACATATTTTAGCAGTAAGTCATTAAAAATGCACAAAGAATTTGTCTGTGCACAGATCAGCCACAGAATACTGATCTGAACATTTAACAGCCTAAGGAAAAAACACAAAAAACACAAAAATGAACCCATGCACTTGAAGCAATCAAACATCTGCCTGCCTTTCAACACCGCTTTCATAGGACTGCCTGCATTCCTAAATCAGAGGATGTACCACAAGTCCCTACTGTTTGAACAATCTTGCTACCTGAAGACTATTTTCAGAGTTTAAAATACAAAATTTTCTATCTGTGTTTCTGTTTGGTGCACTGCAATAACAAGGAAGCTACTATTCACTTCTTTTATCAGCAATAGTACAAAGAATAAGACACACCCTCCACAGGGAACTGGAAAAACCTGCTACGTGAAAGCTGAAAAGTCTCCAACTACCCATTCCTTCATTTTGCTCTACTTTCAACAGAACTGAGGGAGGCTGCAAGGACCTTGGGCTTAGCCTAACAAAAATAAAGTTGAGCAGAAAAGCAAGGGCTGTGTATAAACACACTGAAATAATTATAAAACAGTAAGAAAAATGTATTTAAAATAAAAGGACAACCTTGGCACAAGATTGTTACCAACTGATGATGAATAAATTTAGGTTTAGCACTGTAAGCAGCTTCATCATGTTGAGGAATTTAGCACTGGAAGAGGCTTCTAATTAAAATAGTGAGGGGAAAAGGCTCAGCTGCTTTTAAGACAGCGTTCCATATGTCTATGTCTGTATGACATAAAGCCTACAAGAGCGTGAAAATAAACTTGATGAATAGGCAGGTCCTTTCCTGTCCCACGTTCGTAAGAGAACAGTAACTGTCAAGCAAATAACATCATTCTGATACAACTCTAAGATATAACCATCTGTCAGGCAATACCCCAGAATAATTACACCAACGGAAAGCAAAACCAGATATTAATACCACAGCAGGACAAACTTTGTCAAGAATAAACTTCAGAGAGTATGTTTTCATAAATGTCTTAGACCCATAACCTCTCTTCTCATGATTTCATGCTGCATCTGCAGATAGCACACCTCTCATGCAGCACTCCCAAATCTGAAAGAGCTCAGGTTATTTGGCCTCCATGCAATCAGGCAGCCCTATGATCTGCACCCCTAGCATACTGCACACACACAGCAGATCATCTTGCCCTGAACAGGATGACATCTAGTATTCTCAACAGGCTCTTTATTTGCTACAACCCTTACTATCTTCATCTCAGGCAGGAGGAGCCAAAAATGGCTTTGCTGCTGAAAGGTTCCAATCACCACTTTTGCCCTCACATCATTAACCAGAGAATGTTATCATGAAGGTCTAAGAATTGGTTAGACATGAACAGTTGCAGAAGTAACACATTCTATTAGACTAACCTTTACAATTTGAAAGAGCACAGTCTTTGAGGCATACCAGCCCTTCGACATCCAAAGATATATCCCTATCCCTCACAAAACTATTGTGGGTAAACCCATGGAAAGTTTTTCAGAACAAGAATAAAACTTGAGTCTGAGCCATACAGTTTCTGTAAACCAATCTCAATCTGTATTTTTCTTAGCTTTATTCTCTTAGTGAAGCACAGAGCATGGTAGCTGCAAAACAGCATTACAGTCCGTTTTCAGTTTGTTTATATCACATCACAGCATCTTCCTACCATTTTAGTTCATCTGCTTAGAATAGAATACCAGTGTTTTTAATCCTGTCATCCAAACAGCATACACTCTTTTATTCACTATGAGAGCCTACAGATCTGATTTATAGTATATTCTAGACATATGACTGCATAATTCAGACAAGTTTGAAAAAAGGTGTGCTGAAAGATACCACAAAAGACCTCCCATTAGCCCTGCTGAGGATAAGCAGACACATTTTACTTGACCTACCCTACTAATCTCAGCAAACTTGTCCTTAGCAGCAGATGCCAAGCTCAAATGACCACTTTCACATCTTTGTTGCAACTCCATCTCAAGTCTTGGATCATTTTCATCTGGAAGTACCAAGTGGATTTTTGCTTCTTGGCCTCCATACAGCCTCCTCATAATCTATCAGCTGATCTCCCCTGTATCACAAAGTGGGAATACTCATCTCAACTTTAGCTGCATTTCTCTCTATCACATTAAGAAAAGAATATATTGGATGCTGCTAAAATAAATTTCAGTTAACTGTCTGTCAACTGTTTTGATTATTTTGCCATAGTGTTAAGCAGCAAAATACAAAACTACAAAAATATGTATGCCTCTGACAATTAAATTTTGACATTCATCAGCCTGATATAAAAGTAGATAAACTAAGGGATGAAATCTACTTAAACTGGATTTCATTTCTCTAAATATTACAAAGTTGTAAATACACATATTGCCTGAAACGTTATTCATTTTTGCAGAAACTTACCTTGAAGTGGAGTAAAGTTACCAAGAATATTTTCTATCAGAAAATATTTTCCCCTTAATGTAAGCACTAAAAAAGGCAACTGAACTCTTCAGAAACACTGTAAGCACTGCAAAGCACACAAAAGAAAAAGCTGTCTATACAAAACTAACTTAGAGCACTCAGAAAACACGCAGATGTTAAGAACTGCATGCACCTCAAAATACTCTTGCTTTGTGTCTTTTGCTTCTTCTAAACTGCACCCACAAACAATTTACAGAATTCCCTTTCAAATATTCTGATTATTTTCCTACATTCACCCCTGGCCAGTTTCCAGGCAGCCTGAATTCGTTTGCTATGTCACTGCAATGACAGCAAAGGAATGCTGTGTTCCAAGTAGCACAGCCGTTTTTTAGTGTATTATTTTGAAACAATACTTTCTGAAATACTATCTTGGAAATATGACATGGGGATCTCAGGATCTCAGGTATAATTGTTTAGGCTAGGCTTCAGGCTGATAGTCACACAAACTTGCAACTTTTATTGGCAAGGTTCTTCTTTCTTCATTTGTATTTTATTCCAAGTTTGTAAAACTACCTAGGACATTCTGGGAGCTGGATCAATCCCATGCCAAATCATAAGCCAAAGACTCCCATGAAAATACGTCAGATCAGGAACCCTCTGATAAGACATCAGCAACAGAGAAAGACATCTGCCTCACCTTGACTGCCAGAACACAGCCCAGTTTAGCTACATGGAGGAAACATCTCAGTATCACTTAAGGAATTACTACAAGGAGACATCCAAGCCAGCCTGACAATACTGCTTGTCCTCTCTTCAGCACTGTCTAACAAAGAAAAGGAAATACAGAACAAACACTATGCCCCACGACAATGCAACTTACTAACTGGGAACCACTTACCTAGGCTGTGGTACCACTACATCAATTCACGTCAGGGCTGAAGCCAGTTCCTTACCTGGTGACCCGAACAGCTAATCCCTTGACTCTTTAGAAAAAGAGGCTCTTATTTAAAGTTTTTACCATCCATCTTTTGTTACAAGGTTCCTGTAGGATCCAGTGGATTAGCTGAGCTTTTGCTTTAGCTTTACTATTTCCTGGACTACTTCTCTGTTCCCTTCCAGTACAAATTCAGAAAAAATTTATCCTGAAATGTGCTGATTCTACTAAAAGAATGGCAACCATCTGACATTTTCTTTCCTGCATCCCATCACTCTTTTTGCTTTTTTCCCTGGCCTGAGAAAGGTTTCACTGAAGAGGAAGGTGAGGAAGATTCATTAGTGAGAGAGGCTTGATGCAACAATCATCTGAAACTCAAGGTCAAATGTTTCCCTTGGCAACAGCTGCAGATGCACACATATACCCACAAATGTTCAGTTTCCTTGCAGTGAGGACTGTCTTGTACTTAAATACATACATCATGAAAGAATTTTTACGTATAGTAGACGTGCATATGAGAAAGAGTTTATGCGTAAAAATATCCAACCCTCTGAAAAAATATTACCTAACTACAAAGAAGAGAAAATATGTAGTTTCCCATGTGTTTGTAACTTCCAGTTTCTAGATTTGTGAGTAGATCTGCAACATGTAAATGCTGGATTTTGGATTACCTTTCCTATTATAACATAGCAAAAAACATCACAAGATTTAGCACAAGGTAATTAGACATTAAGCTTTCAGTCAGGCTGTGGCATGTTCTTACTTCTCCATTGGGAAGGCAGGCTATGTGTACCTGTCCCACATACCCATAGCAAATCTCCTATCTCTAGTCAAGCATTCAAGTGGTGAGATAATATCTTGGCATACTACTCAAGAATGAGTTTTCAAGAAGAAGTCATATGACTTACTAATTCAGAACCACATATTATTTAATGCCTCTAAAAAGCGTTCCAAGACTAGAGAGAGATCTATTTCTTTCTAAATGCAGCAAAATATACACAGAGGAAGATACATATTCTCTTAATTTCCACTATTCAGGGGATGGTATAAGGAATAACAGTAGAGAGACATTAACAGTTATTAAAGCATCAAAACCCAGCCCTGCTTGAGAGAGGAAGAAGGTGACAGTATGCTTTTTGTTCATGTGTGATGGCCAGCACATGGGTTGTAAGGCCCACTCTAATTTGAGGGTACAAAGGGAAGGTTTAGCCCTTTGCTCACTGTCCTCTCAAATGCACACCTAAAAATAAGGGAAATCAGGATTTGAATTTGACCTGCCAGTGAATGAAAAGCACCCCAGTGCAAGGACAGGGATGAAGATGTGTGGCCTCTATAGTGAGGACACTGTTCTTGTAGCCTAGGAGCCAGGAGCAACAGAAGCGTGCTGGAATCCCGCAGACAGACCGCAGCAACTCCAACCACGCCTGTGCAGGCCCTGGAAGAAAGACAAACTCTTATTTTTATCCCACTGCTGAGCGACCTTATGAGCTGCAAATTAGCAGCTAAACAAATGTCTAATCATAAGTATCACACACAAGATGTGATTTGCTTTTACACAACTGAGGATAACTAAATTTATTACTTAGATCTTTACAATGTGGGCAAATGTAAGAAATTTCAAAACACGTAGCTGCTCTGACATAGTAGAAACTGTTAATACAAACACACAGTACAGACACAGAAGGTCCAATTACTTAATACTTCCCTTTTACTAGGGTCTGTTAGTCTTAGACACTATTAACGGGCATGCATGTTTTCTTGACAGAAGTCTGGAGATACTCCATTCATATTACCAAGATGGTTTTTTCATAGAATCATAGAATGGTTTGGATTCGAAGGGACCTTAGAGATCACCTAGTTCCAACTCCACTGCTGCTTCCCCCACTAGATCAGGTTATTTAAAACCTCATCCAAGCAGCCTTGAACACTGCCAGGGATAGGGCATTCACAACTTTTGTTTTTTCTTCCTGAAGTACTCACCATCCCAACTGACCAGCTTGTGAAAATGTACAACACACTTCCTGGCACTACATGTCACTCTAGACTTTCACCTGTGATGACAGCAGGTTTGTTTTAATAAGCTGCAATGTTTTGATAAGGAATGCATGTGTCTACTGAACTGATACATACATTTTAAATATTAATGCTATATCAAAGCTAAAAGAAAGCTTTAGAGAAGACAGAGTAAGTGATTTAACAAGGTGGAACATTTAACTCCCTGATGTAAGTTAGCAGCACTTAAAACGGTGGGCTCAGTCCTTGGATAAAGAAACCAGAATGCCTCGTTTTTTTCAAGCATAATTGCTACTACACATTGGCAGTCAAAACAGCTATCTGGAATTCATTAAATAGTGTGGTAAAGCTGAAAGTCTGAGGAGTAAAATACAAATTCAACATTAATGAAGTGACATTTACTCAACAACCATCAGCGATTACACGTCCACCTACACAACAAAGCTACAGAACTAAACATTTTGTTACAATTGCTGTCTGCCTCTATTCACAGAGCAGTTAAACAGAGCATTTACCTAAACCTGTCTTCCTACAGGATGCTTTAGTTCTGGGCCATAAGAAAAAACTAACACCACCTTTGGTTTGCTGAGGCAGAAGTGAACCACTGGGTATAGAGTTACTGGGTTGAGATGACCTATCTTCATATTACACGTTGGTTATGTTTCTCTGTACTTTTTTTCAGTCAGTTAAGGTGAAGATAACCAAACAGTACTGATTTGGGTCACACACACCCCACACAACTCTACTCTAAATATGAAAAGAAAAAGAGCATTTGGCAAAATTTCTTACGTTCCCTCAGTATTACATGACTTATTAGATATAATTAGCAGATCAGCCAGCTTCTACTGTGAGAAAAGGTTACTGAGTTTCCAAACTTTTCCTGACAGGTATTACCTAAGACTCCTGTGCTGTGTGGAACACGTGGGCTTGTTTTTTTTACAAAATCCAAATATTTGTCATATTAATGCCTGCACATGCCTTTTAAAATCACGTATCTATAAAAAAGTATGTTTTACAACTTTGCTAGACTATTTTTCTGTATCTAAAATATTTAAACTCTTCTTCCACAGCCATGTCAGCTGTCTTCTTTTCAGACAAATTTCTATGTTGGTTTCTGACACCCTTCTATTTCCAGGCCAAGCTTCTTTTCCTTTGGAAATGAAGGTATTTGATAGTCTTCATGTATCAAAGTGAACAAGTTTAATAAAAGGCTCTAATGAGAAGGAATCTTCATTAAGTAGAAAATGCATATGCCATTAAATCAGGAGTTAACATAATGGTTAATACAGTACATAGTGTCAAAAAATTTCCTTAGCTTCTGGGAAGCAAATGCCTTTACAGCTGGCACAATGACGTTTTCAATTTTTCTCCAATTGTCAGTCCAGTCATTTGACTCCCAGCAAGTCACTTGTAATTTGTCCCTTTTAACTTCCCTCCTCCAGTAACTGCCTTGTGAGTCCTTCCCTTCGTGGCACTCACAGCAGAACTTCACACCGCTAACTGCTCAGGAAAATGTTTTCCTCCACTGCTGCAGTCCAGAAATCTGCTATTCCCAGTGACAGCTTCTCCCTCAGTCTGGCTGACAGCATGCCCACCATCCACCATCCCAAGCAGCATCTTCCAGCATCTCTAAACAGATGGAGACTACAACAGCATGCAACCATCTGCATTTGCAAGTTGCAGCCATGGTTCTAAACAAAGGAAAACATCCGTCTTTTCTACACTCAATGCAAAAATGTGCTTGCTGGACAACTGACCTCTATCTTGCCTCAGTAGTCAGCTGCTGCACATGATTTTTGCGCTCCATTTTAACCATCAAGATTTTTTGAAGCCAGCCTGTCTTCCCTGGGAAGCACCCAGGGTGTCTCGCCAGGTCCCACGGCACAGACACATGACTATCACAGCAGTCAGATGAGGGACCAAAGGCACCCTTCAGCACATCGCTCAAAGCATGCCATTCACAGTTTTATCCTCTGAGGTTTGCTTGCCATTTCGATACCCTTGCTCAGACTGGGGGAGGCAGCTGGAAGGTGGTCCAAGTCACCGTCTGTATCGTATTTCAAACACTCGACAAGCTTTCGAAGCAGGGAGTCACGCACTGCAGCTCAAGCAGGGCCCTTTCAGACTTGTTGGGCTGTAGTACTTGTAGTGCCATTTCAATACCAAGACAAAGTTTCTAGCATGGATAATTTTGATGTTATTAAAGTCACAGATTTGGATCCAAAAAAGTAACCAGTCTTTGAATAAGAAGCCTACAAGCTCTGTGGTACAGACTGGATGTTCCCATCTGCATAGGAAATTAAATGCTGGGACTGAAGTTACAGGTTAGCTCGATGTGTACAGGAGGTAAAACAGATTTACTGAATCAGTTAACCTTGGAGACCAGGCAGCAAAAGGCGCCTTTCAGGGTCTCTGGGATTCCCAGACGGCAAGAGAGCAGCAGCAGTGCGAGGACAGGGTGTACCCCAGGCAAGGCAGCTAACAAAGAGCTGCTGTTTGTCCTGGTGAGAGCAGCACTAACTGCCTTGGGCTGGTAAGAGGGAAAGCATTAAGGGAGGAGCAAGGATTTTTAGATATGATTTAGAGCACAGATTTCACACCTCCGTTAAGCTTTAGCCTTCATTCACCTTAACTAGGTAGCAAGTTGCTCAATGAGAGGTTGGTTTTGGTCACTTCTCCAGCCTTGCTAGTTTCAAGATAAGGCAGCTTTGGCGTTCCCCCTTCCACATGCACTCTTCACTTACAATGCAATCCTAACACAGAAGTTAACTGCGTTCACAGCTTCCCAAATGACCCAGATTACAATGAGATAATTAACCGCCCATGAACAGCTATTCATTGAAAACGTCTATCACAGTATCTGTTAAGCCACTGAAAATCTTCATTACTATATCTGTCAAATCTCTGAAGAAATTCAGGACTGTTTCTTTACATTCACAATTAGACCAGATTTAGTTCTTGCTTTGCAACTCCTCTGGACTCTGATTAATAAGCAAGGCTGTTCATCAGCTGAACTTGTAAGGTGTTTTCTAAAAACACAAAAAAACCCTCTCCATATGCCAGTTGAAGCTCCTGATCCAGTCACATCGATGTGTGAAATAAATATGTTAGACTTAGCAATGTCAAGTCTGTTTCTTTAGATAGCATTCACGACATAAAAAATGCAGAGCTGCTGTTTCATAGACAGTATCTGAAACTACATTGTTCCTCTCAGAACAGCTTCACTGGCTAAACCAAGCTCAATCCACCAAAGAATACATTATGAAAGCAGTAAAGGTTTTAGTAGCTCTGAAGCAGTTTTACTCTATGCCTAAACTCGTTACATGATTTATAATGCAACGTTTTGAAGTCAGTTGTCACTAACTGTTGGCTGTATTTGCAGTACTTTCCTATATTTTCAAAACTTCTACTATCATACATGATGAAATAACATAAGAAAATTTAGTCATTGATTCAAAAAAGAGGCTGTCTTTGCAAGACAATAAAGGAATACACAATTAGACAACACACAATACTTATACGACATAATGGTACAACATTTTCACAGCTTTAGTTATTAATACTAAGCATGATATAAAATCATTCTTGGTCTTTAATACTCAGGACTATAGAAAACAAACAACAACCTAATTCAGTATCAGAAAACAATGAGCAAGAGTCATCACAAGGGAGTCCTACCTAGATAACTGTTTTAACTTCAACAGGGGCTTAAGATAATGCATTTTTCAGATTGCCAAGCTGAGAATCAAAGGAGTCTGAAAGAAAAGGGTAATAGTAATATGACATTCTAGTCAGTATTGGAAATACTACATACTTTCATTTTTTTCATTCTAAATGTTAGGAGAATAAATTTAAAGTACTTTACTTCCAAATATCTGATTCTCTATGAAGCCCTGCAGAAACAACAGAAGTCAAAAGACTTGTTTTAGCTGGGGGAAAAGAGGATTTTAAACTGCGTATTTATTCTGCCTTCACGCCTGTCCCAGATATACTGGTCTTAAAATGATAATTAAGCAAAAAAATTATTTCAAAATGGGTATAGGTAAGCTTTATCTAACATATAAACATCTGTTATACTTCAGACCTATAATCCCGTTTTATACATTAATAATATGCAAATTCTGGTACAAAATTTTAGGTGCAAGCCTTCTACCACTGCACTGAATGTGTCCACCTTCAAAAGCCCTTAAGTACTTGTGACTTCTTGCCTGTAGTAAAGATGCTCATTACTTTGCTTCATGATAGCTAATTAATAACCTCCAGACCATAACTAGGTGTGCACACCAACATTCAGCAAATGTCAACACTCCATTATGCACTGCCTACTCCTCCTACAGACTGAGAACACCCCACGTCTCCTCTTGGCAATAAAGTGCAGAACTGGAGCAGCACACCACAGAACACACGTGGGGAACAGGACACGGCAGCCCAGGGGCGTGTATGGCAAGCACCTGACAGTCAAAACAGGGTCAAGGCAGGCCCGTTCCTTCCATGTTCATGTGTCACCATCTCCTCTGCACACTACAAACTACAGTGCTCGTATCTCCAACTTATATATAACTCCTCTTTAATATAGTTTGTAGTTACAGTTTATGGACTGATTCAAAAATTATCTTTAAATACTGATGTCATTGAGAATGTAAACAATGAGTTCATTTCGTGAGCTTTTTGCTGCAGGCTTATTACATCACTGACAAAAAAAAAAAAAAAAAAAAGATGTTGGCCACTGTAGCAAGATGTGATTCCAAGAGACTAAATATACTGAAAACCCTTTTATATCAGCAGCTCATCTTTTCTTCATAGCTTACAACTGTGAGATAAGATTGATTCTAGCCATGACTCATAATGTAGATTGATAAAATATTTTCAGGACAAAACCTGGAGTCCCAAATACTAGTCTGCTCAATGATACTGCTTAAGAACACATGGAATCTGTTAGCCTACCAAAGTGGGGGGGAAATTCAAGTTGTGTTCTTTGGTAATTAAGCATAACGAAAGCAGGTATTTAAGAACATCAAAGTTTTATGCATATTCAGACATGCCTGATTTTTTAAACTATTTCTGATGTTTTTCCCCTAAATGCAAGACTGGCAGCTAAAATAAAGAGCATGTCAATGTATCTATCATCTATTCCTGTCTTTGAAAACTCATTTGTCAAAGAACTTTACTGAACACCTAGTGCTAATGCTCAAAAATTATTCTGTAAAATACAAAAACGTCATACAAACAGCATCAGAGCTGTTCTCAGACCTGCCATACAGCCAGCATGACACAGGACAGAGCTAGTGGTCTGGGCTGTCAAGGGCTTTTAAGGATACTGCAGTGTAAAAGTTATTTAAGTGTATTAAGTAATGTTTGCACCCTGTCTATTTCTGTAATGCAGGGCAAGGTACTGTATTAGGTAAGTATATGATACCACTTCTGATAGAAATGTCCACAATCCACTGAAAGCAGGTATAAATAAATTCAGCTATATTCTTGTACTTCTAAGACTAAAATTAGTAAGACACAATTTAATATACTCCATCCTTTCTTTAACAAAAACAAGCAGTAAGCAGGACATGAGGTTAGGAAGAATATACACACCACAACCAGGGATTAAACTGCATTAGCACAACTATGTGGGAAGCTTTCATCACTCCTACACATAATTCATGTAGTTCTAGATGGTCAAACTTGCTTAACTCACTGCAACAACTTTCCAAAAGATACACTAAAAGGCAACTAACAGACACTTTGCTAGCAGCAAGACTGGAGTTTGTCCTGCTTTTACTCATTATCACAGCAAGTTCCACAGTGAAACTTAACAAAGAACCAATCTGGAGGGAAGATGCTACTGAACGAGTTTTTATACATCCCTTCTGCTCCCTTCCACATGCTAGAGATAAATGAAAGGCTCACGGGTGGCCCAGGTGCTTGCCACACAAAAAGGGGAAATTCAGTGCATGAAAGCAGAACTAAGGCTGGAGTTTCAGCGAAAGGCAATGTTGCAACATTTTAAGATGGGAGTTGCAGCATATTCAACATCGTCTGGGTGAGAAGCACAGCGCTCTTACAAGGCACTCAGGAAAGGACTGCAAGTTGCCATTTAGAAAACATACTTGTGACCATTTCCCATCAGGTATTGGGATGTCCTAAAAATGTTAACAGAAATGCAAATAAACTTCCAAAGTAACAGTACATTCCTGCTTTTTCTGTACCTAGTATTGATTTTTATACTGTACTCTTAAAAACTTACAGCTCTGACACCTGCCTAATTTAAAATTTAACTTCCTAATGATGTGCTCCCACACAGAAAACATTTCATTACAAACACGAAAATGCAATAACTAACTCAGGTTCAACGTCCATCTGACACAGTATCCTGTTTCTAGTAAGTACTGCTCGTGGATACTAGAGAAAAAAGGAAGAGTAAACATAAGGCAACCATTCCTTGATGTACTTTCCCAGCTGACAGCAATCTGCAGCTCTGGGATTTCCCGTCTCCTTTTAAGTGTACACATGTAAATATAAACACATTCACAATAAAGTCCAAAGACATTCAATGTCTGAAATCATTTAAATCAACTCCTCAGCACTTAGGTTACTGCTTCACTCCTTTTCATACAGATGAATAAACTGGCACAGCTGAAACTGATGACTCTCATTCACTCATTTCCGAGCTCTGCATGATTTAATCCCAAACACTAAATTAACTGCTGCTTTAAGACAGCTTTTAGAAGCTACATGCAATCACATACCCTGAATGCAAAAAATCTTACTCAATCCAAACAGTAACATCTAGCAAAATCCTAATGTTAATTCTAAGTGAGATTATAGATTTGATTATCCACATCAATTAAGGATAAAGAATACCTTCAGGAAGTGAATAATGTAGTAGTAAATTAAGATATTTCTATAAATATGGCCATAATAGAAACATCCCCATAAAAGAGACCTGAAGGATGATAACACCTCATACCAAAATTCTAATTACTATATAAAATGAACACCTACAAAACAACATGCCTCATTAAAACGGGGCTCTTGATCTAAATAAATGTAAAATAAGAACTCTAGATCTCATCCAAAAAACCTAACCGTAAAAAACAAATTCTGAATTCAGCTACCAAAGATAGCCATGAGGTCTAATGATGTTGATCACCATTGTCCAGACTTGTCTTCTTCAAAGGGGAGGACTCTGGTGCTGGGTGATATGGTTTAGTGCTTTAGGGGTTACAGTGGTAGTGTTGACGGGTTCACGGTTGCACTTGATCTTAAAGGTCTCTTCCAGCCTTGACGATTGTATGATCACTCAAAGCTATTGCCCCTGAAGTTATTCTACAGTTTATTTAGAGACAAGAAAAAGCAAACATATGGCAAGTTGTTTAAGAAATCAAATCAATTAAAAAGCTCTGGAAGCACAGAAAGGCATGTAAAATAAAAAGAAGCTAGGAATTCAGAAGTGAAAGCACACAAGTAGCATGCAAAGGCATCTACTGCTCTTCCATCAAATATCATCTACCTTCTCCACATGCAGCACGCCGAATTAATAAATATTTATTGCTCCACACAGATTAAATGTAGGCATTAACAGGAGCTGGCTTCACAGGTAAATTACCAGCCAATTCATAAAAACGCCTCCTGTTCCCGATACCCCATAAATTGAAGTTGATAGGTCTCCAGAGCCCGGCTGCGCAGCCCGGTGTCCCTTAATGGCTCAGTCACATCCATTACTTGCCAGAACGAGCTCTGCGCAACGAATTCCGGCAGCCCGGCAGGTTTTAAAAGCCGGAGCACTCGGCGTGATTAGATCCACCGTGAGTTCCCCCGCCCGCTCCGGCCAGCGCTGCCCGCGGGGGGGGTCTCAGGGACCCGGCGCTGCCCGCACGGAGCCGCCCGCCCCAGGGAATCCCGCGGGCAGGGGCACGGCTCCCGGGGGGCTCCTCGGGGAGGCGGGGCCATCTCGGAACCGGAGCCCCCCGCGCCCTCGGGACCGAGCAGCCACAGCCCCGCACCTGCCGCATCCCCTCGCTCGCCAGCCCACCCCTCCCGCGGGAAATCCCTCCGGCACCTCGGAGCCCCCGCCGCGACCCTCGCCAGCTCGCGGACCCCCGCGGGGCTGCGGCTCGTACCTGCGGCCGGGTCTGACGTGCGGGTGCGGCTCAACTCCGTCTACCCGCGCCTCCGCATCGCCGCCGCCGCCGCCGCCGCCGCCGCCGCCGCGCTGGGC
>WEKY01009521.1:31197-73731 GCA_013390045.1 Picathartes gymnocephalus | reverse complement strand
CCTCCCGCGGGGCGCGTGACGCAGTGTGGCGGGGCTGGGCCGCGGCTCCGGCCCGTCTGCACGGGGAGCCTGCGGCGGTGAGCCCCCTCCGGGGTGAGCCCCCGCACAGCGCGGCGAGCGCGGGCCGCGGGAACCCCCGGGCTCCGCCGCCGAGGCTGCTAAAAATTCATTACAGCTCTGCAGGAAAGCGAATGCAAAGCTCATCACACACTTCCCATTTGTGCTGTTAAACTTCTTCCTGTTTTTATTTATTATGCCGATGTATCTCAAGTGTTTGAATTGGAACACCTTTGCATGCCCATATCTCTAGAAAATTGTTAAAATTGCTGGATGTATGAACTCGCTTCTTGTTTGGACCTTTTTACCAGTAGAGCCCTCAGACGTTACAGGCAAAGGCTGCAAACCATCGATCAGGGCTGTGCACAGGGGAACAGCAGTTACCTGCAGCAGCTGTTTGCCCAAGCCCGGAAAGCAGTAGTGACAAAGCTAATTATTTCATGTGTCAGCTCCATGCCTTCTGTTTAATGCACATGCTAGCAGTGAACCACATTGTTTCAGTGCAAACCAAGTATCTCGTGGTAATGCGAGGATGTTCCTCTAATGCTCCCTGAAAATATCCTTAAAAGGTAGGGTGGGAAAACAATACTTCGGTTTGCTTTTCCTACTGGGTTTTGTTTCCTCCTGTTTTGTTCCACTCTGAACCCTCAGTGCTTATACCAGACACGATCCCTCGGCTCGGGCTGGGTCCGTGTGCCTCTGCGGTGCTCCCAGCCCTGACGTGGGACCTCCCGGTGCTGCGTGGCCGGGGACACCGCGCTGCTCCAGCAGGGAGCCAGGCGGTGGAGCAGGACAAGAAAGGCTTTTGGGATGGGGTTCAGAGATGGACAGGGCTTGGCAGCTGGCAGGGGGCAGTGGTGGCTTCCCCAGAAGAAGAGGCTGCAGCCCTATTTGTGCGTGACAGAACGAGATTTTACTCGTTCAGTGAATCTATTCTTAATGGCTTTACTTTTCATATAATAAAATATGCCAAGGATTCTTTCAGGCTTTTCCAAGCAAAGGAATACAGTGGTATTATAAATACGTGCATTTGCAACAGCAGTGGTGTGGTGTCCCACAAAACTCAGCATTTAGCGCACTGCACTGTCAGCCTGCAGAAGTGCTCCCGAGTCTACAGCATGCTGTACTGATACTAGTTCCTGACTAACCTCCTCAAAATATGGCATTACAGGTGTTTTTGGACAGCTGTAATTCTGCACTGAGAGGGACCTTTTGGCATTGTCTTCAATCAGCGTTTTGCATGAAGTGCTTAATTGTGCCAAAAATTCATTGAAATACGCAAGCAGCTCCAGCAGACTACTTTCTTACAGTTTCCTCTCATGTCTTTTATTACTAGACATATGGTTCTGTAGTGTATAATGCGGCTACTCTCATTCAGCTTCCTTTGACATTTGTTCCTATTCAGTTTAAAATTGCAGTATTTGGCAGGATCACATGATTTCATTGTTGTCAATCACTGTTTGTTTTGATGAGCAAATCATTAACTATTACTTCCCTTTTATCCATATCTTCAAAGAAAGGACATGGTCCTTCCTTTTGTGATCCATTAGTAGCTGAAGCATTCCTGAAAGGAATCCTGTCGAACATACATGGTTAGTTTTTGCATAAGTTGTTCTCAAAGCCAGTAGAGTAATTACAGTCTCTGGAAATACTAGACACATCAAATGTAGCTCAGTTCCTGGATGAATACATATTTTTGTGGGTTTTGAGATCACATTTTAAATATTCATCTGACTGTCCTTTTAAATAAATGTTTCACAAGATTAAACAAATGCCAAGCTAATAATTTCCTTCTTGTTATGCTGAGTACCACCCAAGTACTTTTTCATATCTTAAGACTTAAACTCATTTGGAAAATGAATTAAAAAACAAATAGTTCCGAGTTCTAATTCTTTATATGCAAACTTTTAGTTGTGGTCAGGCTGTTGTTGGAGAAATTTAAATTCCCCAGGATGAAAGTGCTGACAGACACTAAGCAACAAAACTCCAAAACAAGGCTTTCAGCCAGAAAGATGAATTGCCATTGTGCCCATCCATGTATCATCCTTCCTTTCCTATTGTAGGGTTTGGCAAGAGTGAGTTGAGCCCTCTATTGGTTTTGAAAAAGGGCGTATTCTCCACAAATCCAAAGCAAAGCAACTCCTGTAAGATGAACACTCAGTAATAGCAAACGTGATGAAACTAAGGAGAGATTGAAGAACTTTCCACAGGTCAGTGCTTCTTCCAAACCCAGGGGCTTTTTTAAAACATCTTCAAAGAACATTCTTCATCATGACTTTCATTAAGAACTAAGCATCTCAAAATTATTAAATCAGTCCAAGTCCGAACGTCTAAGAGCCAGACTAGAAAGAGATTATTAGGGAGGTAAATTTAGGCAGGTTGGATGACCTGCTGCTTTTCATTTCTTCCCAGAGGTTTTTCTGGTGGAAAATGGCAGGAAGAAATAAGACATTTCAGAAGCTTTTGAGACACACTGGTCCCCAAAACACTTAGATATGACTGATATGTCTGGGGTGTTTTCTTCTGTCTTGCTGATGGGGTTGGAAATCTGCAAAGGCAGCATCCTACATCTCTCTCAGGGGGATGCAGCAGTAGAAAGACATCTCAGGTGGTACCATGTCTGCATATCACTGTACATATTCCACCCACAGAATCTTCCTGGTTGCCTCTAAAGATTTAGCCCATCACAAGGTGTTGGCATCTCTCTTTTCAGTTGCTAAGTTGTTGTTATAAGGCAGTTAAAAACATATTAAATACTTTCCTAAAATTATTTTTCCACTCAGGCAATTGCTGTATTTGGCAAAAAGATATTATATGATCATTAATGGGAAGTGAAACTGAGCCAGTTTCTCTTCAAAGTGTGGCCAGCCCTGTGGGATAATTTGAGAACTCCTGCTTCAAATATGTTTAGTTGTGTGTGTCTAGAAATTGCTTTGGTGTTACTCACCTCTTGACACTGACACTTTTGCTGTGCATAGCTGAGATTCTTGCATAATTTAACAGACCCATCTCAGGTGTCTCCCACTCTGTTCCCAGCATTCAAGCTGTGTGCTCTGGATAGAGGCACACAGTTTGTGGTGCATTACACTTACTGAAGAGTTACCAGACTTGCTTATTTAGAAAATTTTCTAGAGAACAGGTTGGGTGGGGCTTTTTTTCAAACACATCCATTTGATTTGCTCCAAAAATACTTCTGACAGCTGTCACCAGCCAAGTTTATTTCCTTGATTTTTATCTGAGTATAAACAGTATTATTCTATTTTTCATCTCAAATTCCAGCATTGTTGGTACAAGCGAAATAAATAGTCGTAGACATTTTTTTTTTCTATTGCATTTTAAATTCTTGATTATTTTTTTGTGTTACTGTTTCATCTCCATAGTATTCCAGTAGACAGGCTTGGGGATAGCACAAAGGACTGACTGAATGGAACTGGAACCAGCAAAGTATCTGTTTCAGTCATTGCAAACTAAGGATACTGGAAAATATAATGTTTCACTCATTGCAAATCAAGGATACTGGAAAATATGTTAAAATTGTTTCATTTATTAAAGGCATATTTAGTTTGTTTTCTCACTTTTTCCTATTATAATTGCAAAACCTTCTGAAATTTTTTGTTCAGCAATACTCTGAAGTATCTCTAGGTGTAGTAAATGAATTGTGCAAATTATTTTATTGAAAGAACATGCACATTCCTGTGTACACATTATTTCCGTGGTCTTCCTATTACAGATGCAACTTGTAGTAACATCCTGGTTTGTTAAAGCAAAAAAGTGCTCTAGAGATTCCAGATTTCTCACTGATACAGTAGAAATCTGTCATGATTGTGTATGGCATGTGAAGCTTAAATACATTAATATCAATAAATATTGAAATATGTTGAACATTAATTTTTTACTGGTTTAGCTTGAGATATTTTTCTGTCTGCTCATAAGGTAATTTTAACTTTCTTCTTTCATTATATTTATAAAAGTCTCAAAATACATCATTTTTTTCCCTTCACCTTGTAAAATTTTTCTGTCCATAGTGTTAATCATGGAATACTATGTTGGAAGGGACCTGAAGGATTATCTGGTCCAACCTTTTTTGGCAAAAGCATCATCCAGACCAGATGGTCTAGCACCCTGCCCAGACTAATCTTAAAAGTGTCCAAAGTTGGGAAATCCACCAGTTTTTTTGGGAGATTTTTCCAATGCTTGGTTGTACTCATGAAAAATATTCCTCATGTCCAATTGGAATCTCTGCGGAAGTAACTTGTACTAGTTACCCCTTGTCTTTTCCATGTGTCTTGTTTTAAAAATTGACTCTCCATCTTCTTTGTAGCCAGTCCTTAAATACCAGAACCATTGTCTCCACGAGGTCTCCCCTGAGCCTTCTTTTCTCAAGGCTGACCACGTTCCAGTTCTCTCAGCCTTTCCTCATGTGACAGGCTTCGAGCCCTTGGATCATCTTTGTGGCCCTTCTCTGGACCCTCTCCAGATGCCCACCTATTTTTTGCGTAGCAGGGACAAAAATTGAACTCACTGTTCCAGATGTAGTCTGGCAAGTGCTGAGTGGGATAATGACATCTTTATCTCTGCTGGTGATGCCCTTGTTAATTCAGCCCAGGATCCTGTTGGCTTCTTTGCCACAGCAGCAGATCATGCACTCATATTCAACTGTTTGTCCACCAGACCAGGTTCCTTCCCACTGAGCTTCTCCCCAGCAGCTGAGTAGATCCCAGCCTGTGCTGCAGTTATGGATTATGCTTTCCCCAGTGCAAGACCTTACGCTTGTCCTTGTTAACTTCATAAGGTTCTTGGTAGCTCACTCTTCCAGCCTATCCACGTCTTCTGCAGAGTGGCTCTTCATTCCAAAGTGTCCAGTTTCCCACCCAGTTCAGGGGAACAAAACTTCATCAGGGTGCACTTGACCCCATCATCCAGATCGCTTATGAACATACAAAACAGTGTTGGGCCCAATACTCATCCCTGGGAGGCCCCACTTTTGGCAGGTTGCCAGTTTGAAAAGGAGCTGTTTGTCACCGTGTTCTGGATGCAGCCTCTCAGCCAGGTCCCCATCCACCATATGGACCTTTGTCTATACCATAACACCTCAGGTCTCTAGGAGGAGCCTGATGGAAACTGTATTGAGAGCCTTGGAGAAGGGCAGGTAGATAATGTTCACTGCTCATCCCACAACAACTGAACAGGTTACTTTGTTGTAGAAGGTGATCAGGTTTGTCAAACATGGTTTGCCCTTGGTGAACCCAAGCTGGCTTTTCCTGACCACATGGTTCATCTGGTAGCTCCAGGAAGATTTGTTCCATAACTTTCACAGAGACTGAAGTAAGACTGATAGCCCTATGATTTCTTGGAGCCTCCTTTAAGCCGTTCATATAGATGGGTGTGCATTAGTCTTCTTCCAGTCTTCTGGGTTGCCCCCAGTCTCCACTCTCAAGAGGGAGAGAGCCAGGACGCACTCCCAATTGCAGAAGAAAACTACTTTATTAAACAGTAACCAAGAACGGGAGCCCCGAGCCAAGTCAGCAGCTCCTCGCAGCAAGGCAGACCCGCGTGCAGCACGTGTGATGCTGGGTGCTCTCCCTCACGGGCATGTGAAGGGCAGAGGACCTGGGGCAAAGCCCCAGCTCAGTCTTATGCCCTAGTCCATAGTGTCCCTTTGGTCCATTTTGGATCCTTCGTCCTATTGGCTCATTTGTCTAGGTCCCATTGGTCCGTTTTGGATCCTTTGTCTCATTGGTCCATTTGAATCCTTCACCAGATTGGTCTATTTGGATCCTTTGTCTCATTGGCTCATTGTCTGTGTCTTTGATGATGTTACTTGATCCTGGAGGAACAATCTAGAAATATCTTCCCACCGACCTCACGTACGCCATCTAATGATGAACACATAGATGTTACACCCAGTACAGTGTCCACCATGTTGTAACCTTACCACAATTAACATTAATAACACTGGTAACACTTAACTAGCCCAATTCCCAAAAACTAACATAATTAATTTTCATAAGACCAAACTCATTTATAACATCCACAGCTTCTCAAAGCTTGAGGAGAGTGGCCTCATAACAACATGAACCAACTCTCGTAATACCCTTAGGTGAATATTGTTGGGCTCCATTGATTTGTAGGAGTCAAGCTCCTGTAGAGTTCATCCACCAACTCTTCATTCACTGATGGTGAGTCTGTGTTCTCATCAACCTGGATTTTTGTTCCTAAGGTCTGGGGCCCAGTAGTACTGGTAAAGAGAGGTGAAGAAAGCCTTAAGCCTTTTAAGTGGTGTTGGTGACTAACTCACCTCTCCTGTTTAACAATGGGCCAATATATGCCTTCTGTTTCTGCTTGTTGCTTACATACCTGAAGAACCTTTTCTTGTGGTTTTTGACATCTCTGGCCCATTTCAACTCAAGCTTTTACTTTCCTGACTGCACCTCTGCAAACCCTGCTAATGCTCTTGTAGTTCTTAATAAGTATCCATTCCCTTTTCCATCTCTGGTACATATCTCTTTTAGCTTTGAGCAGACACAGAAACTCTCAGTTAAGCCAAGGAGGTCTCTTGCTCCACCTAATGTCCTTGCCTTTAAAGGGAATGAATACTTTGAGCTTCCAGAAGGGCATTCTTGAAAAATTCCCAGTGCTTATTAACTACTTTATCCTCCATGGAATCCCACCTGAGCTCTGAGTGAGGTAAGTTTGCTCTTCTATGATCTCAAACCTTTGTCTTAGTACTAACCTTCAGTGTAATCAGCCAGAGCCCAGTGTTTTTCTGTGGGACCACCTTTAGGATTTCTAGTATATGATCATTTCTGCTCAGGATCCAGCTATCATAGAGATACACACATCTTCAGATCTGACCTTTTTATTCTTCTAAGTGCTCAGTGATCTTACCATGGATGTTTTTGTTGTGCATAAGCAACAAAATATTAATGCAATTTTGATAAATAACCAAGCTCAGTTTTATCCCTACTCCAAATATGTCTTGTTCTTCTTGCTCATTGTTAAATTTTTCTTTACTGCAAACCATGTTCATATCCTTTCTGCCATTGATACTACCAAATTCTCATTTATGAAGTAGAAACTAAATAAACTGATTGGGCAGAAATACACTTTGACTCACAACAATTTACCTGTCAGGTTGGCATTTCAAATTTTGTTTTACTTTGAATGCTTTCCTGGATGTCTTCCTCACGAACTTGCTTCCAAACCATATCAGAGAAACTGTTCTGTAATGTTACTGATATATATATGCAATCATGAGAGTGCTGTCCTATTTTCTGAGCTTTGCAAAACATCCGTTGATGCTACTCCATCCAGCTTGAGAGGTTCTGTCAGAGCCTTCTTCAACTTGGGAGTCTTCCTGTTCTGAAAAATTACATTTATTAGGTTACTACATTAATTACAAATGCTATTTCAGGTTTAATGGTGGCTGGTTTTCAACTCATACAATTCAATGGTTTTTCATACAATTCCTCATTGCAGGATCAGTGTCTGGCCATCCCTTGTTTTTCTTACTATAATTCCACAGGATTTATCAGTTCTGGTTTGCAGTTAAAATACTTCCATTATTGACATGCAGAAACCAAACTTCTCAGCGTTTTGCTGCCACCTCCTGATCCCTGGCACACCTACTGGTATCTTACTTAATATTGTTTAATGGTTTGGATTTGCTTAACTAAGCCACCTACCACCAGCAAACTGCACTGTACCTGAAGCAGATACGTCCTTCATATTTCCTTAATGTTAATATTATATTTTAAAATGGTATTTGGGGAGGAGAAAATATACAGTTCTTTGCAATACTTCAAAAAAAGGGTATATTTATGAGTTAAATGCTGATGCTGAAGTTTCTTACAAAACAACTTCAGGATTTGTGGAGGAGTTGTGAAAGAATTAAAGACATAATGAATGCAAAGTTTAGAATGTATCATCCCTAATTAAGCTTCCACATTACTTTGCTGAACTCCTGGGAGGGTGAACTGTTTGCATCACAATATAGTTAAAATGCCACTGCTTTCTTTATCTTTCCTGGCAGTTACAGAAAACTACTATTCTTAATGAATTTGGATGTGGCTGTAAGCCAAGAATGTGCTGTTCCATGAGTGTGATCCTGCAAGTGCATTTTAGTCTTCCACTCACAGACTGAAGAGAAGTCTGATGCTCAAAGTCAGAAGGAGTGGGATCCACATGTGGTTTTGAATATCAGGCAGAAGTATGAAGAAAAATAGAATATAGTCAGAAAAGCAGTTATCATTTCATTTTAATTTGCTATCTGATTGCCCGATCTTATTTGCCTACATTTTCTCTACTATGCCCTGTCTAATCCTCCCCAGCACTAAGGCAAGGAGCGGAGTTTGCTGCTCCATTCCCTTTGGGCAGTGCATGGAATTGAAGCAAAAACAGATCTCCCTTTAGCATATCCTAAATTATCATCATGTACAGCTGAAGTACTGAGCTAAACTTCTAGGATATGCATTAGAAAAGAGACCACTGCTCAGGTACAGATGTGACATCAAGACTAACAGTAAATATGCAACTGCAGTCTCACAAAAGCTCATTAACTAAGAAAGAGGAGGGAGCCAGATGCATTTTTTTCATAAATTGGCATATATCTGTGGCATGTTTTGAGTTTAAAATTCTCTCATGGGGCAACTGATGCTGAGTGTTTCTGGCAAACAGTCTATTCCAGAGGGAAAGACGGTTGCTGTGGAGCTAACCTTTCCCTCCCAGTACACAGATTTTGATATGTATGTGGCTGCAAATTGGGGAATATCAGAACAGAAGCCACAGTACCTGAGATGCACCACCAGCACTTGTGTGTTTACTGAGTAGTAGAGAGAATTTTCTAGCCTGAAAAATGAGTACCAAGTACTCATAAGTAATATAAGATAAAAGATGCTCATTATCTATCCAGCTATTACCAGTCATTATTAGGTACACTTGTTCACTGTCAGATAGTTAAACTACTCTTTACTAGGGTTGTGTGACAAAAACTGAGAGCCACATACTCCTCTAGGCAACAGGCAAGAGACCAGAATTTAATATAAATTTTCTGCCAGGACCCAGCAAGATCTACGCTATTCTCTTGCACCTAAGAAGGTATGGTAAAACCTACCCTTAATATCAGGATTGCATCCAGCTATACTATTCTTAGTCTTCACTGAAGGGCCTCAACAGCACAAGATTTGAAGCTTCCTGGTAAGTGCCAGATACTTTAGATCTGTGCTCATTCACTGTCTCTGGATGCCTTAAGCACAGGCGAATTCCTTGCAGGTAGGAGTGAGATTGCTCTCAGATTTACCTCAAGTAGAAGCGGAGATGCTTTGAGTTCAGGCTGCAGCAAAGCTCACATCCAGAAAGTGTGTCTTGTGGATAAATCCACTGGCAAACATGTTCTTCCTTCCTGTGTGAAGCAGTCATTGCTTCTCAGCCTTCCTAGAACTCCTCTGTCCCTGGGCACAATCTTTTGCCTGTGAAAGGTGATTTAGACCCAACAGGACCATTATCCTCTCAGGATCAGCAGAAACAGGGACCATAAGTCTGACCAGACCTGGTGAATGCCACACTCCTCTGTGCTCACACTCCTCTCTGCCTGCTCTGGAGAGGCTGAACTGGGAGCTCTACTCTTTCTGCAAGTGGAAGATTAGTGCTTTCTGAATCTGACTGAGAGAAAGGCAATTGGCTGCAACTTAGAGCTGTCATTTTGCCTGAGAGTGGTGGTCTTTTCAAGTAAACATTTTTACCTCTCTAGGCTGGATAACAGATTGTGACTCTTTGGTTTCTATTTTTGCTTATCTTCTCTAGGGTGAATTGTAAGCAGGCTGGCTGTGCTTGTTGCCTGCCAGCGCAAGCCAGCCAATCTAGTGCAAAATCTCATTATAAGTCTTTTATTTTCAACTCACTTAAACTCTAGTACTGTCCAGGTCTGCCAGAAGTGCTGCTTTGTCTCTATAGGGAATTGGTCTTTCCTGTCTGGAGAATATGTTTATCCCCATTCTGCTTTTTTTTTTGGTAAATGTATGTGCACATATAAGGGAGAGATGGGAGGAAGGAACAGCTCCCTTAAGAGACAAGCATCCATTTCTCTCCCTAAGCTGGAAACCTATTTAAATCTGCTTGATGGGAATCAGCCCTTCAGCTGACTGCCAACACATACACAAGGTAGGGTGAACGGCTCTGCTGAGTTTTTAAAGAACCCATACAGCCTGTTATGCAGGGTTTGACATTTCCAGTGCAGGACCCAGCTTTCAGCTGTTTGTGCCAGGCTAACCTGATCACACTGGAAAAGTCGATACTGCTTGTCTGCATCACATGGGTATTTTTCTTGCCTGGGGAAAATAGCAACCAAAGGGTTTGGTAATTTCTGAAATTAAATTTAGGAAGGGTATGTTGGCTTTCAATAGGAAAAGATTAAACTTTTTATGGAGAAAAGTTTGCTCTGAAATTGAGCAAGGGAGGCCTTTGCCAGATGCTTTTTCATGCCACAAAGAAAATCTACTCTCATTTGCCCAAATTTTAGGATATTTCAAATCTCAGTTTATGGAGAGGCTTGCTGCTGCTTAAGGGTTAAGGTTGTCCCAGAGCAAGCTTTTGACTCTCACAGTTACAGTCCTGTTTGTGCATCATTCCCACAGTTCAAATAAGGCTCTCCAGCCCCTCTCAGCTCCCAGCCTGGGCATGTGCTCTCTGTATAAAGCCACTACACATGGTGCAGCCCAGGGTTACACGAAGACAGAATTTCCTAATCATGGTTGTTTCCAGCTGCCACATGCTGAGCCAGAGCCAAGCAAGGAATGGAGAGCAGGGACACTTTCCTGCACTTTCAATGACCTCTCTTTTGGCATCTAGGCAATGTGAAAGAAGAAACTGATTCAGAGGCAAACAGCACAAGAGACAGATCTGAGGCCTTTTCGTGGACAGCCAGCAGGCTGAACTGGAAGTAGGAGCATGTGAGGTGAAAACTGGGACTTGCAGAGAGAGCAGAAACTCAGGATTGGCAGGACAGGAATACGGTTTTGAAGCCACCAGAGAAAACGACAATTGGCAGAGACTGAAGATCCAGAAGAATACTGGGGTTGCAGGCTGAAAAGGTGAGCGCAAGATGGAAGGAAACAAACTGCTCAAGAATCTGAGGCACAAGAAAAGAAAACTGATAGAGAAGTTGGTATGAAGAGGGGAGATGTTCTGAGAATGCAGTTCCAGGAAAGACACTGGCCCTAGAAACCAGTGGATGTGGGTGGTGTTGGCAAGTGGACAGAGTGAGAAGTCCCAGATGAGAGAGCACTTCTTTTCCAGTTTCTGCAGCACTTACAGCCTTACATTGCAAAATCTACATATTAATCTAGATTAAAAATATCCCCTAATTTCAGTTTGTGATTTTTATGATCTTTTTTCTGGTAATACCTAATGCTATATATAATTATCTAAGTTCAAAGCATAGTTTCTGCATCCTCAGCTACAGTTATCTTCAGCATGTCTACAAATCAAATCCTAGGTTATCAAGTCACCACCCAAAACAAGGGATATGAAACTAAGGACTAGCACAATAAAAGCTCCTCTGCTGAAACCTTCTGGCAGGAGCAGAGTCTATTCCCCCAGTGACAGCATTCTACTACGGTAATTGTAAATCAATCCTATTTCTTCATGTGGTCGCCTGTGTCATCATTCACCATTCATTTTCCATCTTCTGCAACAAGGGGAACAAGGGTCTGGCAGACAACAGGTACTTTTGGTTTAGAAATTGTTTCATACCCAAAACAGGCCCAAAAAATAAATATACAGTGTTGTAAGTAAAAACTATGCTAAAAGTTAGAATTACAAAATTAGCTTTGTCAAGTTTTAGTGGTTGATTGTGCAATATTAATATTGTTGGAATGTATTTTTTTTCTGAATACAGATCCATTTATGTGTTCTACCTGTTTGTCAGCTCACGGTCTTTCTCCTCACAGGGGGTACTGAGAAAAAATTATAGGAGATAAGAAAAACAGGGAAGTTAATTTGGACTAGTCCATGCAGGGAGCTGGAACATGCTGGCATTACCACTTCACTGCCGTTTAGAATGGGAAAGGCAACAGAAAGGGACATTCAAGGACATTTTTGCAAACAAACTTCTGGAAGCAATTATGTTCAGATAAGCATAGGACACACATATGCTGTTTTATAAGAAACATTATATTCCCTCTATAAAAGGCTTCTGCACCAGAAAATATTTGGTTTTATAAAAAACATTTGAAAAGTAGACAAAGTAACTGATGGACATTTCTTCAACTTGATGATTGGTGTGTAATTCTGGAAATACCAGATCTAATCTTGCAGCAAATAATGTGGTAGTTTCTACCACTGAACAGACCAGAGAGAGAGAGAGAGAGGTGGAACTATCTGGTTCCAGGTTGTTTATGCTGTACATGTGTCAGCACTTTGTGTGCAGTCAGTGTCACTGTGTGCAGGTGGCCTTTAGTATATTCTGTGTAAGCTACTATCTTGGGGAGTTCCAGCTTTTTGCTCAATGATCTAGTGGGAGCTCAAAACCACTCTTCTCTCTAGAGCACTCTCCAGACACAGCATCAGGACTGGAGTGTTACTCCAGTAACAAATAAATACACAAATAAAATGCAAAAATAATGATGAAAAACTCGTGGACCAGGTATGCTGCTTACTAAACCTGTTTGTCGTTCTAGCCACCAGCAAAGGGTGATGAAATGGATTCTTCTATTAAAAAAAGAAGCCTGTTTGTGCTATGTAATGTTATTTCCTTTTAGAACAGGTTGGCAATGTCTCTTTAATTTGCAGCACTGTGAACTTAAAAAAAAAATCTCATTATCAGCCTTCCTAGCCTTAAGCACTTCATCAAGTATTCCATGACTGCTGGCTTGCAGATGCTGCAGTTAAGGTGCCGGGTGGTGGGGTTTTGTCTCTGTTCCCTTAGGTCTTTTTCTTGTTTTTGTACGTGTCTATAAATATCTTACTCCTGAGAAAAGACATGAAAGTACTTACATAGACATTAATTAGACACTATATGATTTTTTTTTCGAATTCTGGAGTCACAAAGCATAACTTTTAATTACTCATTTTTGTTTGGGGAATAGTAGTTTCTTCTTCAGGCATATATCAAGATGATCAGAAACATGTATAATTTCTTCTCCAGAATTCTTGATTTCCCCTGGCCAACTTTTAATAAATAAGAAAACATTTATGCCTGAATCAAAGAAGTATGTGCCCCTGAGTAAAAGTTCCAGTTCTTCTGTTGTGGGTCTCAGCACAGTGCATCTATCGTATATTGTTCACAGAGATCCTCAAGATAGAGATCAAAAATGAGTATAGTTCATTCAGTTAATTTCTTAACATCTAAATTAAAGACAGAAAACTTAATTCCAATGTAGTCATATACAACCAGCTAGGTAAGTAACTTTTTTTATCCCTTTTCCTGCCCAAAAATTCTTGGTAAATGAAACCGTATCACTTAGTTTAGACTACATCCAGAGAATATAACATGCTCATGCTGTATATCCTGGCATGAAGGAGAAGACTCCTTATTGCAAAATCCAAGCATGTGAATTTAGGCTGACTGGTGTGGTATTTTGGGGAGGTAGCTTTCATTGCAGTAGAAGCTCGTCATGATTCACTAGTGTCAGAAACAGCTACAATTTGCTGGAACAGGGCTTTCAGACAGATAATCCATTGAAGCCATGATTCACTCACTGTTTGCAGTACTGCAGACTTCAAAACTACTTGCAGCTCCACTCCCATCAGCATTCAGGAAACAAATGCGGGGCACAGGACTGTGTGTAAGGACTGCACTCCACAGCTGCAGAACCTCTACTGTACTGAAGCTTTTGAAATAGCTGTGCAGAGGAGGAGGATTTTGCAGAGACATCTGAAGGTATCTTAATGACTTTTACCCTTTGATGTCCTTGGGTTAACCCAATTCAAGTTCTCAGTATGTACAAAATACTAGGAGACCTTTTAATGTTTAGTTTCTTTTCTTCCCTCTTTTTTTATTTCTTTCTTCCTTTCTGCCTAGTTTCTAAAGAGTCAAGGCTTAGATGTCTGTGTCTCCCCAGTAATTATTGGATTTGTTACCAAGTTTGAATTAGAATTGACTCAGGTCTCAAATATATTTGAATTGACTCAGTTCTCAAATATATTTGAATTTACTCAGAGATTAGTTCAATTTTGTGAAAACAGGCTTCTGAGAGAAGAAATAAATCAAAATTTGTGACCCCACGCTGAAAAACTACAAGAGCTCAACAGTTATTAGGTGTCAGGGAGTCTGTTCAGGGGAGAGAGCAATGTCTGTCAGCACCCAAACTGTTATAAAAGCTTCCATCAACATTTTGTATGGATAGAAAATGGGGGAATCACAGTACTGACACTTGGTGTAGAGAGTGTTGTCCTACTGCCAATTCTTTGTCCAATGTGAAAGCAGGGATGGACCATTACATATGACTTGTGCCCTCCTTTCCTTTCCACCTTGTGCTGTCCCAATGTCCCCCAAGCAGCATTCCTGAAATTTAATCCCTGCCTCCCAACTAAAACAACAGAAGTTTATGGATTCAGATTTGAATTTTGTGTATTTGCCATCCAAAC
Source organism: Picathartes gymnocephalus (assembly GCA_013390045.1). Lineage (NCBI taxonomy): Eukaryota > Metazoa > Chordata > Aves > Passeriformes > Picathartidae > Picathartes > Picathartes gymnocephalus. The sequence goes on along the minus strand of WEKY01009521.1, from coordinate 59,091 downwards.
CAGCATTTCAACTACCCCCTGCCTGCTCTGCCAAATACATACTGTAAAAAAGCTGTCCTGTGGTCATATGCTATTTGCTATTTTAATTTGATTGCAGATGTTCCTGCACTCCCCTAAGGCTGGCTGTGTCTTAGCTTTCATTTGCTTTTCCAGCCTGTATTCATATCAGGAAGACATTTGTCCAATTTAGTGGCACACCCATCCTATGACCGTAAATTGGCATTCTCACTAGATCTTATCTTAAAAGTTCTCTGTTTCTCATAAATATATTCTAAACCTGTTTTTCTAAGCTTTACATCTTTACAGAAATATCCCTCTGGAAATATAGAAATATTGTGATGAATGGCTTTTGGGGTCCTTAGCACATAATGATCTGGCTGTCACAAAACCTGAAAGAAGAGTATTTATAGAAATATTTTGAAGTTAGAAATTACTACTATTAGCAATCCCAGATTACCAAACAATATGGATTAATCTGAAGAAAAAGGTGCTTCTTGGCAGTGAATGCCATACAAATGACTCAGTTTTAAGCTGCTTTAGTGATCAGAGAATAAACCACTGGGCTCAAAGAGAAAACTGGTGGTCACTCAGTGTGCTCTCTGTTTTTCCTCTTTCTAATTTTGCAGATGATGTGAGAGCAGATCTAGAGTGCTGGAGAACTATTTGCTAATACATGGATGATTGTGGAAGTGCTGGCCACTCTGGTCCCAGATGTCTGTCTTTGGGAAAGGCCAACATTTAAAGCCATGTTAAAGGCATTTCAGTGAGTATTGAAGGCATTGAGGAACAGTATGTTCCACCTGTGAAGAAAGAGCAAGAACACCACTGACCAAGTGGCTGTTTTCAGGTGGAGTCATATTTTTATGGAAGTAAAGGGCCAGTCACACATTGCCCAATTTATTTTCTTTTTAAACATAGCTATACCTTCAAAGTCCAACCCTTCCATGACTGAAACTGAGCTTGAGCAATGCTTTCTGTGTTTCTCAAAACTGTGTTATTCTAAACGCTCTGTCAGTACGCCTGTCAGATCCTGTCAGCTGATCCCTGTCAGCAAAGAAAACTACCTCTGTCTTATCCTGTGGCACACATGTTGGTCATGGACTGTGGGTACTGTGGCCACAGACCGTCTGATCACTTTCTGCCATCCAGCGTCTCTTTTGCTACATTCCTGTCTTGCACCAGCTGTGCTATATCACCATCTTTGGCTTCTCATTCCAACCTACTTCCCATGCCCCATGCTCTCTGTTCAGACACCTCTCCCTCTTCAGCCTGTTCCTTCCTTGGGTGATTATTTCTTCAGGGTTTCCCCAAAGCAGCAGCAGGGTCCAAAGGAGTAAACAAGAAACTTGCTGAAGAAAACCACCTCAGTCAGCCCCAGAGTAGCACAGATTCACTGAAGGCAGGATCTCTGAAATACTGAGCTATGAAGCTCTATCAAAACCAAACTGATCTTCCTAAGGCTTATAATTCATCCAGGCCGAGTTGGATTTCCAGGGTGGCTAAAGCACTCCTGCCAAATTTAATGGATTTCCTCCAAAGTATGGGGCCTTTAGGACTGTCTAAAGATGAAGTGGTCATTCTTTTTAATATGAGGGAAACGTACACTTGTTGAAGAGCAAAAGCAGTTTGGCTGAAATTTTTATGTACAGTCTGAGACAATCCTTGATACAAGCACGCATGCATCACACATATCCAGCCTTAGGCAGACACCTGCCATGGAAAATGTGAGCCCTGGTGGCTCAAGACTGACAACGGCATCAGCAATGGAAAATGTGGTCTAATAGCAGGAACTATCAGGCAGCATTTAATAGGTGAGTTTTCCCAATGCCACCCTAAAGTATCCCTCCACTGCAAAGCTTTTAAAAGATTCAATGAAGTTATTTGTTCTTTGGAGTAATTTTCCTCTTTAAAACCTTTGGCGTGCACTTGTTCATATAAAATAATGATTTACGGAAATGGAGGAAGTTGAAATCCCACCCATCCTTTTCTCTCCTGGTTTATTTATTTTCCATGTGAGATTAATGAGTTTCCTGCAACAGGGCTAGATCCGCTCACACATTGTGCAGATAAGTTAATATTTATTTCCTTTTCCAAAGGCAAGCAGACACCTTTGTGTTCCCTGTTTTTTAAAAGTGGACAGTATGTCAAAGAACACTTAAATCAACCATCCTAAATTATAAAATGCCAGCTTTATATTGCTGACTGGATTTAAGCAGACTGGTAAATCAGGGTGAGCTCTACTGCTATATGCTAACATGAAAGCTTAATTTAACTGGTTTCATTTATTTAACCAGCAGATACTTTGGAAAGAACACATCTGCCTGTTTAAGGGATTTTCTTTAGTTTACCGCCTGTCTGGTGTCAGGCTCCACTGCTGTGTGCAGTGAAGCTCACAGAAGCTGGTTTCCTATGGATTTCTCTCCCACATCCCACTTAGCCCCCCAGTTCCTTCTTGCACCCCAGTGCCATTGCTCCTTCCTGCCGTGTCTCCAGGTGCCTGGGGTTCCCCTCTGGCAGACTGGAGGCATCCTGGTACAGCTACACTCGATGAAGCCCCCTCTCCAGTTGGTGCTGTTCCCTTTGCTCTGCTGGGGAGGCCAGGCATTCATCTGTCCCAGACATAGCCGCCAGGTTTCACTTTTGGACTTTCTCTGTCACATGCCAGAAAGTGGACAAGTGGCAGGTGGCAGGAGGAAGGCTGGGGAGAGGTGATGGGCAGATGGCATGAACATTTGTGGTGGAACACTACATTTCCTAGGGAAACCAGGTTAAAATGAGCTCCTTATTGCCAGGGCATTATGTAAAAGAGAAATGCCATGCGTGACTTGGTTCAAGAGGCAAAGAATATTTATACTGTTATTTAATTTCTTCTTCCAGGGTCAGCCTCAGTGCACCACTTAGAGCTCCTTCCTCTCCCTCTCAAGTCCCCCTTAATAGCCAAGGAGAAAAATAACCATTCTCTTCACGTATGATTTTAAATTTTCTGTTTTAAAAGGTAAGCTGGACAAGTAATATGAAAAAGTTACAGCTGTCTTAGGCCCCTGAGTTTCTAACTCCCTGCTGCTGAGAATCGGGGCAGTGCAGCAGCAGTCGGTGGAGCTGTGCCAGGGTAAATGAGGGGAACTATTCCAACCATGTGTGCAAACTCCACCAGAGATTTACTCACCTTCTGAAACCAAAGAGCTGAAAGTTCATTCCAATTTCACTTATCTGCCAAAGCTGCAGTTCAGTAATTCATATTTTTACACTAATAAATAATGAAACAGCTATACCAGAGCAGGGAAGGCTTTGATTAAGCATTTTATAACAAGTAAAAGAAAAACATTGAATGTTGTGCTCAGGAGCTGGCATCTATGAGAAGCAGGAATGCCTTGGTTCAAACATGTCTGTACTTAAATAACAAAAAAAAGGGAAAGAAAAAGAAACCTGGGGAGTTTCTTTCCTATGACTTTACAGGCAGTACAATAAGCCTGGCACTTCAATAAGGGAATTGTCATAGATACAGTTTTCATTGTCTGTGCTCCCACTGCCACAGATAAAGAATAAAAGAGCCTCTGACTAACAGCACCAGAGCAAAATGTCCCTTATCTCACACCTCAGTCTCAGCTAGAATGAATTTTTCAAGACACGTGCTAACTGCAATTGAGAATTTCAGAGCAGGTAGCAGGCAGACAGTATTACTACTGCATTGCCTGTTAACCTTGTGCTTCAGAAGCCTGTGTTTGAAAAGCAGATCTGCTGTTCTGAGCAATATGAGGACTGAATGTTGCATTAAATACCTTCACAGAGAGCATTCTGCATGTTACAAGGGTTCCCTGGATCTCAGTCCTTCCACTCCATTAGAGGCAGTGGCAGTTTTGGAGCTCACACTTTGCACCCCCCTCAGAAACAACAGGCAGGAGGAAATCAGAACAGGACAACTCATTTCCCACTTGCTGTTTTTAAAAGAAAATAAAGCATAAATGATTGCAGAAGTTCAAAGAGAGGACTGCAAAGTCTTTCAGAAGTACCCTGAGGCTACCAGGAAGAATAAGGTCTGACAGGGCTCATAGTTTTATGATGTCAGGCAGAGACTAAAAAATATGAAAATCTGTTGTGCCTCCTTTTCTCTTTTCCATACTCATCAGTAGCACATGAATGAGAACTAATGGAGCAGCTCAAGATTGTTGCTGCCACGAAGGTACAGGTTGGGAGAGGGGGAGAGGATTTCTCATTAAGAAAGTCTTTTTTTGCAAGAAATACACCATCCAAATTCCAGAGATACAACAGTGCTCCATAAAGTGGGTTTTAAATATTTTCCCCGTAATAAGGTATTTAGATTTTTCCTCCTTAATTATGGTTTTTTGGAGATAAGTCCTCAGACATTTTATTTTTAAGATTTGAGAGCTGCAAATGAAGAACAATGTGACCTAGAAAATCTATTTGCTCATTTTACATCTGGCCTCAGCCTTTGTTTTTAGTAATCTGAAAATTTTCATTAACTGCTCTTGAAATGGTTACAGTGGGCTGCGAGCAGAGCCCACAAGCAACAGGGAGGGGATGCAGGTAGTGAAAAATGAACTCAGGTCAGAACCTCTTTTGCCATGAGATTACATTGCCACCTCAGTGACTACCACACCTCTTTTGCTTTGAGATTACACTTAGCTAAATTCCTAATTTATGAACTACAGACTGGCTCCATTACATTTCCTCTCCTCCCAGCCATGTCACTCTTGGACTTGCACTGATGTAGTTTCAAAAAGAGATGGATTTTGTTCCCTTCCCATCTAATTTTGTAGCCTACTGACTTACAGTCATTGGAACTGTTGACTTAGTTTTTTTCAGTTGAGAAGGGAGTTAAAGTGGTGGCTTACCCAGAGCAAGAGCCCCAGGCTCTAGGCTGTTACGCAAACCTGTGCGTGTTGAAAGTTGGCACAGTTGCTGCTCTCTTAGGTGGGAATGGAGCTGCTCAGTTTGGCAAGGTGGCTGCATCTCTGGACTGTTGCAGTATAAAGTTTGCCCCTGTCTGAGCTGTCTGTCAAAGACCTCTACCAATGTGATACAGCATGTGTCACTGGCCAAGGGACCGCCCAGGCTATAACACGAGCCAATCAGAAGGCAAGCCGGGAGCTTTGAATCCCCCCCCCCATAAAAGGGACTCCCGGGAAATAAATCTCTCTTGATCTGCTTCTACGCCGAGGGTCAGTGTCGTCCTTTCTCCTCCCGGGCCCCCATACCTAACACTGGACAAGTGTGGTAATAGAAATTTGGATACAAGTGATGCTCAGGTGCCCATGACCTCAGGCAGTAAACAGACTTTTTGTGATTTGTCTCTTGGGCTGAGGCATCACAACTTCTCCCAGGGTTTGCTTCAGGCATGTAGAGCTTTTTCTTGGACCTCCCCCACTGAGGTTGTCCTGCCACCCAAGTAGTGAGCCTGAGAGTCCTCTCTCCCACTGCAAACAAGACTGGGTAGTTCTGGACTCAACTGTAACAACTTCCCCGCTGTTGTCCTCTGCTGCATGCCAAATCTCAGGGCTGGATGCCTGCTCTGCTGTGACTATGTGATGATAGTGGTGCTGGTAGCTGCTCTTTCCACATCTCCAAACACCAGATTTGAAGACTTGTCAGAAGCAGATGTAAACATGCATTCTCCCTGGAACAATCTCTAGGAAGAAGGGCTAAGAGAGGCTTTTTTTTCCCTGGAAGGACAAAGCTGAAGGTACCTGATGGGAATAGAAAGTAATTGCAAAGGTAGTAGCTCCACCTTGGTATAGGATTTCTGGCATCCAAATCTTCCCTGGGTCCTCTAAATGCTGGAGGCTGGGGTCTCGTGTTTTGTGTACTTGATCTTTACAGACAAGCAGGAAAAGGAATTTTTCAAACGAGAATTTGTGAAGTTTATCCTTTCTAGATCTGTGCAATGTATATCAAGCTTCATGAAAGGAAGGTTTTATCTTATAGTCAGTAGGCCAAAGTATTCCTAAGGGTATATGATAGGATTATTGTGGTGTGGAGACTGGCAGGTTTATAGCTGTAAAACATTGGCAAGGAAGTGCTAAAGGAGGACTTCAGCATGAAATATGAAATTGATTTGGCATTCCCTGTGAACTTAGATTCCCCTAGTTGTGTTCTATACTTACTGTCACAGACTCATACCACAGGAACAAAAAAAAGAAAAAATAGAGTTAAGGTGGAAACAGTGGAAGTGGAAAGAATATAATAAATGCTCAGAAGTGACCAAGAGAAGAGAAAAGAAAAAAAAACCTCTCTTCCTTTCAATTGGTGCTTCTTTAGAAATGCTGCTCTAGAAGTAAAGTGCTTTTAACAGAAATTTGGTAATTGCCAATATCCCTTGAAGGTCTTTTCCACTAGCTTCAAAGTTAAAAAGTAAATTAAAGACTCATACTTGTAATGAGCTGACATTTATCTTGAGCTCATTTGATGTGAACAGGCTGGAGCTCCATCAAACGCTATTCCAGTGTGGCTACACACAAGCTACAAGAGCTTTCATAACCAGACAGGCAACATGGGCAGTCCTGACAAGTCACTGAAGACAGTTTTTGTTCTGTTCAGACCCACATTCCCTTGCTTCCCTGGAAAGAAGTAGGGCATGACACCATACCTGCCACTGAAGATACATCCCACTCTCTCTATCCACCTCTATCAGTTCCCAAATGGTCACACTCATCATCAAAACATTATTCATCAGAAGTTGGCCACATCCTCAAAACACCAAACTTCTCATTTGTAAGAAAGGAAATGAAATACTGGTGTAATTTACCCTTTTTTTTTAAATAAAACAAAGGCTTACACAAAGCAGGATCTAGCTGGGGCTTAGCTATCCCAGGTTCCTGTCCTGCTAGGCCCTTTCCCAGGTTCCTGTCCTGCCACACATTTTGCTCCTGGTGAAGTGTATGGTTGCACTGAACACAATGTGCTGGGCAGCTGTTGCCAGCAGGGAGTCTGATTCACATGCTTACAAGCAGAAAGAAATATTTCCCTCTCCTAACTATTGTAATAGATTTTCCTGATTTAGGCAACAAAGAGAAAATAAGCTCTGCAGATCTTATGAGCAAATACTGACCACTTCCTCTTTGAATTCTCATCGTCATTTTGCCCAAGTGCTGCTTTCTTTTTCTCACTTCTGGTGGCAAACACACACTTACCTTGACCACTAGGTGAGTATCAGACAGGACACAACCCACCTCAAGGATCACGTCTACACCAGCACTGCTTCAGTTTATTCTGCAGTGGGACACAATGAGATCTGACACCACAAGAGATGAGCTCTTGGGACATGGGATGCCTTTGGTCCCATGGCAGGGAAACCATGTGCTACAGCTGGGATCTATGGGAGCTGCCTGGGGTGGAAGGGTGCACAGCCCCTTTCTGCTGAGGAGTTCACTCTGTTACCTGATACACCACACACTGCTGACCACCAGAAGATCCCCCCAGTTTTGCAAGAGAGATACAGCAGAGGTGGAAGTTTGTGGCTTAGCTGCAAACATCTGTAAAGGTGTTTGACAAGTGTAAATACAACTGGACAGGTCAGTGACAACAGGATGAGGACATAGTACTGCTGGCCAGTTGCCTTGGAAAGAAAGTTTGTGTCTGTATGTGCTACTATGGGTCACATACCATATGAAGGAAGAGCTTCCTGGCAAGTGAACAATGGTTTGCAATTTACATCTCCACAAAGGACAGCAGTGCTCAGTTTTGTGTGAACATCAATCATTGCAAAGAAGCCATGGCACTAAGAGATCAAGGCTGGCACAAGAAGGTCTTGGAAGTCCCCCTTCCCCCTGGAGCTGTGCTGCCTGTAAGAAGAAAGCCTGAACCTACAAGAAGGCTGCTCTGCAAACCCTTATGAGGCCTTGAGAGCAACCATGTGGAACCATGAACTCACCATCTTGGTAGCCAGACGACAGATGCAGCAAGTCTGGAATATTCTGTGCAAGCTGGGACTTGCATGCAAGTCCAGACTGACTGTTTCTGTGCAGTGGCTTTTTGCCCACTCTCTTCTGGTGTGATCCCCCAAATGTGCTCATAGCCAAATCTGCAGTATAAGCTCCACTGATACAGCATTTCTGATCTGGCTCAGTATTGTGCTTACCTTCTGATGATCTGCCCCTGTTCTTGCTGACTGGAACCTGTAGGTTGTGTTCTTGCAGCCATTCTCACAGCCACTGCTGTGTAGCTTCCCAGGGGAGGAAGAGGGAGATGATGATGGTTTATGGGAGCAGCTCTGGGGATAGCTTGTTTTCTCTCCAATCCATGCAGATTACTGCATTGCATCCCTGGCTTGTAGTTGATAAGGATTTGAGGGATGTCACACAGCTCCTCGAGAATGTCACTGAAGAGGACTCTAAGTTAGCAGAGCTGTTCTCTTTATTTGTTCAGTAGGAAAAATAACAAAAGAAGATAAGATATAACAGGTAGAAAAATCTCAAATGAAAAAAAAATGCTGGACCTGCGGAAAAAGACCATCCTTTGAGTAACACAAGATAGGGCAGTCAGGCTGTCTGCAAGTTTAAAACCTGATTTGAATCCTGCTTTTTCACTGTCATCTGTCAGCTGGAGGAATGAAACAACTAGTGGCCAAAGCAAGGACCAGATTGTGAAAGGATTTTATAGGCCTTCACATGCAGATAGGCACTCATCAGATCTTACAAGTTCTTGTGCAGTAGAAACCAATTTCACTGAGCTGCTGAACACCTTTAGGATTATGGTCACGAGTGATCCTAAAGCCATATGCAGTACTACAGGAATTGAGTTGTAAAAGATTAACATTTAACACATGTTTTCCCTGATCCCAGAAAAAGCAAGGAAAGTGTCAAATCAGGAAGGCCAAAGGAATCCCAGACAGCAAAGGAATTTGCAGGACGCAGAGGGAAGTCCTGCTGCTCTGCCAAGCAGGAGCAGTTTGCTGCTATGCCTCTTCTTTGTCTCAAACTCACCATTTGCTTATTATAAACATTGTTCAGTCAAATGTGTCATTCAGGAGAGAAGAATTCGATCTACTTTCAGTAAAAATTTGACGCTTCAGAGGTTTCTGAATTCCTCCCTGGATTCATTTGCATGTTTTACCTGTCAGTCAATGACAGTTCTGCCACAAGAATATTTCTCTTACTTCTTAACAGAACTTGTCACTGGCAAGTTACATCTTTAAGCCATCTTGTGTGTGTTTTAACATGATAAGTGAAAAAGTAATGATTTACTTCACAGTGTTCACTTTGAATGACTTAAGCATCACAATGAAGGATATACAAAAAACATGTTGTGTTTCATTGCCCACAAAAGTCTGAATATTTTTCCCCTGGGAGCAGGGGATGATGAACTGAGTGCTGCTTTTGACAGCTGTGTGTGCTGAATCGCTCTTCGGAGGAGCCAGGTCTATCCACGGACTCTAGAGGGAAGCAAAGACAAGCTGGCTTCGCAGTTAGCTCTCTCCCTTGGATGCCCGTGTTTAGGTGGGACGGGTGCAGGCCCTGCCGTACGCTCTGCCTTCCATTGCCCGCTCTGTGTAAAGGTCGCAGGAATTCTCCTCCCGGGAGTGTCCTAAATTAAACGTCTTACAACACGATGGGGGTGCAAAGTCCAAAAACGTAGACAGTCATAAACATGAGCTCCAGGCAAAGGCTGCTATGAAATGTTTCACGCTTATTTTCCCAAGTCCAGGACCGCCCCCTCCTGGCGGTCCGGGCGAGCTGCCCCGGCCGGGCCAAAGCGCACAAAGACAGAGCCGGGGGGTTTCTGCCTACCCGGGGTGTACGGAGCGCTGAGACTTCCCTGCCGAGCACAGAATCTCCCTGGCTCCCCTTACAGACATACCGAGTTTCAGAATTAAATGCCTGAGGCGGCAGAAACACAGCGCGAGTGACAAAATGAATGGTTTAATCTGCCTGTTTGGTAGCAGATAAACGGCAAATCAGATTTTATCTCTTCTTAGTGAAGTGGAAATTATGGGGATGAACAAACTCCTAAAAATAACAGAATAGCTAAAAGCTCTGCTTTCTCTCGAGCAAATGTAGCCCTTTGGGAACGTGCAATAAATACCATCTGTGTTTCTAAAACTCCAAAGTTAATTTGTTGCAGACATCTCTATATTTACTGAAAATTGACATATTTTGTGTGGCAGAACAACATCTTGCAGTGATGAAAAAGAACCCAAATACTCCCATCCAATTAACTCCAAAGGGCGGTTTACCTGAAAAAACTCAATGTAAAAGATAATTTTGTTTAAATCAGCCATCAAATCTAGCTGTTGGGGGTTTTAAAGTTAGTTTTATACACATATTGACAGCTGTTCACAGAGGAAGCTGAGAGGGGAAACTGTGAAGGAGTTATGACATTTATGACAGATATCTTTTTCTGATTATCAGACAAGAAGTGTAACTTACAAATAGCTAACACCTTGGTGGGGTTTCTTCAGAATGGACAACTCTACAGGCTTTCCTGGCAATCTGTTCTTTTCACTGTCCCTTTTCAGCACGCCTGTTGCTTGTAGTTCATGTTCAATGTAAGGGAGAATTTAGAAAATGTGCTTTTTCATCAAAATGTCTGACTGGAATTTAAAAAGAATTCAGAGATGATGCAAATGAGTATTTGCTTTACAACAGCATATCTGATGGGAAGCCAGGGGAACCCAGTACAGTACTTCAGCTGACAGCAGCTAAGCATCTTTGTTTTAAACTATGGCTGGAATTGGGCCATGAAATACAGATGGAAATGTTGATCTGAATTTCCCCAATGTTTGGTGTGCAGTTTGGGTCTGTTGCAAAGATAAGTTTGGAACTAGATTTTAATCTAACTTTTTTGACACATAGTGGATCCCCAAATGTTATCCTGTGAAATTCAAAAAGGGATGTAGCACATGGGAAGCTGAGGCACTGTGGTGCTGGGATTTTATATTTGACCGTAAAGATTTAATATGTCTGTTTTTGCTTGTACTGCTTGGACTCTGAATGACCGAGCTCATCCAAGCATCAGCGCTCCTGTGGCAGCAAAAATCCCCTTGAAGAGTTGTTACTTTGCTTTTTTTTCCCAGACAATTGGGTTATGAGAATGCAGAAAATGTGGAGTCATTTGGGCAAGCGATGATGCAAACATAAAGAAGCGAGCCCCGGAAGGCAGCGCTGTGGCAGAGGGGATGACAAAGCCAGGCACTGTCACTGCTGAGATGGGTTCAGTGCAGAAAAATGTTTCTGGAATGCATATGTGATTCCTTGTCCCTGGCTCTTTGTTTGGGAGCTTACAACAATGCTGCTGCAGCAAAGATTCCCCATAAGCTGAAACAAAATAAAATGTGCATTCACGGGAACATTGCCATTCAACAGCACACACTCCCCAGTTAAAATGAAGGTCAGCCATAAATTACATCTCTGATTCCCTCATGGTTTCTCTCTCTTGCTCTGCTCTGGCAGTTTAAGACTCCTTTGATATTTGAGCAAGGCCTTTCCCTTTGCACATCTGATGCTGATTACAGTTTATGGCAATGGTAATTCGTTACCTCCCCAAGGCAGAAATTCTGAGAAGGAAGGCGAGTACAGTATGATTGTTTAGGAGAGAGGCATGCTGCAGTGTTTTAACCATTTCTCCATTTTATAGCTGTGTGTCTTCCCCACGGATTGCCCTTGCACACAACAACAGTGTAAGCTCCTCCCATGGGAATGCCCCACATCCATCAGATAAATCACTGTGTCTGGAGGCACAAAAAATCAGGTTGCATACTTACCTATCCGAAAGTGACCTCTGAGCAATAAAGTTGTGGTTTGGATAAATTTCTAGATGCTGTTTTGTGGTGAACACAGACTAACGAGGTATCAATAAGCACCAAAGTTTTTCTTCCAGCTGTAAAGGTCTCAGGGGTTGCCCTCCCCACCTCTTTCCTATCTTACAAAATGAAGAGGAATGTTCTTGCTCAGTTTCTGGAATGGAAGTCTGTGAAAGGAGGGTGTATTTCCTCATGGATCAACATTGTGGCAGCCAAAAATACACTGAGACTTTGCATGAGCGAATGGGATGAATGAAACTGGGTCTTGCACTGCTTTTCTGTGTATGCAAAAGAGAGGCAAATGTTCCAGTTGAGAGTGTATTGAGAGCATTTGAGACAATGTGACGGTGGCAAAAAATGTTGGGTGCTTATGTGCTTTTTCCTGTGGGTGGTATGAGGCATTTTGAGGCAATTACAATTGCAGTAAGATTTTTCATGTCAGTTTGTAAAATACACTTCATTCTTTTATTGCTTTCACTTCTCTGGCTTGGTTCTACTGGCAGTTCCTTGTGTTCACTGAGGATTTTCACAGAGTTTGCAATGTGAGAGCCTATTGAATATGCCTCTAGAACCATCAAAATGCTCCTAGACAAAATATACTCTTATAGACTTGGATTGGATTTTGGTGATTACAAAATTATTTAATTGCCCTTCAGGCACTATAAATACCATCCTGTTAGTGAAGACAAGTGATGGGTACATTTCTTTCATAAAGGTGACCCCAAATATTGCACTGGAAAGTGCAGGGATCTGGCAAGTTTTGCAAGTTTGATCCTGGTGCCTGGCAGAAACACAACAGGCAGAATTGCTAATGATATTTTTTTGTTTGCTTGTATAATACATTTTTAAAAAGGTTAAATGTGTTTTTAAACAGGCCAATGTACATTTTAAATGGGACTTCCAAATTACAGTAGGATTTCCCAGGGACACACTGTATTTTGCCATGAAGATACCAAGAAAATATGACGAACAAAGGATATTAGTAACATTTTTCCTGGAAGATGGAAATTTCCTAACTCATAATACATAAGCCTTTCATAGAAGTAATGCAAAACTTCCACAGAGCAGGAGAGGAACAGAGCCCTACCAGCTCTTGCTGTTCCAGTGACACAGCAAACTTGCTTGAGGTGTACTTTATAACTTACACTTAGTTAACACTAAGGAAGCATCCCTCTCCTCCATTACTTTAATTAGACTTCTAATATTAACTTGGAACACACAACTTGTGAAGAATATCATGTGAAGGAAAGAAGTGTTTATTGCATGTATTTGTCTATTTACACTGATATTAAAGGTCGACGAGATGGGGGCCCTCCAGTCGGAGCTGGCGGGGAGGCCCAGCACTGCACTGCCACCAGCAGGGTGGGTGCCCAGCCTCCCGTGGGGAACACTGTATTAGGAAAGCTCTCCTACACTGTGCCACTCTCTCATAAATCAGCCTAATTACGCTAATGAGGAGAGCTGCATCCCTCTGCTGCAAGCCCTGCTGGTTTACAGAGAGGGGGAAGTAAATAAAAAGGAACAATGTTGGCTGCTGCTGCATGAGGGACACAGGGAGGCAGAACAATAGTCTTGAGTCTCCTCCCTGCCACCACCCCATTAGGAGGGAAGAAGGGAGATGGCTTCGTGCACGCCCCTGGAGTTATTCCAGATCAGAACTGAAATCAGACGCTGGGCTTGGCAGCAGCTGCTGAAGGAAAAAGCACATAAAACAGAGGGCAGAGGCATGTTGTTTTCCAGGCTCTGAGAGAATGTTGCTAAGGAAAGAAAAAGGATGGGATACAAGGCTTTGCAATGTTTGTCTGAGCAACCAATGCACTATAAATAGTGACCTGAGCTCTAATAGCAGCATCAAGTCTTCATGCCTTTGGATTTTTTTAAAGGTGGATTTTACTTTTTGTCTCTTAAAAGATGTATTTTGGTTCCTCTTCTTGCTTTGTATATAAGCTTTTTTTTGCAATTGCAGAAATTAGAAATTTGTTTTTGTGTAATGAAATCTTATTACTACATGAATCTGGGAGCTGAGGCTTTAAGCAAACCACAAAGAGATTTATTACAAAAATTGGAGAGCCAAAATTATGTGCAGCCCTACTCATTATTGTCTATATTTTTGTCATGTTTCCTCTATTGTCATCTCTTTATGATGACGGAAACAATCTAGATCATTCAGATCTAGATTGCATATTATGACACCCACAAAGCCTCCTTGCTATTGTTTGGGCCAAATTAAAAGCATTTGTCAAAAATAATTTGGAATGGTATCAAAATTCATGTTAATTTTGCCGAGGATTTAATTATTTCTATTGTGATAAATTTTTCTTCATGTTAGATACTAAATTTATATGTTCTAACAAAAAAAAAAAATTGAAATATTAGACAATTCTGGCAGTTTTTCTGATGTTCTCCTCTCGGAAAAATTCCTCTGGATGTTGTCAGTTGCTTATTCTCTCTTGATCAGAGTTAGTTTTATTAAAATGTCTTCATTCTGCCCTTTATACACTATGCATACTTCTATCTTTAACATTTCTAAATCCCCTCTTCAGTCTTCAGCTAGATGTCATGATCATATTTTTGGCCTTTCAGACTCCAAAGCAAGCTCTTCAAGTACTACAAACCCCTTCTGTTCAGTCATCTTTCCATTCACCTTTCCTGCATTCACTTGCAGGGGATAAATATATTGTGGTGTTAGGAGATCCCCTGGAGCCTCTTTCAGCCCTGAAATTAGTTGTTCCTCTAAGATTCCTGATTCTGGGAAGCATCGTGTCAGGTTTATCCTTCTGGCAGAAGACAGGCCCTGCATTGCTGCTGCACTCACTCTCTCCCAGGAGTCAGCAGCACTTCTCCCCCTGCCATCCCACAGGGCTCCCAGCTGCTGCTGGCCTGGAAGCTCCAGAATTCATCTCCAAACCAGCCCTTGTTCCCTGACACCTGCAGATCACATTGAGGCTGGACTAAGAGGGGCTTCCCTGACTGTTCTGAGTAACCCATTAACGACTGGGGTATAGTTGCTAAAGGTACTAAGAGGAATTTAAATACACATGGTACAGAAAGCCAGTTATGTGCTATAGCCAGATTATGAGTGCTTTTCTTAAAGCCATCATTGCATCTGGCTTGACTGAAGTATAACATGGTGTGAAATTTTCAATAGGACTTTGACCACAACCAGCTTCAGGCACTGAAAAAGACACACATCAGGCCTAGTACAAAGTGTGAGACTGTTAAATCATGAAAAAGATTTAGAATTATTTATATTTGCATTTCTGAGCTTTTCTACTTGCTTTTGTGATTCCAGCTTTTTCTATACAAGAAACAGAAATGTAATTTCCCAGGGTAGGGGGAAGAAGGACAAAGAAAATGCCCTGATTTCAGGAGCCAGGCCTTTGAGAAATGCGTGAAGAATCCTGAATCTTAAAAACCAGAGCAACACAGCAAGCAGAGCACACTAACTTTCAGTGAGTCTAGTGGTATAAAATCCTTGGGCACCTATTAAATTCTAGTATCTCAATATTCATTCCAGAATTAAAAAAAATTTTTTTTGTTACCTTTTTTGCTCTTATACGGGTCACAGCAGGAGAACCAAAAGGTTACATTTTGAAATCTAGTAATACTGCACAACTACTTTAGTTAGTTTAAGGGGATTTGTTCTCATGCTAATGACATTATTTTAACTACAAGTTACATCATAGCTTCTCAATGTAACAATCCCAGTGTAGCAGAGGTAGCTATTATTTATTTAAAAGACTCCTAGACGTGGCACTTAGGGTTTAGTGGTGGGCTTGGCATTCTGGGTTAATGGTTGGACTTGACCATCTGGAAGGTTCTTTCCAATTTAAATGGTTCTATGGCTTTTGAGACCTCTTTAAAACATTTGGCTGTGCTGTCCCACCACACAACCAGATGCAGAAGTTACTCGAAACAAAGGCAAGTTCCATGTAAGGCAATATGCAAGTTTTAATTTAAATCTGCAAAGTGAAGTTACACTTCCCAATGTTTGGCTGTTTCTGACTTTGCTAACACCTGAAACTATAAAATACTTATCAGCTAATCTAAGTTCAAAGGTCATCTTAATGTCTGTGAACCAAGCCTCACTTCAGCTGCATCAGTGTGGTAACACATGTAGTAATACATGGCATAGTAAGCCTTAAAAAAGAACTTCTACTGAAGAGTTATAGATAAATTTCATACCTAAGTAACAACATACTTACATAAGTAATATATAATAGTTATATAATATACATACAATATAAGTAACAATCTATACTGCTTTATTAAGTTTATCTAAAATAAGAAAAGGAATGTTAGACTGAATAGGTCTGAGACCAAAAATCCACATTCTGGACAAGCAGTACTTGCAGAAACCACACACAGGAGTGAAGTTACTGAAGCATAGAAGGTCTGCAATGACAAGCAAACAAATATTTTGTTGTTTCTCTTTTTCCTACAATGGCACCTTGCTTTTAGAACTTGCATTATGAAAATTTTTTGAAGAAAAAACCAAAAAAAGCTCCCATGGAGCAGCTTTGGCTGCCTCCTATGTGGAACTAGCTTTTCTTGAAGCAAATGATCCCATTTATTATTACTCAAAAGAAAATTCTTTTCTTACTCAGCCCAGTAATGATGTAGGAGGGGTAAAGTTAAAAGAAAGAAAAGCCCTCTCACTTGCTATGCTTGGAGGCAACCCTGTTTGATTCAGACCATGGCCAGCAGTTTCGTCCTTTTGTGCTTTTCCTTGTCTTTGATGGAGGCCAATACCAGAAGCTGCCCTGCCCCAGGTTCTTTACATTATCAGAACTTTGCCCTTTTTTTGTCAGAGATGAAATGATGCGCTCTAATAAAACAGTGTCTGATCTGGAGGAGCCACTTTGTCACCAAGACTTTGCTACCAGTAAATAAAAATAGAAACCTTTATGCAAACCAGCAGGACTTTAGCCAGCGTGAAAATAACTGAGCTACTGTCCTCTTTCAGAAACTATTTGCGTTCGGTCACCCCAGACAGTAGGAAAACCAATTGTTCCCTAAAACATTGTAGAAGTCTGTGCAGACACTGTTGGTACCCAGAGATTTCACAGCATGCAGACTTTTAATTGCCTCTCCTTCCTCTCTGCACACAAAGGCGTCTGCAATGTTTATCTCTAGCACATCTAAGTGGGGAATAGATTAGGTAGTAAAATAGAGCAAGATTGCAAAGAAAATTGCTGAATACTTACAATGCCTTGACGTAATTTTTTACAAGTACCCCTACTGTGCCATACTCCACTCTGTCTTAGCACATATTTATTAATTTGCAACACAGGTCACACTCAGAGCTTTGAAGAAGACACAGGTGACGTATAACAGGTTCCTCTATGAGATCATTATCTGCAAGATCCAGCACAGATCTGCTAGATCTGCTTTCTTGTTTCAAGTTATAATCTTATCTCAAACACAGAGCAAACATTTCTGGAACAAACTCACATCACTCTGAACACAGCCTTAATACTAATTAAATTACACCTTTATCTGCAGAAGATTATAAGCAAAGTCAGCATTTATCCTCAATGACAAACAAAACAAACTTCTGTTCTTTAATCTCCATAGCATATCAGGAAAATCACATTCGCATCCATCCATTGCTTTGACCTACACCCTTCTTTTAGGATGAAACTCAAATCAGGTATCTGTTGTTTCTCTAGGATATAGTATTATCACCCCATCCAACCATAACTTTTGGGGCACTATCAAATTGAATGCAATCTGTTTATCTTTGCAAACAGTTTTCCCAAGTATGCCAGAACACGTCTGGACAATATCAAGAAGATACTGAAAGCATCTCTGGCCCACCACATGTCAGAAGAACAGCATGGTTCTGGTCAGCAGCTTGGGATAAAAAAAAACATGGTAAGCAAGGAGCTAGGAAACAGAGGTGACAAAAGCTGTTGCAGGAGGAAGATGAGGATGGTGCTACAAATGATGGCTTATATGGAACCAAGACTGTGGGGGCTACTGAAAAAAGAGACTACACAACCTCATGCAAGTTCGTGTCCAACCTGTTTAAACTGTCTTTTCTAATGCCATATAATACTGAAGTATTAGACATTTTTCTACCAAGAACTCTCTATACTTCTTAAAATGCTGAATATATTTATATATACATTTTAATGTACGAGTGTGTATATATATACACATATGATATGTGAATATATGAATACTGCTGTCAGGTGCCACCTGTCCTAGGTTAAAGTAGTTCTTAATCGAAATTCATACAGCCAGCTTCTTTTCTGTACAGAAGAGCCCCATCCATGCATCCATCCAGATATCTAGAGTTCCTCACTTGCCATACTAGTTCAATCCATTAACTCAAAACAAGCTGTGGTGGAACATAGTTGCCTCACAGCCTGCTGCTGTTACGTGTTCTGTATGCTGTTATAGATGGACTAGAATTCAGATCTCCCACTACTTTCAAACATAAAGGAGTCTCCCCGCCTAAAAAACCTGGTAGTCTTACATGGACTAGTATAAGGTAATAAGCAGCCTGATAAAACAATAGGGTCTATAAAGGCAAGGTATCTGAAAAAGGTTAGGCTTTGAAAGGTAATTAATTTGCAACTATCATTAAAAGTTCTTTTTATTCCTCTGCCCCACCTCCCACAGCCAGGTCCCAAAAGCAGGGGCCTGGAGAGAGCAGCTCCAGAAAGCCCGAGTGGCTGCTCAGGGCTTGGGATACTTTGTCATGCAGGGTCTATCTACGGAGAAAGGAGTAACATGTTTAAATATCATCATGCTGCATGCAATGTGGAGGAAGCAACAGCAAAAAAGTGTGCCTCTAATCAGTTATATCTATCCCTTCCCCCAACACACAGGTTGAGAATGTATAATCCCGTCCATTTATAACAAAACACCAAACAGAACATCAATCCCTGGGAACCAGTCCAAGTCAGAGCATTCAATTGAGGCTGAAAAAGCAAAGCCTCCATTCCCAGATCGGTCCCTTATTTGGGGCAGCTTACTACTGGTGTCACTGTCAATCAAGGGGATAAAGATATTAACATTCTCTGTAAGGTACTATGTAATCAGTTCATTGGAAGCACTTGCTTATATATCCAATATAAATATATATATTTATATATGCATCATTTTTAAACACTTTTAAAAACAAAACAAGCATGGCATAAAACCAAATCTTGTTTCAGTTAAATTGCTGCTGTACAGGTAGTTTCCTTCTGACATTCCCAAAGAAAACATTCTCACACGCACACCATGAATGTGTATGGCAGAGTGCCATGGGACACCTCAATGGAAGACTTCATTAAAAAACAAACAAACAAAAAACCGAAAGTACATTCCAAACTGAGCAAGCAACACTTCCTGCAAATCAGAGGAGTCACAAAGTTTGCAACTTGACTTAAGGATTAAGACTGCATTTGGCCAAGGACTTGGTGTACTACACAGGGAATATCAACAACTTACAGGCTTGTGGGCTTCAGTGGAAGTTGGGAATCTGTGGTTTTGGTCACAGGTATTTGAACTTGAACAACCTGAATCTAAAGCAAGAACACTTCAAGCCTCAGCGAAAAGCCACTAAAGGGCACAGGATTTTAAACAAATATCTGTCTCATGGAGTCATGTCGCTAAGACACATAATTCCCTGAGTTTCAAGAACAGGAAGAGGTCACACTTTCCTAACAAGTCCAGTGACTCCAGAGTGTACCAGATTTCCTAAGTGTGTCCACAGGGTCAACTGCTTCCTGGCAGGGCAAAACAACCCTCACTGAGCCCAGTTCTGCAGCAGCTATGCTGCTTCCAGCTGCACCTGAGCTCCTGCATTTAACGATAACCTGGCTGCAATTGGGTATCACATTCTTTGTGGCTGACAGCATGGACTAAGTTTTCTTTTTTTCAGCTTGGTTCAATGAACCTTGTAACAGAGAACTATGACCATTCTAAGCACTTTGAATTGTCTCTCATCACTTTACCATGGACAAGGCTAACAAGGATGCTCCTCTCTTTCCACAGATAGTGATCTCTACTAAAAAGGCACCTCCTGTTTTGCCCCATGTTCCCCTGGAACAGAGTATCCACTCCACTCATGCTAGCAACAATACTTGAGAAAGAACCAGTATTTAACAAAAAGTACCTTGGGTTCATGAGTAACAGCAATTAATCTCACTTACTATGAGGCAGCGAGCAGCACAAATGTCTAGTAGGATTTCTGTTACTTAACAGCTGCATAACTAAGTAAGAATTACTGCCAGTTTTTTTGTTTTAAAGACCTGACAGTGTATGATTCAGCCCTGAATACTAACTATATTAAAAAAACATTCAAAAACTCTCTCATGCTGATATTCAACTTAAAGTGCTCTTACTGTATAAGGAAAAAGAGGCTTTAAAAAAGTGTAAGCTTGCAGAACATGAAGAAGATTTTGTATCAGGAACTGACAGACATGCCCGATCAGAATGAGTATCCAAGTTGTATCAAATTGTTAATAATCATATAAAAACAAAAAAAGAATACAACAAATAGTACTTTGATCTAATTCTGAACACAGTGAGATTTGAAAGCCTTTAGGAAAGAAATATGATACTTTTTACTACATTCAACTAAATCAACTTTATGGTCTTTAAAAAAATGTAAATTACAAATCTGCTATGGACTATGACGTAAATAATTTGCTAGAAGTGTTCCCATATATCCCATATCAATGGAAAACTTCAAGCCAATTAAGGGAGCTCTGACTGAAGCAAGAGAACCTGTGCATATGAAGCTCAAAAAATAACACCTATGAAGATTTAACTTTAAAATGTTCTGTGACCACTCTATTACATTTCGTAATTTTAAACATTTTTCAAAATAAGTGTTAAAAACTGTTCAGCCTCTTACTTAGTTTTGTAGTCTCTAACACTCCTGTGGTCTTGATTTAGGCTGGCCAGGAAGCTGTGTGTGTACTTCACACAAGATAGTAAACAAGAACACTCAACACTGTTCTAAATCCTTCAGGACCAAGTACATGCACTCTCTACGTGAGTGCTGCTAAGGCTGAGAGGAGAAGCCACTCCATGAAACTTCACAGGCCCGGAAGTGAGGTGTGCGAGAAACAAGCTCCCATCACAGCCAGTGGAATCATGATCAACCCCTCCAGAGGAAGACTGTCAGGACTTTTTTAAAATGCCTTTTTTTGAACGTGATCTCTGTCTACAGGTGCCTGTTTTCCTCCAATATGGATGAATCCTATTCTAAAAGCAACATTTTCCCATTTGTGACTTTCAAATTAAGCATACTTACAAATATTATCAGCTTTGCATCAGGTCACAAACAACGGGTGTGCTATAATCAAAATGCAAAGATATTACACTGTTGTTTTCCATCGTGATACTAAATAAGATACTAAAATTTACAAGTTTTCTGTAGTGGTTACTGCAGCACATCCGTAGTCTTGCACAAAAAGACAAAAACCCCTGCAAATTGTTCCACCCCACGAGATCTTGTAAAACTACTTTTGAAACCACTACAAAATGAAAGTGTTCTACTAGCCCAATTCTACTAGCATCTTATTTTTGTAAATACAGACTACAACACTGAACTACTTTTCACACAAACCCCACGAGCTAGAGCTATGAATGACCACATAGCTCCCTGTTCTGCAAACTTGAACATCTCCATGTTTTATCAACACCTAACATGCAAGGAGCTGGGTTTTACAGCTAGATTGCGAAACAAACTTCATCTGAAACTAACTGAGGTAGACAATCATCAGGGACTACACCGGGGCCTCCAATAAAATTCCTGACAGATTTATAAGTAGTTAAGGGGCAAAGAACAAAAAACCCACCCCAAGTTTAAAAAAGGCATAGAACAGACACCCAAGAAGTGGCTATGGTGCCTGGTTCCTCCCCTGTAAAACAACAAGACACTGACAAAGCAATTGGTGCACAAATTAAATCAGACTAGTCTGCCCTTCACCCAAAAGAGAAAAAAGAAAATATTTACATCTATATTTAAAAACACACACATACATTGAAGCTAAAAGAGCACTCCGATTTTAGGAAAACTTGCCTATTCATCTGTTAAGAAAACCACCACCACACACACAAACAAATCAACATTAAAGTATTTATTAATACTTCTCTGCTCATCTTAAAAAGGAAGAAATTAATAAAATAAAATAAATTATTAAAAAATAACTGTTTTGTCTACTTCTTGCACAAAACTCCAAGAATCTAGGATCTACTCAAAGTTAAGGCAACTGCAACAAGCTACACTTTATCACTCAAATCTGTCCTAACAAGCAAAATCATCTAAGGAGTAATAGGTATTGGTGTTCTGCACAAGACTCATCTGTATGATGAATTAACTGTAGACATTTGATTGTTTAGCTAACAATCGTCCGAATGTTCTTGTTACAGAATTACCAGTACCTTGCTCCAGTTCAGCTTAATCCACTTAATGGATTTGGAGTGGGATACACTTGTACCCCAAGAGCTAGATGGAATTGATTCTCAATTCTGAAATAGCCATTCAAGACCCAGTCACCCGGGTTTAGACTACAGCTTGCTTCATTGTTTGAATGGACAATTCTACAGGTATCTGAAGATGCCTAGTCTTCCTGATCTGAAGAGTTCCTAGTCCAAGGAAACAAATCTCTTGCATTCACCAAGAGCCAAAAACCTGCCAATCCTCTGCCTAAACTCTCCAAGGTCAATCTGACATACACGCAGAGTACACCACGTACACACAGAACTTGGGGTTCTTTATAAAACCCAAGCAGTTCACTGAGGACTGTTCACAGACACTTCCCCAGCAAACAGGAGGTTCAGATTCAACAGCCTCCTGCTGGAACAGAAATAAAAGACAGAAAACAAAACATAGGTTGCCTCTTTTGCTGACTGTCAGTGGGCTGAAAGGAAGGGGAAGAAAGTCTAGAGTTCAAATGAAGCTCAGATGATTTCTAAAATTTGATTTACTGTAGGCAGTAGCTCAGTACAAGCACACAGAAATTAGGAGAAACTCCACCTGTCTTTCCATCATCCCCCCCTCATGCTCCAGTCTTCCCAAATCAGGACTTCACATCCATAACTTCTCTTTATTCCCTACCCTTAATATTAAGGCCCCCAGTCCACTCATCTCCATTTCTGTAAGGTGATTAACAGAAACTGCATGTGGGAGGTACCTGAACTGCAGGGTAAGGACCTCCGGAAGGAGACAGTAATGGAGCTGTGAATGGCTGCTGACATAAACACTTCACTCAGTGGTTCCTACAATCACTTCAAGACAGAAAATTACTCTGACATACCACCCACAAGCAGTTTATTTGGTAACTGCCAAACTCTTCAGTTTACTTGCAAGGAGTCAACAGTCAAATGTTTTGAAAAAACTGTTACCACTAGCCTTCTAAGTGCTAGGCACATTTTCAAGAAGCATTGCTATAAAAGCAGGGAATCGTCAAATCTCTTCTAGTTATGTTCTGTTACTTGGAAACCAGGTAAAGGTGCCTTTACATAAATTCAGGACTTTAGACCAATGCTCCAGATGCATTTCACTAAATCTCTGAAATAGGCACAGGCTAAGTTTCAAAAACTCCTCACATACAAAGTAAGATACAAAACACCTAACACAGCAGTTTAGATTAGGAACCCAACTTGGTCATTAAGGCTCCTAGACTGTACGTACTCCAGTAAAGCATCAGGTTGAAGTCAGAGAGTCATAAAAATTTAATATAAAAATTAAGTTAGGAGTAAGTATGATACTTCAAACTTATGACCTGCCTTATTCCAGGTAAACTTTCTGTTTTAGGCTATCCCTGCAGAGCAGCTGCCATCTGCAAATTATCATTGCTCTTCCAGCAATACTGTGGACCAACTTTCTCTGCATGTCTTCTGAACAAAGTGAAGTTGTTTAACAAAAGCCACTCATGTCACGATTTAGGGTATCTGAAAAAGCAGTGATAAAGGTCACCACTTCAACAAAAGCGTACACTTGGATCAATACAGAATATAATGGTAATCACTATTTTTGAGTAGCAACTCTACAGGTGCACAATGACTGCCACACTTGGGAGTTATTTTTAAAACAGGCAAGCCCTAGAGATGTATTATTTCTCTCCACTTTTAAATGTGAATTTAAATGGAAATTTTAGATTGGGATCACTGACTGGAATTCTAGCAACATTTCAACATTTTATTTGAATGTTGGGAGGTCCCAGTGTGTGTGTAAATACTAGCCAACAGTTACATTTTTCCCTTACTTACGTAAAAAAAAAAAATTGAAGCATCTCCAGTTATTCAGTTTAGACACTGTAATAGTTACAGTTGGACATAATAACGGCTGTGAAGTAGATTTCTTTACTCTTATATGGCTTCTCTTAAAACTTCTTCAGTTCTATCAGCTTCAGTAGAACAAGAGGCATTATTTATGATTATTCTAAGGCAAACAAACCTGTAATTATTGAGACCAAAATTAACTGTACTGTTCTCTATAAATGAGCTTTCTATGATACAAATTTCGAGTTCCATTGCAGCTAATAAGAAGCAGCAGTTTACATTTGCAACTCAAAGTTCTTCCTCTTTAGTTAATACTTTTCCTGAGTCCTCCTATTTTGTTGTAAATCAGTTACTATTACCAGTCTAAGGGAAGACAGACTGTCATAAAATGTCCAGTCAAATAAATAACTTTTTTGTTACTAAAAAGAGCAGAATTTTTGTGTTTCATTCAACATAAACAAGGTGGACATGAGTACTGCCTATTGCAACAGCAACACCCCTGAGATTATGTAATTTTATCACCTCAGTATTACCCACTGGGAATTCCCCAGAGGGAAGCCCCTGGAAGTGCCATACAAGTAGATTGTGATTAGCTCAGTCACACTCATCCCTAATACAGCTTGGCAACCAGAAGAACATAAAATTTGCTATTATTGCTGAAGAGCTGTTACCGAAACCATTCACACCTCCATTCCCTCTATACCTGCATCTGAGAGAGGCACCACTATCAAGTAAGGAGATTTCAATTGCACTTCTTTCAATTTAATTGATTGGTATTGAATGAAGATATGACTACAAGACACAGCTTAAAAAGTTACTGTTGTAACACACAAATAAGTGGGACAAAATGCACATGTATGTACACACACACTGACAGAGAGGTTCAGTAGAAATAAAAAACAGCATTAAACTGAAATTTATGCTATGCTGTTATGTCATCCCAGATCTCTAAACTAAGTTCTATTTTAATGTCCTCTGTAAGAACGGCTGGTAGCTGCAAACCACTTCTCATTCTCTTCCTTCACCTTCCACTTATATTTATTTCTCATCATATCAGGATGTTCATTATTCTCCACAATCTTATTACAATTATTTAACAGATCAGAATAAAGGTAAATGGCACTAAAAAGGCTTCCCAAAATTCTATTACTGGCTTTTAGCCAGGATTATCTTTGGTCTTGTATTTACCTCTGTAATTTTAACTGGACCCCAGTGGTTTTTTCAGGACTTCTAGTCACTACTGACACATTTTTCTCACCCCCAAGTGAATTACTGGTCCAAGTGTTCATGGTGTAGCTGTCTGTGCACTTGCACCACACCTGTCTTTCACTGCAGCAGATCTCCTTTCTAAACAAGGCTTTGGAGAACAGCTTCAGAAAATGCATGAACCACATACAGTGTTAAACTGTAAGCCTCCATCCCCTGCATTAGTCCTGATTTCTCACCTTATCCCTCTATTATTCAAATAGGTGATTACTGTAAACAGGGGCTGTCTTTGTGCATGCATCAGACAGAACTCCAAGCTCCCAGAGGAAGCTAAATAGCTTACTTCCACTTGGTCCCAACAGTAAAGCCTAAGCATTTGTAAAGTGAAAAGAAGTAGTATCTGATTGTCTCACATCCACTAGTTTTCAAAGAATAATTTACTGATAGCCACCTGAAGTCAACTAATAAAACATGCCTTCTTTCTAAGCCTCAAAGCATCATGATGTCAAAATGAAGTTTCATATCTGCCTCAACTACCTATTTGCTAAGTTTTGTAGTGTTCAATTAAGTAGATTTTTTTAAAGCAAAACAGCAACTTTATTTCATCTATTTTCTAGTGCATTTGAAAATAATAAAACATACAGAAATACTGGAAGAAAATCCTTCTCTGCTTATACTGTGGCTGTAAGGTTCAGCGGCTGACCATGTTTCTCACCTAGTGGAATATTAGCACTGTAGAGTCCAAACATTTGACTGTTTCACGTTACATTGGTTTTCAGATCTGGTGAATGCTTTAAGCTTCCCACTTCCTTCTTGAGGACATTAAGTAAAGTTCTAGAGCTATCCAAAATCTTCATGTAAGCGGCTTCAGTTTCAGCAAGTATTTTATCAAGCTCATTCCTTGAAGCCACCTTTTGGGCCAGGTTTTCACATACACACTCCAACTGTTCACTCAGGACTTGGATTTCATGCTGGAGTTTATTCTTTTCCTCTTCTGCTTGCTGGATTTGTTTGTTCAGTTCTTCTTTTTGCATACATAAATCTTCAATGCATTTCACTAGTTCATTATTGTAACCCTGAAGAACAGCTCCCTGCTGAGTCATCCTGTACTCACTCCCTGAAGTCCCCTTTCAGCAGCTGCCTTCTGCACTCCAATTGGAAAACAAACAAAGAAACAGAAAAAAAAAATATCTGTAAGAATGTTACTATGAATAATGCTTCACTAGCACAGATGGAGCCACGGGGCAAGGTTCTCTGTTTAAGGTTAACATACCCACTCTGAGATGTGCCACATCTTTTCCCTTTTCAGGAGGGGGACAAGACAAAATTTGGCATCTGCTCTTCATCCTTTACTGAAAACTGCTGGCTCCTATGACACTGTCATGGCAATGGTATCAAAGTATTTATGACATGTTTTATAATACCTTTATATAATCCTGAATATAGGATGCTTTGTACCTCAAACTGCGAGGGTCTGGCCAGAAATAAGAAATAATTACAGAATCAAAGAACTGTTAGGGTTGGATGGGACTTCTGGAGATCATCCAGTTCAACCCTCTGGCAAGGCAGGGTCATCTGGAGCATCCGAGTGGGTTTTGAATGTCTTCCCAGAGGGAGACTCCATGGCCTTCCCGGACAGCCTATTCCAGTGCTCTTCCACCCTCAACGCGAGGAAGTTCTTCCTCGTGCTGAGATAAAACTATTCGTGTTTTAGTTTATGGCCATCGCTCCTCGTCCCGTCACCGGGCACCACCCTGAAGGGCTCAGCAAGCACTGAAAACAACGGGGAATCTTCCCGACACAGCGAGCGCCCGGAGCTCCCCGAACACTGGGGTAACCCGGAACGCGTGTGCCGGGGCCACGACGAGCCCCTCTCCGCCGCTCACACCCCCGGGGACACACCGGGGCCAAGGCCCGGCCCGCGCGGCCGCCGGCCCAGGGACATTTTAACACCCTCCTCGCCGCTGAGCGCGGCCCCGCGGAACACGCGCCGCACACAAAATGGCTCCTGCCTGTACACCGAGTGCCCAGGCGGAAGGGGAGGAGGGGGTAGGTAAGAGGAAACCTTCTCATTCCTATCTCCCCCCCGCAATTCCCCCAGGTGCCCCCACCTGCCTGGCAGGATCGCGATTCCTCCCCACCGAGGGAGCGGCTCTGTCACCAAGGCCGCGCTGCCCTCGGCCACCCGGGCCCAGGCGCCCGCCAACGGCCGCGCCGGCCCGCGAGAGGACACGGAAACAGCCGAGCGCTTACGAACGCGGCACCACCCTGACGGCCGCGCGGAAACGTCTGTCCGGAAAAACGCGATGTTTTCCGAAGACAGGTAGCGCTCGGGATAGTGGGCCGAGGCGGGAGGGGCAGGGAGGGCCGAGCATTACGGAACGAGCCGATGTTTGCCGAAGGGAGGGACTGAGGGGCGTCGGGCTCGGCGGAGGCAGCCGATGTTTACCGAAGGCAGAGTCGCCCGAGAGCAAAGGGGACAGAGGGGACGGAGCGCGTCGGAAAGAGCCGGAAAGAGCCGACGTTGACCGAGCGCGGCATCGCCCGAGTTCCCCGGATGTAGTTGGAGCAGCGGCGGCGGGCGCGGCGGGGGGAGGCGGTGGCCGAGTCGGTGCTCCCGGTGTGTCTCAGCGAGCGCGGGGCCGAGCTGCCGGCGTCTCCCCTCTCGAGGCGATGGGCCCGTGAGCGCCGCTCCAGCC
>WEKY01009521.1:0-30802 GCA_013390045.1 Picathartes gymnocephalus | reverse complement strand
CCGCCCCGGTCCGGCCCCTGGCGGCGCTCTGGGCCCGGGGCCGCGGGACGGGGAGGCGGCGGCGGCCCTGGCGCAGGGAACGGGGCCCCGGTGCTCGGCCGAGGCCTATGGAGCCGGGGCGAGCAGGAGCGGCCTAGTGCGACCCGTGCGGGGCTCGGGCCTGGGAATCGGGCAGGGTACGAGGGGCGAGAGAGGGAGCGGGGGTCACCTGCGGTGGAGTGGAGACCCAGGAGAGGTGAATGTTTTTCTTCTAAAAACAAACGGAGTCCTGTTCTTCCATCCCCCCACCCCCTCCCCAAAGTCCTTTCTTCTCCCCAAAACTGCTGCTGTGGGCTGTAACCTGAGCAGGGCACGCGTTTAGACCCTGACCGACTTGGGGTTGCGAGTGAGGCTTAATTTCTGCAGTTGGCAGCTGCTAGGCGTGTTGAGAAACCATTGAGCTACCGACAATAGCCTCAATTTCCATAAGGTGGGCACTGCACTTCTTTGCTGTGTCTGCTGAAAAAACCCAGTTGTCGATGTTCGAGTCCGTGGAAAGCCGTATGTTGTCATATTGCTCTCCGTAGGACCTGAATTTTACTGCATTTCTGTGTATTTGAGTCACTGAAGTGCAGTATGGCAGTCCAAGGCAGCTGTCAGTGACAGTTCACGTAAATGTAAACACTTGCCATTCAGGAGTTCACACTACAAAACCAAACAGGTCAAAGTGAGGCAGAACATGTAATTTCTGGTAAAGACTTACGAATGAGTTATCACATTACATGTTTTGGCCCCCTAGAACTATGTTTTTTTAAAATTACATCTGTTACAGAGATGCTAGTGCTGAAAAAAATCACAGAAGTTCAAGGTAATGGTGAAACTGGATGGTCTTGACGAGAGTATGGATGGAGGACATATTCAGAGTTTACACTGACTCAGTGTAACTTTACGTTTCTATGCCTAATAACAAGTGGAAACTTGTTCTTCTCCCAAAAGTGTGGAAAAACTGTGGCCCAATTTCTGTTGAAAGTGTGTAGTCCATCAGTGAAAAGATAGAGAAACTAGATTCTAGCAAGTGTTACTTTGGATGTAATAGTGGGAGAAAATGGTTTGAGTTCTAATTACAGAACTTGTTGCTTTAATGTAGGTAATTAAAACTGGAAAGACTAATGCTGATTCTTTTTTAATAGGAAATGAAAATTAATTAAATTCTAAAAGTACTTTCGGATGAAGAAAAAAATCCCAAAATTTCATCTCTAATGTGAATGCCTATTTTCCTGTGATCTTTCTGTTACAGGCTCTTAAATATTCATCCAAGAGTCACCCCAGTGGTGGTGATCACCGTCATGACAAGATGCGAGACACCACAGATCCTTCACCACCAAATAAAATGCTGCGGCGCTCTGACAGCCCTGAAAACAAATACGGTGACAACACAGGGCACAGTAAAGCAAAAAGTGTGCATACTCACAGAGTTAGAGAGAGGGATGGTGGTGAGTTATCTTTTAACAAACTTTTACTTAAGCAATCACTAATTTCTCATTAGAATTAGCCATTATCACTCAGGTGATGTCTTACACTAAATGTGCCTTTTACTCTGCTAGGGAGACTGCAGTAAACCCAAAATGGAAATTTAGTTGGAAGCAATCATTTAGGTATTGTAACACCATTGATTTTCTGGTTTTTACAGGTATGGTAGTTTTCCTTATAGCCCCAAAGATTAAATCCACCCCTTTTTAAAATTTTTTTTAACTAGTATTTCTCATTTATTTTAGACATACTGCAACATTTGATAACATTAAATAGTTTTCTGAATTTTTCAGTAGCAATACATATTGGCTGTTTGGATCCTTTTTAGTAACTTTGTGTATTGTAGTGCTGTATTGTGGAGGTACATGCTCCAGAGACTAAGCCCCATCAGAAATGAAAAAAGCTTCTTTGTATTTAGCTGCTATGTAGAACTCTTAATAATTAGAAAATGATGATCAAAGGTAGCACATACTAGAGCCTTTCTTGACAGGAGCTTTAAGAAGTGTGTTCACAGTCAAGTCAGCCTCCTGTGTTTTTACAGCTTTAAAGACACTAGTAATACCCCTAGTATTTTTTAACTGATCTTATTTTGTATCCCTGCTTCCTAGAAAAAGAGTAGGATTTTCCAGGTAATAAACAGTGTTAAGGTAACAAACAGAGTTTAGAAAATTGCAGTTACTCTCTGAATTTGGAAAAGTTTTTTTGTTTTGTTAATTGGTCTTTGTGTCAAGTTACAAAGTGAAGTGTTCAAGTAGAGGATTTGGAACTTTAAATCAGTGCTTCTTTGTTCTATATAAAGCTAACAAATTCTGATGTACATATACATTTATTGCTGCACTAGTTTTATTTTATATAATAATTACAGTAAAATAAAGGAGGTATCTTTCAAGTACTTTTTTAGGAAATACTCGTTCCACACCACAGATGTGTTCATGATACCCAGTTGTTCTTATAAATACTATTTGTTTTTCCTTCTTCGACCTAGTGCAGAGGCTCTATAGACCACTAATAATATCATAAAGTGTGTAGATGGATTATAAAAACATGTCTCTTTCGTTAATACACTGATTTTCATTGTATCTAATCATAATTGAAAGTGTAGTAATCTCTGAATTAAATGCCTGTGCAATGCCCATATGCTGCTATTCTGTGCTACTTTTTGGGATACAAAGGTGCCCTCTTCTATTTCCTGTTCACCTGCCCAAAGATATTAGTCCTACATACTCTTGCAATTCTATTTAGTTTTGCTACAGTCGGTAATTTTTTTCTCCTTCAACAGAGCTGCATTTAGTGGAATTATGCGTATATGAAAACATCCAGAGGATAAGGCTCTATATGGGGAGTGCATTTGGTTATTTGTGTGTTGGAAGTGTTGTAAGATAGGAAAGACATTCTGAAGTTCTTACAGGGTCCAGCTGGATTTAATAGGTGGGGAATGGTCTGAAGCATGTAAAAAATGAATTATTTGTAGTTTGTAGATGAAAGGAACACCATCCCACTGTACCTTCTCCTAGTTGTTAAGACAGTGGAAAGTTTCATTTATTCTGATCTGAAAGCAGACGTTTGCACATCAGGTATTAACAGACTGGAAGAAGGAAGTAGTCTTCAACAGTCTGAGGGAAATTACTAATTTTAAAAGTTGAGCATTTGTGCTGTTTAATGTAAATAAGTGGGGTTTTTTTTTTTTGTGTGCGAGTCATTAGTAAGGTTGGTTTGGCCACAGTTTCACCTTTGTAAAATATATTCAGAACAACCAAAATTATGTTAAATCCTGTGTACTGTACGTAGTAAACCAAAGCTGAGCAGATGTGGGCAGAAGGATATCAATTTGTCTTTGATGTACTGAATATTTCTGTCAGTATGAACTGAAGGTAGGTGCTAGAATATAGGTGAAATGCTGTAGTATAATGGACATTTGCATATTGCTAATATGCAAAAGACAAAATAATTTACCATGTTCTCTGTTGAATTACACTGAAGGGCTGCTATTGCTGTAGTATTCCCTTAGTTTTGCAATTAGAGACATGCAGGGGAAAAAAGAAAAACATTACAGAAGTGCTAACATTTTTCATATAAGTCTTAATATGATTGAAGAGTATTAATTTGCTTTGATATTACTATAATTGTCTGTCTTGTTTTCTTTTTACATTCTTCATAGAGGAGGAAAGAATTTGAGTGGTTATTTTTTGTAATTGGTGTGCATTATTTTAGTATTGGTGCTGCTTGATTGAAACTACTACAGGTGTTACTGCCTTCCTGTGATCTACCTGAACTTAACAAAACAAATCTCATTGAAACGTCTCTAGTATTTATTTTCCTACACTGAATTAAAATCCCAAACAAACAATATCTTCTTCTCTCATACCTTAGAAAACAAAATAGGACATAAATCCGGAGTATTACTACTGAAAGCCGATTTAACCTGATCTCTCCCTCTCAACTCAATGTTTAGAAAGAACTCCTATACATCTCTTAGGAATTTTAGCTCTGATATGAAACAGGGAGATTCAATGGTGTAGCACGCTGACTCAGTCATGACTGGTTTGTGTTTTTGTGGTAAATGTAGAATGTCATTTAAATGTCATTTCAAGATGTAATTGTATACATTTAAAATGTAAGAGCAGGAATTGATTGAAAATTAATTACTCAAAAATGGTAGAACCACGTCCTATTAATATCCTTAGTATGTGTACAAAGGTGTTTTTTGCAACAGCTTATTTTTGTAATATTCATGGCAGAATCTTTTGTAGAATTGTAATCCATGGTAAGAAATTCAGTTAAGGTTTTAAAACGTGTTACGGGTTAGCCCTCCATACTGATACAGTGCAAACAAAGCGTTTTTGAAAGTTGCTTACTGCGTGGTTTCTGTGGAAAGAGACTGTGTACAGAGACGGTCATTCTCTGGAGAGACACTTCCAAGTTTACCTTGGACTAGACACAGTGAAGTAATTGCAAGTTTTTGTCACATCCCTGGTTTCCTACGAGTACTTGTACACCCAGCATATCAAAAAACTGCCTTAACTTCGTCCTTGCTTTCAGGTCCGTGTGCATGGGGGCATTGTCTCTGTATGCAAGTGTTTAAAACACAATGAACAGCTTCCCCCCCTCAGTGCATCTCTTATTTATAGGTCAGCTGCTATAGGCAAGTGTGGGGTTTGAAGAGATTAGGGGGTCTTATGAGACCTACTCAAGTGTGAAGTTTCTTAACACTAACAAATAGGGACTTAAAGCCAGCATTGTTTATGGGGAATAGAACTGTGAAGGGCCTTGTAGATGTGGAAAAATGTTTCCATTAAAGAAAAAGGGAAATACAGAGATTTGAGGGCTCTCATGCTTGAGGGTGGAAGGCTGTTGTAGGTCTTTTAAAATGCATGAATGATGAGATACCGGTGTACAGGAAAGAAAATAAAGAGGCCAGATAAATAGGGTAGCTTTGGGAATAATGAAAGGGAGATACACAGAGATATATATAATTTAAGAGTAAAAATGTGAGTTGCAACGCTTGTTAAAAAAAGGACAAAGGGTGTTTCCACTTAACTGTATGGAGCAGAATGACCACTAAGATACACAGTAGAACTTTATGCAAAAAAGGTTAGTTCAGTTAAGCCATCTGTACTCAGTTGTTTCTTATTGTGAAGAAAATTCTGCGTTTAAGAGACTTTGAAACTTTGCTTCATGCCATGATCTTACTGAATTGCTTAAAATAACAGCTGGAGAGCGTAAATGTACATAGCATGAAATCTTCTGCTGAATTGTGTGCTCTTGTGCAGTGTAGGCTATTTTAATGAAATTTGATTATGACTTATGATATTTAAATTCCAAAGTATAATTGAAGCTTTGTGACTGTTTCTTTTGCGTGTGTTTTTTTTTTAATTGGCAATTAAGAACACTTGTCAGTGGCCACTGTAACTGACTAATACAGTTCTAAGATTAAAAATCTTGCTGCTATTAGAGACTGAATGAAATATTTTAAATAATGAGTTCCTATTTTTGTCAAAGTGGTAGTAGGAGCTTCAGTGATTCTTTGTTGGCTTGCTTTGTTTCCATTGGTTCCCGAAGGAGTTCAGAGTCCTCATAGCAAAGGGACAGCAAACAGCCCTAAACAGAGAACTGTGTTAGGTTCCTGTGTTGGCAGCCCTGGCAGTAGAGAGGAACTGCTGATTAAATTAGTGTGATCATTGGCCAGTGAAATAAACAATGAATGGGGTTTTAGGTCAGCTACAAGAGAATGGAAGATGCTTGGGCAATGGGCTTTTAAAAAGGAAATTGCAGGGTAGGTGGAAAGAGGCAAGTCTGAGAGTAGTGGAACATAGTAAAGGGTTCAGGAAGAAGCTGGGATAGATTCTATCTATGTAGTTACTATTAAATGCTGTTAAAGTAATTATTCATTACTATGAAAACCATTTCCTCACCATAACTGTATGGCGAAAGCTGCGATGAGAGAAGTCTGATCACAAAGGAGAGTGAGTTCTCCATGAAACATGCTTTGAATACCCCCCAACAGCCAAGTGTCGATTTAGTGATTCAGTTCACTATTCCTTGAATGTTGACTGTTTGGATGGCTTTAAGGGAGGTAGGCATGGGTGGCTGGTTTGTTTTTTAAGACAAATAGAATTGCTTCCAAGATCATTCACCTTTTAGAAGATTTTCTCTAGATTAAAAAAAAAAAAAAAAAGGGAAAATAAGTTTCTTTTTTCTGATATTTATAAAAGCTTTCTTTTAAGTGCTACTAATTCTACTGCCTTCAGACACGGTTTTAATTTTAAGTTTGCTTTCAAGTCTAGAACTTTTAGATAGAAAGTAGCTTTCCATTTACTCAGTGGATTTGGCAATATTTCTGAGGTGAGTTTTTGTGGGATCAGTTGTATAACCATTTTTGTGTTACTCTGTCATATCTTTAGTAGAAAAGAAATTGAAAAGTATGTGCTCATAGAATCACAGTAAAAGATACAACTTGTGTTTGTACTTTTTAAATCTAGCAGTTTAGAATGTTAATGTTGAAAATTGCTTTTGAAAAGTACCTGTAAAGCTTGCTTTTAACTAGCACAGAATGGAAAATAAAACCCCCTAATTTTATATTATTGATGTTAGGTAAGAATTGTGATATTAATATGATGGTATTAAATGCTGAGTCTTTATTCATGTAGGTGAATGGAGTCCTCCGATTCTCTTAATGAATTTCAAGTATCTGGTGTAGGTTGCTAGAGTAAAGATGTATTAGTGGGAGACTTGATCTGAAATGGAGGCTGTATCAAATGTTAATAAGCAGTGCTATTTGTTTGTAACCTGTTGATGCAGCTGCTTCCCAAACTGTTGCTGTTAGGACTTTGACATTGGGAATTTTCACTTACTGTTTTTACATTCTTCTATTTGTGAGAGTATAGAATTCAGATCTGTAAATAGGACCTCTGAAGGTTTCCATTTATAGTTGTTCTGTTTAAGCAAATATATATCTTAGTTTTAAGTATTCATTGGATTGTAAATGTAATATGTTCAAGTCAGTCTACCTGCTAGACCTGGGAAGCTTTTGTATGTAAGCATATTTTATGTTTTGGAAAAGAGAAAATAACTGACAATATACAAGATTTGGTGAATTTGCTTGGTTTTGGTACGTAACCTAATCAGAGAGGAAGGACTTTTACTTAGCATCATGCTTTAACATATGGTACTTTCCTCTGACTTTATACAAATGGAATATACAGTTTACTAAACTCGTGCTTTTGGGTTGCTTTTCTGAAGATGAAAAGAAGGAATGAAAACTGTTGGTTTCTGATGAGCTGCCTGCTACTAGGCCCTAGTCAAGACAGCAATTTGTAAATTATGTAGCATTTTTTTACTGGGATTGCTCTGGATTCCCCAGTGGCCCCTGATTAGAATTATTCCTTAACCATGGTTTGGGACATGGCTGCTTTCTAAAAGAAACACTGTTTATTGACAGTTTACATGTGTTTTCCTAGCCATTTCTACCCATTCAGTGTAAAGTATCCAGTAAGCCAAGTATCTGTGCAGAAATTGAAAGAGAATGCTCTGCCTCTGTTTTGGCTGAGAGGGGAAGTGATGCTGTAATAACTTTACTGTGAATAATAGTACTTTAATGGCACCCAGCTTGCAATAGTAGCTGCATTTGTTTACAAAGTCAGGGTTTTATGCAATTTCATGGGCATTTTCAGGGAAAAACCTCTTGCTGTACAGAGAATTCATTCCCTGTGTAGCCCTTCAATAAGGATTGTTTGCCTTTTTCTCCCTACTTTCAAGCTTGTGAAGTGAGATGTGTGTTCTAAGGCACAAATTGTGCTTGCCTGCCAACTGAAAGTAGACTGATGGAATACTATTCAAGAATAATCAGGTAGGAAGGGACCACAGTGGGTCTGGTCCAGGCTCCATGCTCAAGCAGGATCTTCTTAGAACACATGGCACAGGATTGTGTCCAGATGGTTCTTGAATCTCTCCTGTGAGGGAATCTCCACAACCTCCCTGGGTAACCTACTCCAGTGCTTGGTCACTTACTTAGTAGAGAAGTTCTTCCTCATATTCAGGTGGAACTTCCTGTACCACAGTTAGGGCCCATTGCTTCTTGACCTGTTGTTTGACGCTGCTGATAAGAGCCTGGATGCATCCTCTGACACCCTCCATTCAGATACTTGTAGACAGTGATGAGGGGCCTACTGGGTATGTCCACTTGGAAAGTCTGTCCTTCAGGTCACCGGAAAGGGAGATCAATTTTGGAACAGATGACTGACAATAGACTTCACTCTTTCTACCAGATGGGTTAAGAGATGTCTGTTAAGCTTTTGTGGCCTTGACTTATACTTCCATGCATGTAGCAATGTTGCATTGTATTTGAAATCAGTGGAAAACGAGGCCTAGAGGCCTAGGATTATGCCCTGTAATATTTTGGAATGCAATCATCTGTTCCTTACTGTGACTGTTGTTGCAAAGGAACAGTCTGTCAAAGTTAAATGTAATATTTTCTGTCGCAATGTTAAAACATAACTTGTTTTGTTTCTACAGCAGAGGTATCATAAAAAATGCTAAACCCTCCTTTTGTCATCATTCAAAAAAAAGATACATAAAACAGTATTCAAGTGCTTCGTGGCAAGGAAAAGGCAGCCAGAAATATGAACAATTAGTTTCCAGAGCTAAATGACTAAATTCCCTGTGTCTGAGGGGCAGCAGAAATCTCCAAAAGGCCTTTTTTTGGTTTAAACTTCTATCATTACTTTTCTGATACCTGTCAACTAATATCTGTGACCTGCTATATATATATTTAGGCATGTCAGGCTTTCTGAAAAAAACTTTACAAAGCAGATTTGCAGTTCCATCCCAACTACACAGATTAGTTCCTCTCTGTTGGTTTCCCAGATTTCTTAAATATTGTGCTTTTTATGGCCTCCAAAGCAGCAGTCATCCTCTGTTTTTCTCGATTTGTTACCGAGTTTGTTAGAGCAGCAGAGTTATCAATTATCTATGTCCATCAGTAACAAAAACACGGAAAGGAAATTATGGTCTGTCCTGCTCATCTCATTTTTGTTTCAAACATAACTATTCACTCCCAAATATGGGAAAACCACAAATAATTTTTTAAATTATGGTATATAATAAGTAATGCACATTTGTGCTTAAACTCTGCGATACAAATTAGGTAATGTGCTCTACCTATTTTTTTTTCTGCGTGTTTATTTCACATAATTATTTTTTTCTGGATGCTGATGTGTTCATGCCAGCTGTGCCCCTTGAATAACATAGGGAGGAGTTCAGATCCCATCTAGTTAAGTCCTTCGAGTAGATTCCTCATCCAGACACCTGCTGCTGACAGATTAACACAGACTTAATTTTAAAAACTGTTCATTTGAAAGAATGCTATTTTTGCTTGCTTTAATACAAGAAATATGATCCTCTTCAAATTCAAGTACTGTAAAGTTCACTTCTTACTGGCTAAACGCTGTCAATAGTAATGATTGCAGTTTTTGTGTAGTCCTTTTGAGAGTTTTTACTTAACTAGAGGAGTAAAATGAGACACTTAGGCAATCAAACAATTGTAAAACAGTTTGTTTTGTTTTTTTTTAGCAAACATAACTACAGCTTTTGTGAAGAGGCTTATTTTCCTATAGTAAAGTAGTTCCAGGAAAGACCAGCTGAGTTTTATGTATGTATTTAAGAATTAATGGGAAGAGGGATGAATTGTCTTGTCACCTATTGTGCTTTAGATGCTTGAAAGCCCTGTTGCACAATACGTTTGATAAGCTGAACTAAGCTTTGTTAAGCTGAGCTGGGCCAGCCTGAAATAAAGCTGTGAATCCATTTTTTTTAAAACCACAACTATATATATTAATTCTTAGGTCAATCCTTGATTGCCATCTTTGGTTCCTCCCTGAGCTGTGGACCAGCATTCCTTTATTAGTGAAGAACTTCTATGTGACTGAAAGTAATAAAGTAATTTGACTTGCCTTTTTTTTTTTTTTTCTTTTGGAGTGTTACTAGCATCTCTTCTTTTCAAAAACAATTCCCAGTTGAAAATTAAATAAACATGAAATTAAAATTATGCTTGTTGCATATCTATACTGTAGTAAATATACATGGCATAATATGTCCAGAACTGAAAATGTATTTTGTCTAAGCCTAATAATTTCTCAAGTTATATAAAATGGTACTGATTAATTCCTGCTTTTAGTACTAAATAATTTCAAATTAGCTTGCTCATTTGTGGTGAAGAAATAACATGTCCAGGAAAAAAAGAATAATCTTTCTGAAAACAGAAATATTCCAGAATTCTGTGTAGGCAGATCAGTCAATATCTAAATTTTAGGTGAAATAATGCTTTCTCTGTTTTATTGAGACATGGACATTGCTGTAGTCTTAGAAGAAAAGAAAGTTTTCTTCAAATAGCAAGTATTAGTAGCACTCAAGGAATAATCTGGTATTGAAGTGGAGGTTGTTTCTTCTATTGTGTTTGATGTATTTTGAGATATGAAGTTGAGATAATCTGATTTACAGTTACTATTTTTAAGACACATTTAAGACGGGAGCCTTTTTTTCTTGTCTTATTTTAATATAGTTAGACATTGATTCTGCCACAGCCTTCTGATTAAGGATATAAGTGTGTTACTTACGTGTGTGACTAACCTTTTTGCAGGATTGCAGTAATGTTTTATAACTGAGACTCCCTTTTTTTTTAGTACTTCTGCAACACCATGTACTTGTTGAATTGCTGATTCTGAATGGTGCTTGCTCAGTTGAGATAAAGGAAACTTAAGATGGGATGACGTTCGCAAGCATTTGTCATTGCATGGTGCTACTTATGTGTGTAAAAGCCTGTAGCTTCACCTTCCTTATTCTAAGCCTAGTAATGGAAACATTCAATGCAAGTTGATTTGTAAATAATACTGCATTCACAGGGTCTTCTGTTTGAACTTCTTTGTCCTCAAGAAGCTATCCTCAACATAAAAAGAAATTTGAGAGTTGCTAAACAACCTGGCCTTGTTCTTAATTAACCTTATTTTTGCTCAGTGGATTTTGTTAGGGAGATTAAGTTGTCATATCTTACTTAATTGTTTGGAGCTTCTGAGTGGGAGTACTCATTTGGTGCTGTGGATACATAGAAAGAGGGAAAATAGTCTGAGAGCTGTGTTTGTCAACTGCTTTTTTTTCTCCTTTGTAAGCAGAAATTGTTTTGCATGACGCCTGATTTTAATCTACAAAAACTACAGTTTGTGATGGCTGGGTTATGGTGTGTCAGTCTTTGACAGTTCTACTCTGCTGTTTGTGATCTAAAAGTATTGAAACACACAGTTTTTATACAGTGTCTGCCTTTGAGTAACTCCCATCTGAGGTGTGTGTTCATAAACATTAGTGGTTCTTCCAATGTTTTATGTTCTTTGGGAAGCTCCTTGAATGAAAAGTAAAATTTATGATGCTTGTCTGCTCCCCTTCCTGCAATATTAAAGGAATTGTTTATCATTTCAGTATCCCTTGAGCCTAATTTTCACGAAGCATTTGAGTATGTGCCTGTTGCCCCAGATAATATATTTATATTTTTTTAGAAATGTCTTGAGTTCTCTAGTTTTTCTTGGCTTTTGAGAGGAAAAACTTCTGAATTTGGAATTACGTACTGACAATTAGTGTGAATCAGAAATAGAGATTCAGTCTTCTGCTTACTCTTAGTTGATCAATTTTGTGGAAATGTTGCTGGAGGTGGAATGTGTTGTGGTGCTATTAGACTTCCATGACTGAGCTTGACTCTCTTTGTGCTGTATTACAGTGTGCTCATGGGAGGCTCATTTGAGTTTCGTGGTGTGTTGCTGTGGAGGGCTTGGAAGGGAGAAATTCAGTCTGTTGTTCATTTGCTGTGCTGATCCATGTGGAGTTCAGATAACATGGTTATTAGTTTATGGTAAGGATTCTAGCTGTCAGTTTAACACATCTGTTCTTGCATGTCATAATAATTAAAAAGTCTCTATATGAAGCTGTTACTTGAGGTCAGAAGAACGTCTCTTGAGCAGTCTGTGACACTGTATAAGAGATGTAAATGTTTTATGAGCCACAGTCCAGAACGAAGGCAGTTTGGCTTTATTCTCAACCTACCTGCTTTCTTCTTAGAGCAATATCCCTCCTTAGTACAAATATGGTCCTGTTAATTAGTGTTACAAGCTTAAAAATACTTTAAACTGTTATTAGTGATGTTGAACAATAATTTTTTTTTTTTTAATTAGACACGCTGAAATCTTCTGGTGTCGTGAGCCAGACAGTTAGGAATACGACTGTGTTGCTGAAATTCATGGTACTTACTCACATTTTTAATGGATAAAACTGCTTAAGCTGCTTTTTTCAAGTCGATTGATCTCAAATGAAGTAGGTCTTAGTAGATCTTCAGCAGTGTTGAGGATGTTGCTAGCATTTATGTATATTATTAGGTGACCTGAACCTAAAGTTTCCTAAAGGGAGGAAATTGCAAATGTTAATCTGAAGAACTTGTCTACCCATAGTTTTTAATTTCACATCAGTCCATTTTATTGTTTATAATTTATTTAATCTACTTAGTAACCTTTGAGTCTTGTCAGAAATCTTTAGAATCTGGTTGTAATTTGCCTTAATTATTGAGAAACAGGCAAATTCTTTCAAATGATACTGTTCACCCCACTTCAAAGTAAAGAATAAACATCTTTATGAGTGATGGTAAAATTATTTGTCCAGTCTTTATTGTTATTTCAGTATTTGAAGTATCAAGGAAACTGACAATATGCTGGTTTTCTTTGAAGAACAAAGTTGTAGGAATTTTGTCTAGAGTGTGCTGAAAATCCATTTTTCATCCCTTAGGCTTTTTTCAACTCTGTGATTTGTGACATTTGAGTACTGGATCATGCAGAAACTCACTGCATTCAGTGGACCTTGTTAGTGAACCTGATAATTTTCAAAGTTGTGTCTTAAGATGAAAAGTGATTTCACATTGCTATTGGGAGGTGGGCTGAGGGAAGAAAGAAAACAACCCCAAAGGTATTTAATTATTAAGGTGTAGCTCTAACAAGGAAAGGAGAAAATGAAAGGATGGCTGGACAAAAATAAGTTTATCTGCTCTATGAGTGAGGACAACCCATATGTGTTACTCATTTAGGCTGAAGTACAACCCTAGGGAAACAGTTAGCTACTGGAGTAGTAAATCCCTGAATTGTTCTTTGAAAACTCAAAGTTAGAATTTAGTTTGAGGCATTTTATTACCTTTTGCTTTCCTTTTTGATGGGCAGGAATAACTGCTTGTTCTTTCTAAAGCAGTTTGGTCTGTTTGCCCTAAAATGAAGCTTCAGTTTCTGAAATAAATTGAGTATAACTAATTAAGAATAAAAATGTAAGCAGAAAAGAGCAAAATAAAATTTACTGTACATTATGCAATGTGTAAGATTTAACTTTATCTGTTTCATTTTAGTAATCAGTAATGCCTTTGCATTTGCTGAGTATTGCATTAGTAAAATGAGCCCTTGACTGTCATTGGTTTACTGCTCCTGACTTTTCCTTCTCCAGGTGTCATTTTCTTACTACTCTTTTAGAAGAAGAGTTCTATTACGAATAAAACTATATGTTTACAGTATCATTTTCATCAATTATTGGTGATTTGTGCCACTCCATAGTATGTATGACTCCTGGTCTGTTTATAGTAATGTTTTTGGCTGATGTCCGTGAAATTCTGTGTGAATGATAACTTGGGGCAAAAGAGAGCTTCTTTACATTGGGATGATTACCCTGTGAATTGGATATTGCAAAACAGTACAGACTTCGCTGTCCTGGATTGACAGTGTGCTGGAGAGAAGGATAGGGAATGCAATAAGGCTTTGTAAGTTTTTTCGCTCTATAGAGCTACTTGTTGACTGGTATGAAACATTTATTTGAGGGGGCATAATGAGTATGTAGTTGGGCACTATAGTGATCAGGCTAGATTTTCTTTCTTTTGGCAGAGTATTGTGCATTCAACTTAGTAGGTTATGAATTTCTGGTAAAAGTTACTGCACAGTTGGTGTATTCTCTGAGGCCACTGCTCTGCTAGGAAAATTGCAAGTTTTTATGCTTTTGGTTGTGTATGGAAGGCAGCCGTGTTTATTTCAATATAGCAGGCCACATAAAAATGCAGTGAAGAAAAATGGTTTTGTCTTACTACTTTTACATTTGACAAATCAAATTGACCATGATGGGCTGCTCTGTTACTGCTGGCATGTTGGGTATTGTGTTCCTATTGTGTTGCTTTATTTCCTCCCATGTGCAGTACTTCAGAAAATGTTCTGCACAAAGATTTGCACTGAAGTAACAAAGCCAGTTGAAATACAGTTTAGACATTTTAATTTAGGCTTATCTTAGATAAATTTCTATCATTTTTACCATTTGAAGTAGTCTTAATTAGTTATCTCCATATAGTATCACCACCATAAATTATCTTGCTGTTTTCTCTGTTAACAACTAATTAGTGTCTGTTACTTGGGTAATATTTGTTCTTTTGAGGAAGTTCAGGTTCTGATATTTCTCTAGTTTAATGAATTTGATTGCATGTTAGCTGAGTGGTGGAACATGGAGTCATGGAAAGTATGGATGGAGTTGTCACAAATGTAATGACCTTCCTTGCTTTTCTGCTGCCCGGTGTTTCTTTCCACATGCCTAGTATGTGGGCGCAGAAATGGTGACTCTCCTAGAGCCCTTCCCGAATCCCAGTTCCCTCTGCAGGGACTGAGGGAGCAGACCATCTTTGAGTTCCAGCTGGTGAGCACTTGTAAACTTCCTTTTTTTTATATCTACACTGACACTTTTTATTATGGACAAAATGAGACTTAGGATATTAACAAGGTATTTTTGTGGCTGAAAAGAAAACATAAATGCTCTATCAGTGGTGAACTGTGTAAAATTAACTGTCATGTGGTGCAACAGTATATATACTGTAATTCTAATGTCTCTCTATTCCAAGTTGTGCATTTCAGTTTGAGATTTTATGAATTTGATACTGTACAATGTTATAAACCAAAAAGAATAAATTAGGCTAAGCTACTTGGATGCCAGAGGATGGTGGGGAATGCACAGTCATGTATTTGATTATTCTAATCAAGTGGCAAGAAAATTTATTTTAGATGGTTGCAGGTGGATGTTGTAATTGCCAGTATAGGTGTACAGGTTTTGGAAAGGAAGGAGTTTCGGCTTGGTCTTGAGAAGTGGCAGGGGAAAAGGGAGGGTAATCTGGTGCTTTATTAGAGCAGTCTGATCCTTAGTTAACTCCAAATTTGAACTTTTTATACTTTCAGAATTGACATGATGTTAATGGAGATGCTAATTAAATGTGATTATTGTTAGAGAAAGTTGACTGTATTACAAAATGCAGTATTCTTATTTCAGCCTATGTTAAATCCGTTTTTCAAGTCCAGCATAGTTTTGAGTCATTGTTGCAGTTCAGAGTGTCTTGGAGTCAGCAGTTGGGATATGGAAATAACTTACAAAAACATTAAAATGGGTCCTAGTGTGACAGAATCTCAAATCTGTAGTAGGCATTAAGTCAATTTTAATTGGTTCCCAGACCCTTGCACTTGTGCTTTCTGGTGATTTTCATGCATTAGTAAGGAAGATGTGATTTTTGTTGGAAAGACTAGGAGATAGCCGTGGTATTTTAACCGTGACTCTGACATGCCCTGTGACTTGTTCATCACTAGGGAAGACTTGCTCACACAGTTGCACTACTACAGTTTTATATAACTGCAGGGCTGATGCCCTTGTTGGCCATCTTCCAGTTAGGAGTAGCTCTTTCCAACTTTAACTGCTTTTAAAATAATGATAAAACTGTGGAAACTCACGGTGATTTTGCAGTAAACATTTCCATGGGGAGTTCTGAAATTGGAGTATTTATAGCACAACATGGATTCCCCTATGGTGCGTCAAAGATATATTAGTAATTGCTAAATCTGAAAATATTCTAATAAGGAATGTAAAAACAAGTCTTTGTTCCTCTTTCCTGAAGAAAGTGGAACTAGTAAGGAATGTGTAACTGTAAGAGGACAAGGTGCGGAGTGCCATGAGGAACTGTCTCAAGGGACAGTAGTATGCTGTCTACCTTACCAGAACTGTTTCTGAGGTATGCGCTAGTCTTGGTGATCCTGTTCTCGTGATCTGCTTTGCTGGCATTCAGTTGGGAGATGCAGAGCTGGTGGCAAGTCACAGCCACCTTAAAATGGCTCGGGGTTAGGCTTTGCTGGTGGTGAAGCCTAGGATTTAAGTGAGGGCGGGACCCCCTTGTTTTCAGAGTCAGCCTCTGCTTGTGGATTGCTTTCTGGCCTTTTAAACATCTTGAACAACTTTGACAGACAACTTGAGCTGGCTCTTCTTGTGTGGCTGGGTTGTCAGATTCCTAGATGACTGTTGTGCATGGATTTAACCACATATTAAAACCTTGCTGCCTCAGTATAAAAAGGTAATTTGGTAATATGGTTGTCATGTTTACATAAAGTCTTTAAGCCCTTAAGGTGTTTGAAGTGCCTAAAATTCTTGTTCTCCAGAGTATCATCTGCTTTGGTCTTGGAAGCATTCCAACAGCAAACAGCACTTCAGCAGTCCTTTTGTATGCTCATTGCTGAAGTTTGGGTACAGATCCAAACATAAAGTGGTATTACATGTAAAATAGAATGGAAGTATGGGTGGTGAACCCGCACCCATAATTACCCTGCGTACCTGTCCCAGGAACCGTCAGTTATGGCTTGCCTTGTAAATGCCCACATTGCTTGTTTTGGTGACCCGAGGCAGTTGGCATTACTGGAGCAGCCATGATCAGTTTTTATGCAGCTGAGGCAGGCTCAGGTAGGACAGGATTCCTGGTGCGTGGGCAGTCAGGGAGGACTGCAGCTCAGAGGCCCTTCTGAAGAAACTGCTGCATAGTAG
This sequence comes from Picathartes gymnocephalus, assembly GCA_013390045.1. Lineage (NCBI taxonomy): Eukaryota > Metazoa > Chordata > Aves > Passeriformes > Picathartidae > Picathartes > Picathartes gymnocephalus. Next base: position 13,903 of record WEKY01009521.1, on the reverse strand, counting down.
GTGTTCTCCTATCAGGGCCAGCTGGAGGCGGGTGTATACTCGTGCAGGGTGCTTGGTGTCTCAGTGCCGGGGCTGGGCACTCTGTGAAATGGGGACGTGCTGCTGCGCTGATAGACCATGTGGAGTTTGAAAGTCTGCACAGTGAACTTGAGGGCTTTGTTTATGGGTTGGATAGAATTGGCTTTACAATATTTTATTGATCTAATAGTTATGCTGTTGGCTCTTTCTCATGTTTGGAAGATGTCTGTTAGATTAGATTCACTGTGGTGCTGTATTTAGGCCACTACAGTATTTAAAAATCACCATATACTTCTTGAGCATGCTGAACAAAATGTAGTGATACTGCATCCATGGTATGGGATTACAGTAAATGAAATGCATTGGTGCTTTCTGATGTTTTGAAAGGACTGTTCAAACAAAGCCATCTGGTAAATTTTCATCTCATTTTTTCCTTGGAAAAGGGAGATGATTTTACTTCATAGCAGAAATTATTAAAATATGTCTTGTGTTGAACAACCTACAAAGGTAGATTAAGAAATTTTAATAATTTTTATCTCAGTAGAAAGATGTAATAAATAAAGACTAAAAGAATGGCTAATACAAAAATATTAAATAGCTATTTCACTGCATAATCAGTGTCTAAAAAAATTGAGACTGTTGGTGTAACTGAGGAGTACAGCCTTGTAATTATGACATATTACTTGTGTTTAGGGGAATCAATTGCGTCTATAAATGGTTTTGTTGTTGTTGTTGGGCTTGTGCATTGTTAGGCTTGTGCATCACCAGTGGGTGATGGTTTTAAGTATTGCTTTGACAAGCCTAACTTGCCCCCATGCTAAGTTGTTCTGCCTGTCTCTGCATGCAAGATACTTTTGATACAGGATTATGTGAAAGACTGTATTTGAGTATGAGACTTATTCTGGGTTCCTTCTTTTTTCCTTTTATATCTTTACAGAGACTAACATACAGTTTTAGCCAAAAGAGTGTAGGGAAAGGTTTTGAGGTAGTGCTGGTTCAGGTTGTAGTAACTTGTGTGTGTGCAAATTGACCTTTAACCTTTGTAGGGTGCTAAACAGTTTGGTGATGGTGTACCTCTTTGCTTTGTGGTGGACTGTTTTTCTAACCTGCGGGGTTAAAGGTGGGGAGAAAGAAGTTTGAAATAGTAATATTTTCACTGCTTGTGTAGTTAGAAGGCTCAGAAGACAGAATTTGCATTATAATGGCTCTCTTTCTGCACCATACTGTGTCATTTAATCATGTTCTGTGTGTGTAGCTCTTGGAAGACTTTAAAACAATTATTCTATTTTTTTATGATTCCATTCACTCTCACCTCTCAGTCCTTTACTGTTCTTTACTGGAATTGCCCATAACATAAAGTCTTTGCTATTTTTGCCATTTTCAAATCACTTTGACTTCATATTTAGATTGCTGTACAACTTGTGAAGCTAGTGGTGCTTCATGTAGTACCCCTGGGCATTTAGAAATTTCTCAGTAGGGAAAGGGAAAATAAAGGCTGGGAGAGTGTTATATTTGCAATATCTAGGTTTTTCCCTGAAATGTATAAGAAAATGATTTATCTTAGTTTGGTGTGATTTATATGAACATTTAAAACTTTAAAAAAAAAATCCCATCTAGAACAATGGCAGAGCTTTTACTTGCTTAGAAATTTTAGAGAAATGGGAGGCTTTGAAAACAGGCGATTTCAAGGGAGACTGTAGAGTGGAATAGATGTCCTTGTTTAATTGTGGATGGAAGTGTTCAGGTGACTTGAGCTTAGGCACAAATACAGATCTAAAAGATGTTAAGAATTACCTCCTTTCTCGTTTCAGCTGTTCAAGTGTTTTCACATTGAGGAAAACCAAGTTGCTTTGGAGAGTAGTTGGTAGGGAGGCCAGAAGCATGGAGCAGTTTGGGAAAGTTTTGCTCTTGGTATTCTAGGTGTCAGTACCTCAGTTGCAGAGACTGAGCTGCAGGAAAATTTGGTCTGATTGGTATGCGGAAATAGAAATAGCGACCTAGAACTAATTACAAGTAGCCTCAAAAGAATACAGAAATTTTAGGAAAACAGCATTGCTTCAGTAAACTTAAAACATGATTTTATGCATCTAACCATGTGAACGGTTGATAAGCCTATTTAAATTTTCAGCTCTAATGTTGAGGGGAAAACATCTGTTAATTTCTGAATTGGCATGCCAGGACTCTCCAAAGCATCAAAATTATAAAGGCTATTTGTTTGCTAGTAATGGAATAAAGTTTGAGAGTTAGACCAGTGAAGGGACAATAGTCCATTACTGTAATTAGGAAATCGAAGTAAATTTTATGCTGTGTGAAAAAGAAATGTTCATGTGGTCTCTTGAAATACTTCTGCATGTGAACTATGCTGTGGTCCACGCTGTGGAGAACTTTCCTTCTCTCCTTCCCTCTTCTTTCCCCTTCCGCCTGCTTAGAATGCAGATGGTTGATTTCTTTGAAAGCATACGTGGTGAGTAGTCTTTCTCTTTTCTTTCAGGGACCAGTTACTCTCCACAAGAAAATTCACACAACCACAGTGCTCTTCATAGTTCAAATTCACATTCTTCTAATCCCAGCAATAATCCAAGCAAAACTTCTGATGCAGTGAGTATTTGTGATTGATTTTCATCCATATGTTGCCCTTTTCATACACGCCATATTTTCATAATTTTGTTTTAAGACAGGCAACATGTACTTTGTACTTGAGTTTTCCAACATCAGTCTTTGTTTTACAAATACTCTATAAACCCAACCTGCAGTTGTCATATGTTCTAAAACTATTCTAATTGGTAGTTATTAGAGCTTTGAGTTACCTGTCATTAATTTTAAGATACTAGATTATTTAAATGACATAGATACAGAAATATTTTCCATGAACTTTATGATAAATCTAGAGTAGAAGGTATGATTTTACTTATTTGAAGTACATTACATATTGTGAATTTTAGTCACTTCAGTATCAAAATTTTAGTAGTTAGTGGTGTTTGTAAGAAATTGCTCCAAAACAAAATTGGTAAATTTGTGATCTGTAGAAAAATTTTGGAAAGATGATAATTTTGAGAATGTTTTAAGGTGAAGGAAACTAGTGTTACCAGTACTGACATTACTGTATCCCACTAAATGTACTGTTAGATTTTGTTAACGGGATTGATGGGAATAAACCAAAGGAAACTATTGCAGAATGCAGCAGGAGGGTAGTGGTCATGTCTTCAAGCTATCAATGAAACAGGAATTCAGAGATGGTGGAAAGCAATGATACAGGTACATGTAAGGTTGCCATGTAGTTTTAAAAACAGTGAAAGCTATTAAATTTGTGTATTAAAACTCCCAAGTAGTCTTTCATCCAACACTGTTTGTATTTTAAAGGCTTATGATTCTGCGGATGATTGGTCTGAACACATCAGCTCTTCAGGCAAAAAGTACTACTACAACTGCCGAACAGAAGTTTCACAGTGGGAAAAACCAAAAGAATGGCTGGAAAGGTGGATGTTTGTGTTCAAATATTTGGTTTTGTTGTATAAAGAACAAATATTCTTAAGCACATTTCAGAGCAGTTGAGCTTATCTAATAGATTACTGCTATAAAAGATTGTGGTCTTAAGTCTGCTGTGTTACTACCATTACCATGACCTCTGGCACCTCTTTTATCCCTTGACATTCCAGAGCTTCTGAGAGGGAAGTATGGTTGGTTTGTGTGGGGATGATTTTTTGGGTTTTGTTATTGTTGGAGGGGTTTTTTGTTGTTTGTTTGATTTGATTTTTGTTTTGTTCTGGGGTTGGTTTTTTTTGTTTTAGGGGGGGGTTTTGGTTTGGGTTTTTTTGTTTGTTTGTTTTGTTTTTTATACCTTGTTTTGTGGTTTTTTTGTTTTGTTGATTGGTGGGTTTTTTTGTTTGGTTTTTTGTGTTTTGTTTGGTTTTTTGGTTTTTGTTTATTTTGTTTGGTTTTGTTGGATTTTTTTTGTTTTGGTTTTGGAGTTTTTTTGTTTGGTTTTTTGGTTTTTTTTTTTTTACAAGATTGGTTAGCTGAACTGGTATATTGTGGGCTTCAACAAGCACCAGATGTAAGGAAGCAGTGGCTGGAGTTTGCCAACCCCACCTGTAGCAGCAAGCTCTTAAGAGTTTGGTTCATCTCATGTAACTTAGACAAACTGTTCTATTATTATATAATGTAAGTTCTTACCTAACTTTTGTTTCCTTTTCTTCAGAGAGCAGAGACAAAAAGAAGCAAGCAAAATGTCAGTTAACAGTTTTCCAAAAGATAGGGATTACAGAAGAGAGGTGATGCAGGCGACAGCTGCCAGCGGGTTTGCCAGTGGAAGTATGTGGTTTTTTTACAGCAATATATTCTTGTCTTGTTTGCATTACTGTTTTCTTTTCCAAACTTAAAAAAAAGGCAACAATCCCTTTACTTAGCTATTTTTCTCATCTTTTCATAAATAAAAGCCAAAGTGGATGGCACAGTTAACTCTCCCAAATGTTGTTTCTTTAAATAACTAGTAACTTTAAATAACTAGTGCAACACTTGCTTAATGCTTTTCATGGTGCTCCTCCTCTTTGTGGCTTTTACTGCCGAGTTTAATTATCTTCATGGGTAGTTACTTAAACAGCTTGCATAATTTGTAGTTTAGTTGGACTGTTGTGGCCATTGAAACCTCATGTCATATTCTGAGCTAAGACCTCACATCTGAAAATAATAACCTGATTTAATGGATTTTGGTATCAGGGTTTCCAGAGGCTTGTGCATGTTATTGAGAGCATATTTTTACCTCACCAATACTCGGAGCAAAATCTTTCCTGTATTATAAATATCTGTAACTTTGAGGTTTTTGTCTTGATACCTAGCTTTAATCTTTGTCAATTTTCTTCTGGAAAATAGTTGTACAGATTCTGTCTGTACGTTGATGTAGTTTGGGTAAATTTGTAGCGTAGTTCTCAGGGTGGTTTAGAAGTAGAAGCCAAAGTAGTATTCTTCACCCATGCTCTTGGGATTTGACAAGGTAGAGGTGTATTAAAGGGCGGTTTCTCTGTGTACACTGAAACTGACTGCATATGCTAAAATATACTGGATGCTGCAAAAAGGTAGCAGACATGCATAATGCAGTGAGTATTTGTTTTGTGACAGGTAAAAATGTAAGAATCTATAAAAAGAATTACTCTGTAATTGGAATGTTCAGAGTAGCGTATTTTAAAGTTTATGATCATGTGACCAATGCAGATTAGTCACTCATTTGATATATATAAATGTCTTGAATTAACTGTAAGTAAGTTTGTTGTAGCAGAGACGTGAAGAGGGATTCTTTGAAGGCTAAAATGTGAAACTATTAAATTATACTTGTTCAGGGTTTTTGATGAACAAAAGAAAAATGGGACAAATTATCTCTTCACACTAAATACAAGATGGAAATAATAGATCTTGATTTAGATCTTTTTAGGAGACTTCAAAAGTTAACTTGACTGTAACACTCATTATAAAGCAGGCTTTCATCAAGACACAGTGCTTAACTGGAACTCTAAATCAAGCAAAGGTCAGAGAAAATGCATTTTGTCAGTGAGTAGAATTAAATTTTGCTTTTTCTTGATGCTGATCTACTTGAGACTTTTTTTAATCATAAGTTCAATCAGTTCTAGTTGTTGGTGTGCAGCTATATTAATCAGTCACTGCAATCTTAGACTTCTTTCTAATTTAATCATTTTTTTTTCCTTCTTGCAACCTTACTTGGGGAATCCTGAAAAAAAGTGGAAGACAAGCATTCCAGTGACACCAGCAGTATGCTCCCACAGAATATTTTATCTCAAACAAGCAGGCACAATGACAGAGACTACAGACTGCCAAGAGCAGAGACTCACAGTAGTTCTACTCCAGTACAGCATCCCATCAAACCAGTGGTTCATCCAACTGCTACCCCAAGCACTGTTCCTCCTAGTCCATTTTCTCTACAATCTGATCACCAGCCAAAGAAATCCTTTGATGCTAATGGAGCATCTACTTTATCAAAACTGTCTACATCCACATCTTCCATCCCTGCACAGAAAACAGAGAGAAAAGGTATGTCTAATGAAATTCCCTCTAGTATTCAAGATGACGCATTGCATTACGTTGCTTGTTCAAAGCATGTTAGTATTAGAATTTAAAGATACTTTTCCTGTTTGATTGTATGTGCTTAGAACCTGATTACTGTTCTGATGTGTTTATTTTCCCCTAAACCACATTTGCTATATCTTATACAACTTCAAATTGACACTATTGATATTTGCTATTTACTGGCTTATTCTGCAAATTAGCATTTCAAACGATAATTTGAAACATACATTTTTGTAGAATATATTTTAGTTTTTGTGTTCTCTCATATTGTTTTAGATCATTGCCATTTATATGAGTGATGTAGTTACACAATTTGAAAGTCATTTTGGACCGTTATGTTCTGTGAACTGCTGTTACTGTTTGGAATGCCAGTGTCAAACGTTTAGATCAACACAAGCACAATTCTTACAGAAAATGAGTTTCCTACATGTTTGTAAGAGCTAGTCTGTTTTGGTCTGTATCTTGAGAAATATTGGATCTTCAGTTCTAAATCTGCTGGTAATTTGTGTTTCTGTTATCTGGTAGTACCTGTTAGATACAGTGTGAGTCAAGTGAAGATCAGGACTTTATTGTGCTTTGTTCGTGGCCTTTCAGACATCTGTGTTTTAGTTAGACTTACTTGATTGTTAGGGATGAAGAACTCAAGAAGATTGTGAGAATGAGATGTGTCATTAATGATAGTGTGTTACTTTGGTGTAGTCGAGTTTTAGAGAGTGGTATTGTGTAAGAAAATTCTGTTTGAGGGCTTTGGGAGGGGGAAAAGTAATTTTTGATACTCATGTTGTGTTTTAATTTAAAATATTGTGTAATTAGTATGTAATTGAATTCTTTTTTGAAAGATGGCTTGTTGCCATGTCCATTCTTGCAAGTTGGCCTAGTAAAATAGTTTTAAAAAGAAGACCAAAACACTCTGGTCTGACACTGGTCTTGTACTCTGTGTTTGTCTGGGTCTTCTGCTTTTGTTTATTAAAGAGTCCAGCTTCTTCACAAACTTAAGTACACCTGGCTACCCAAAATACTCAAACAATAGCATACATTGACAAATACTGCAGTGTAAGACAATTGTACATGTAAAGAAATGATTTTGCTTTTTCTTGATGCTTCATGCAATTTTTACATAACCTGGGTCATGAATACTGACTGTAAACTACAGAGGAACAGGTTATTTTCAACAAGCCTTTTCCTGTTCAACACAGTAAAGCACAGAGTAAGATGTACTAGTTCAAACATGGTTCTTCTACTGAATACAGTAGATAACCTGCTTCAGTTAAGCCTCTATTTTCTGATTACATTTTGGTGCACTTGTACACATTACAGTGCAACATATCCATGTCCAGTGTTCTTTTCTTTAGTGTATCTACTCTATTTCCATTTCTAGATTTAAAATACACTTAAAACCCCTCTTACTATTATTCAATTCGGGCATATTCTTGATTCCTGTTTGGTGTGTGATCAGGTTTCATACTGGATATTCTTTGGCTGCTTGACTGCAAATCTTCATTAATTGAGCAACTGAGTCTTACAGCAATTGGAGGAACTTCCTATTCTGACAACTGCTACAAATGTTGGCAGAGAGTTCTAATATTTCTTACATACAATATTAATTTGAGAACATACAGCTGGATTTAATAGTGAAAACAATCACACAGGCCAGTCTTGACACTGTAAATCTTACTTTAGAATTCGTATTGCCATAGATGGTTCCATATTAAATAATTCACTGAATTTCTGTATTCTTAGATTTTTTTTTAATTTTAAATGGGTTACATGAATATATTCTCTGTAATAATCATGCCTCATTGATCTGTTTCATGGTGCTTTATTGTGAGCAAATATTTTACTTACTGAGCTTCAGAAAAGAGTGGATTACAGAAAGTTGGTAAATAATTGAAGAATTAAAATAGGTGAATGTTGGGCTTGAAATTCTTACTCTAGAAAATGTGAGTTTTTACATGTTGCTTTACCTCTTGTACAGAAACAGAAGAGTTCAGTGCAGGTGCTGTCATGATAAAAGATCATCAAAGAGTACATTCAGTTGACTTTCCTTTTTCTTTTTTGGGGGAATGTTGGACTGTCTTTTTAAGGAAATTAAACCAGTAAATTAGCATTTTGCATATTTAAATTTTAAAAAAGGGAAGGAGCAGTGCTTTGGATGATTTACTGTTACTTATTCTCTCAGAGGTGAGTGTGAATCTGCAGTACTAGAGGTATGCAATTTATAAAGTATTTTTTGTAGCTATTACACAAATTGAAAACACAGTCATTGTCCTGAGACACTTGGATCAAGTAATCTTCTAAAAGTGTCTTTGCAGAACTGAAAAATAGTTTGAGAAGTTTGTTTACACTAGTAAACCAAATAGCCTTTGATCTTTTTTTTCTGTTCACTGACTATGCTGTCCCTCTCTCCTTCTACAAAGAGGTAAAGCTGTATTTTTTCTGCCTATAAAAATAGGTTGGTCCAAATGACTGAATCATATGTGCAGTAGTCCTTTCTTTAATGAATTCTTGCTTCTTGTGAATGTGTTGCTGACTGCCTTATGCCAGCATATATGTACCACTGTTTTAGTAGTTCTGATTTCAGTGTGTATTTTTTAATGCAGTAATAGTTTTGAACAGCAGAACAACAAAAAAACCACAAAACCCAACAACAATGCTTTTTTCAGCTCAATCTCTTTTGCTGCAGGGGTATGTTGTAGTCCCACAAGGAGATTGAATAAAATCCCTGGCTGAACTATAGCTCAGCTGTTAGCAGTAGCCCTCTGCCCTCAATGGCTGGCAGTAGTGGAGAGTTCCTGGGGAACTATTTGACCTCTACCCTTTGGTTTGAATGTTCCAGTCAGAATCTGCTGCTTCTGTTTGTGCTCACTGTGAGTGCTTTATGCAGGTAAAGTGTGGGGTTGCTTTTCCTACTTTTTGGCTGCTTTATCTGTAGGACACATCACATTTTCCTATTTCTAATTCAGAATGAAATGTTGTATTGTCCGTATCTTAACAGTGTGTCTGTCTGTAGGGTACTGCTTCTCACACCTTTCCTCCAAGTCCCATCAGGCAGCGCTTGGTTTCTAGTGCAGCAGTACTCTAAAATTTTTATGAGAACACAAGCTGGCCAGTGCAGTGCTGGGTGGGTTGTGACTCTGGTGCTTCTTTTCCTTTTCTCACCCCTGTGGTTTTCTTGTAACACTTGCTAGTCTTTAGTGGTCAGTTATTAACATTGCTTCTGGTATTGTTGCATCTTCTTTGGCTGAGTTTTGCAGTTTCAAGTATATTACCCAATTCATATGTTGGTTAGAAAAAGTTACACATGTGAGACTGTTAGTTTCTTCCAATACTTTATACATGTTTGCTGAACATTGCTGTTACATTTATTTTGACAGCAGAGGTAAAATACAAAAAATTCAGTTTTAAGACTGGAGAAATCCAAATGTGAGAAACAGGGGGTTTTTTTTGTATTTTGGATAATTTGAGTATTTTTGAGAACCTAATTGCTATTGTTACTGTAGTTTCATTTGGTCAAATGTGTTTACAGAATGCATTGCTTTTAAATACTTATATATTTTTGTTGTGGCTTGAGGTCCTTAGTAGATCAGAACTGAACTACGTAAAACAGATAAATGTGACTGCTGGTGCTCAGAGAACTTAGTGAACTGTACAGTCCAGCTGCTTCAGCACAGAAAATGTGTTAGGATTCTTAATCATCAGCAAAAAATAAAGCAATTCTGTTAGATGTTCTGGGTAGTAGTTTTTTAATCAGTAAAGCAGAGATGAGGTTTATAGGGTAACAAGAAATGAATTAGTGAAAATTTTGTGATGCAGTTTTCCTTCCACAGAGAGCAGCACATTGCAAGAGCACATGTGCCTAATAGTTGCTAGCAGTGCAAAGATAACAGCTCAAGCTCACGATAGAGTGGTTGGGTAATATTGTAGTGTTGAATCCAAAGGACTTTGAATGCATTTATTTTGTTTTAAATGGGATAAAAATTATATCAGTAGTAAAAGCTATTGGAACACTCAAAGGGTCATTTTAATAATTTAGGCATCATATAGTCAACAGTAGTGGGTAATTCCTATGTCACTAAATAAAATCTTTGTTGATATAAGTCAGAGTAAGAGCAAGCTGATATATAGCATGAATTTCAAGCTAGTCACGCAGGGAGTACTAGCATGTTAGCTGTCAGAAAAAAGGCTGTGAAGGAAAGTCCTTCCTTCACAAAAAAAGCATTTCCCAGTTTTGTTCTTTTTTCCCCATTCACTTCTCTGTCACACTTACGTGCCTGATGAGCTCGGCACACCCTGCTCGAGAGGAGAGTGAGCAAGTTACAGGTGCTCACAGGACTCCAGGAGACAGAGCAGGGTGGCAGAGGCACAGCAGGTGTGGGACTGTCAGTGTCAAACCTTTTCATTGAAGCAGAGTAGCTGAACAGTCAAAAGGCTTCGATTTCCAGCCTGTAGGCTCAGGATTGCCTTTCAGAATGTCAGTCCTGGAGGTTCAGCTGTTTGCTTAGGAGCAAAGATTCTCATCATAAGGGGCAGAGATTGGTGATGGCAAGATTCAGTACCATGTTTATGTACTGACAAACTGAGAAGCTAAGGGTGTTTAGAAAAAACTGAAGATCATTGTGGCACAGCTGCTGAAAATGATCTGTTATTTTTTTCTGAAAGGATTGTTTGGCCATGTTATTAAAAAATTCCCACTGCTTGGAAGCATCACACCAGAATGTTTCCATTCTGACTTGACCTGGTGTTTCTACTTCAGCAAAAATTTCAGCAAACCTCTTTGCAAAACTTAAACGTGCACCTTGTGTCATACAGGTTCTTGTCATATGAAATTCTGACTGATAACTTGGATTTCTTTCCTTTTTGTCCAAAAGATGTGATTGTGGCTCACACTCCCACAGAGAAGGTTATGAATAGAAAGCTCTCTCCTAACATTGTGGTCTTCAAAAATTATTTTCATTATAAAAAGGTTTTTCCTTCTCCATTTTAATGTTAAACCAATTACTAGTTCTTCCCATTAAGTTAATCTCCACATCTAGTGGTGTTTCTTTTTGCCATCCGCTTACTTTGTTTTCCTCTTTTTTGTTTTGGATGGCTTTATTTCTTGGTCATTTTTTTAACACATGATAACAGTTGGTGGTCCAGAAGGTTGTTTTGTTCTATAATACAGTATAGAGTGTAGGCTGTGTCTAATAAACTTGTATAATTCTCAGAAAGCATACTGTATTTTCACGTTATTGCAACAAAGTGAATGGATTTTTTAGGTTCTTTAAAAGCTCCAGATATTGAGACTTTATTGTGCATAGCTTATAATGGAAAAATTGCTGCAGTCATATTTTTAAAATCACAGCAAGTCATTTAAAAAATAATCTAATTTTCTTTTTTTTTTAGTTATTCAGAGGAAGAGATAAAACCAATTTTATTTAATGGAGTTCTTAAAACTTGAAGAGATTGTAGTGGGCTGTATTCTAGTTCTGGTTTTTAAAAAGCTTTCCTTGGGACTTTGATGATAAAAGCTGAAGTTTTAGGTGAGGTTAAAGAGTCATTTGCATAGCATATGTTCTGAAATTGATGTTGATAATGAAGAGGCTGCAGCCTTGCCCTCTTCCACTTCTTTAGATATAGTCTGTGCTGTCAGGCCTGCAAAAGTCTTAAGTTGTTATGAAAATTTTTTTTATAAGGCACGGTCTAATTTGCATATTCTGTTGGTAAAATTCCAGTTGTCATTTCAAAATTAGTCTGATGCTTGATGATTCAGATTAGGTTTATGAATGACTGCCATGTAATCCAAATCCTTATTTTGCAATAATAGTGTAGATTATTTGTTAAGGAACATGAATTGATGTTGACACAGGTGTAGGGACCAGTGTATCAGAATTGTAAAGCTACAGGATTTTAATTTGTGGAGATACTTAACTTTTCTCAGCATGCTATGTTCATCTTGACTGTGTTTCATGATATTTGAGGGCTTCAAGTGCACTTAAGAACTACAGGATTGTATTATTAATAAGCATTTCTAAAAACTGTAATAAACTAGAGAATAGTGTTTAGATGTTAGAAAGTAAACTTAATTCTGTGGCAAAATAAACAATGAAACGATCTCTCAAAGCAGATCAGAAAAAGGGGATTAGGGAGGAAAAGAAGGAACTGAGGAGTTTCTGCTTCTATTTGTGGAAAAAGCAAGGGAAATGCACATACCCCAGTGAGTGATATCTGAGGGTTTTTGTCAGATAAATATTTCATCTTGAGGAGTTCTGACTAGAACTTCAAAAGGCAAAACTTGCAGGCTCTGCATAGCATCATAAATTAAACCAGGTTTTAACCTTCGTAGTTATATTATTCAGAAATGGATGTGAAAATATTTAGAGGCTTTGTTTTGTTGGCAGTATTTCTAGGATTTAGCATCCTGTCTGTGAGCCATGAAGTAAGATAGATGGGTTTAAATTAAGCTAAAGAAAGTTGTGATTATATATAACTAATTTGTAGTCTGTATTTTTAGCATATGTGTTTCCATCACAAAGGAGTTTCCCTTTGTGGAGAAGAGGTAAAGATCATGGGTTGGGATAAGAACAATTTACTGGAAACAGCAGTGAAATAAGAAATGAACAGTAAAAGCAACAATACTATTAGAAGGGTGTACAAGAAAGGGGAACAATTCACATGTGAACAAAAGCTCGCCATGGGGGAACTGCAGTATGGGAACTGCTGCCACCTTCTCTGACTGGAGAAAGGCTCCCTTCCCCAACCCTGGCAGTGAAGTGAGGTGGTACAAAATAACTGCTCCTCCTGGCTGCTGCAGACGTTAGCACTGTGCTGGCCAGAACCAGAATGTTATCCACCCCTTATTCTGTACTATCTACATCACGCCCAGATCCTGCACCTTCCAAATGGTGTGTTCCAAGCTAATTGCAAGATGTATCAGGAGCTCTGGATTGGTGTATCTGAAGCAGTCTATACTCATTGTCAATGGTAGTTACAGCATATAGTGACGGTGTCATTCAGCAGCCAGTGTTTTAAAATTCAACAGACTGTTATCACATAAGAATTGAATCCCGTTGAGGTACGCATAGTGTTTCCCTGTCCTTCTGCATTACCCACCAAGTGCACCCAGGTCCTTGAGCAAAAACATGGATGGGTTTGTCTACCCTGTGGATGGGTTTTGCCTTTGCTTGAGGAAGGACTAATTCAAATTGTCTTCCCTGACACATTCTTTGTATGCACCACAGGGTCTTAATTGCCTTCTGTGATGCATGGAGGTTTTGTTTGTACATGGCCAGCTTGCTTGGTAGAGCCTCTGGTGCTAACTAACTGGGTGGCCTTTGCTAAATACATCTGATGTTTGAAGGTCCTACCACTTACTGCTTTCAGTGTGGTTTTTAAGTCTGTTGTACGGTTCAGTTTTCCCAGAGGCTAGTGCATGATAGGGAGTATGATATACCCACTCAATACTGTGGCCCAGGTGTCTATGAGGCTGTTTTTGAAATGAGTCCCGTTGTCTGATTCAACTCTTTCAGGGTGGCATGTTGCTACAGGACTTGCTTTCCAAGGCCCAAGGTGGTGTTCCAGGCAGTGGCGTGAGGCACAGGGTATGTCTCCAGCCATCCAGTGGTTGTTCCTATCATTGTAAGCATGTAGAGCTTGCCCTGGTGGGTTTGTGGAAGTGTGATATAATCAATCTGCCAGGCTTCCCTATACTCTACTTTTGACCATCATCCACCATACAGCAGGGGCTTTACCCACTTGGTCTGCTTGGTTGCGGTATGTGTTTCACAGTTGTGGATAACCTGTGAGACACTGTCCATGGTTAAATCCACCC
>WEKY01009519.1:4320-56276 GCA_013390045.1 Picathartes gymnocephalus | reverse complement strand
ACCCTAAGCAAAATCCCCCTGATTGTATNACCCTAAGCAAAATCCCCCTGATTGTATCACAACAGACAACGTGGAACAGAGCGTAGAACAGTGACTGAGACAGTTTATTCATATACCTCAGGGAAATTTGGGACTATTGAATTCATAAATTTGTTTACAGGTTGCTTCCTTTGTTGTTTATTCATGGTTTTAAAAAGTGGATGTTTTCTCTGTTTCTGTTTACAATAGTTTAAGTTTGTAATAGTTCTAAGAATTAAATTGTTTTTTGCTTTGTAGAGCTAAGTTGTAAATTGTAACTTATAAGCATTCAAACCTGTAGTGTGCTGACCTGAAAAGCTGTTGGATTTCACCTAAGCAGTTCCTGAACATCAGTACTGCAGCTCCAGTGACACATGGACGTACCCCTAACTGAGGAAAACCAAGTTTGTTAAATTGGATGGAAAGCATCAATCAAATTAGACCTATGCGGTTTCATGGCACTCCATCTGCAAAGGGCCCCTGCCGATGGAGTCACATGGAAACATTCTGCATTCTTAATAGAAAGGAAAAGGGGAGGTGTTGCAATATACGGCTTGTCTGTGCCCCTGGCTGAGCTGTCTGTCAAAGACCTCTGCCAATGGGATACAGCATGGGAACTGCCCAGGCTATAACCCGAGCCAATCAGGAGGCAAGGCGGGAGCTTTTGAATTTTCCCTATAAAAAGGGGCTCCCAACTAATAAATCTCTCTTCATTTGCAACCATACTGAGAGTCAGTGTTGTTCTTTCTCCTCCCAGGTCCCCCTAACATAACAGTTTGCCTCTTGTCACAGACATCCTTTATTACAGTAAGATTGTCTCTCAAAAAAATCTGAAGCCTGTTTGCAAACGTTCTGTGGAAACATTTTCCATAATAATTTTTCACCTACTTTTAATAAACTGCTGAAACCTTCAGACTTAATTCATGCTTGTTAATCAAATCACATCCTTTTCATGAGAGTATATAGCATTGCTGTATGCTTCTAAATGTGTGCAAGTAAAATCAGATTAGTTAGTCTGAAAAAAGTTTCTGAAGATATTTCATTAAAGAATTTCTGGAATTTATTTTAAAGCTAATGCAAATAACAAATGAACTCTGAATTCAATTAAAGTAAATTACTGAATTCTCACAGGCTACTTTTTAAAACCTTCCCTTCAAAGAATTTTTTCATAAAATCCAATATCCCACACATTAATCACATGAAAATTAAATCTTTGCCACAGAATACAAGGGTGTCTGTCACTGGTCTAAGTATTTTGACATACAAGCCCTGCAGTAAAAAAAATATATATATAGATTCCTTGCGTACTTTGTCTTCTTATTGTTTTACACACATGAAGTCAACAAACAACTTGTGTGTCCTCATTTTGCATTAACCAAAATGTCAATTGCAACAGATGATTTTATTATGAGCATACCTATAGTTATACAAAATGAATGTAAGCAATGCAAGCTTTTTCTGAATAGTAAACTCCATAGAAGTCATTCCTTCTCTGGCATACAGCAGAAATACAACTACCAGAAGTTTGCTGTACTTTGATGTACAGATAAGTAATTCTGTGTGCAAGTAAATAGTAACGCAACAATCAGCAACATCTTTGGCAGACGCAAATGCCATGATACCTTCCCTTCTGAAAGGTTCTTTTCCTTTGGTTGTAGCCATGGTACTGACAGGAAAGTTAACGGTTTGTGTGTTTCATATCTGGACTGCAGAGAGAGCAAACTGTTTTTAAGCTGAAATTGACAGCACTCAGCTAGGAAGTGAGATGTTCTGGGTGAGACTAAAAGTAAGATCTATTCATTTGTAGCTCAACAGTACATCTATCTTTTCAGCCTTGTGCCATACATGCTTGTGCTCACTCAACCTCCTTCTTCCCCCCGGCCCCAGTGGAATGGGGAGGACAATCAAAGTAAAACATGTATGTTGAGACAAGAATAGTTTAATGAATGAAAATAAAGTAAAATACAATAATAATGGTAAATAAAAATAATAACTATAATAAAAAGGGGAAAAACAAGTGTTGCACAATGCACTTGCTCCCCACCCACTGACTGATGTCAGAATTCCCTTCCCAAACCCAGTTCGACCACGTTCCCTGCTAATTCTTCCCAGTTGATACACTGGGTATGATGTTCTTTGGTGTGAAATATCCCTTTGGTCAGTTCAGGTCACCTGCTCATCTGTGCTCCCTCCCAGTTTCTTTTATGTACCTCCTCATTGGCAGAGCACAAGACAAGGAAAAAAGTCCTTCACTTAGGATAAACACAGCTTAACAAAAAACCATATCAATGTGTTATCAACATCATTCTCATTCTGAATCCAAAACGCAGCACTGTAACAGCTACTGAGAGGAATGTACCATATCTCAGATGAAACCAGGACAATGTTACACCTGCCTCCAGCAGAAATAGCACTGGGATAAGTGCTCTGCCCTTCTCTTTGTTGCCTGCAAGACATGAAGGGAGATTGCATTGCAGGCCTGGAGCTGGGGTGCCCTAGGAGGAGTAGGGATCAGGATGGAAGCAGAAAAAACGCTCCTGGAAAAGCCTGCCTCCAGCAGTCACTGCAAGACAGGGAAAGGTGAAGGATAAACTTGCCGAGGACTGGTTGTGCCCACCACTGATGAAGAACGGCATGAGGCTTACCAGCACAAACCAGCCCCACCCAAAAAATGGGGCTTTCTAAGTGAGAAAAAAAAAAAATTAATTTCCACTGCTGCATCAGGGTTTGCTCTGGCATGCAGTGTAGCTCTGTTCTGGCCAAATAATGCTATCTTTCAGTACAACCTGGGAGGCCCAGCTGTTGAGGTGAGAAAATATTGGACTTCTTTATATTTTCAATGTTTTTCCCGGTGTATTAACAATCTGAAGTTGCTGGTTTACAGCAAGTATATTGATGGGTTTTCAACTGACACCAGTCACTATTCCTTGAGATTTCATTTGAGTAATGTTATACAGTAGAATTCCTTTTCATTCTGACAAAAGGTGAATCAAGATTTACTAAACTCTGCTAAATTTCTGAGGGCTTCTTTTTTTTACCTTTTTTTTAATTAAAAAAACACCCATAAAATATTAAGATTACCTTCTAGATTTTCTTTGAGATGAGTGCCAGTAATCTTGTATTTCAGCACATAACATGCCAGAGGTATTAAAGGGAAGTCTTTCTAAAGGTGTTTAGTGACTCATCTCCCAGTGGTGTTGCAAGAATTAATTAGCTAATGCCAGTACAGCGTTATATAAATGTAAAGTACTGTTGTTGACAGATTAAGGTTTTGAGTGCCAAGTGGCAACATGAGCTTTTTTATTGAGTTTTCTCTCACTCTCAAAGCAGAAGAGACCCCTCTCAGGAATGACATGGTAAATCACTCTTCCTGACTTTTCAGCCTTTCTCTCTCACAGAATTACTGAAGATTATACGAGTCATACTGGTGGGTTTTCTGACAGCAGTCCAGGAAGGAATTGCAATAAGCTAAAAGTCAATTAGGTAGAAGTTTCCTCTACCATTAACTGAATCATTGAGCAATATCCCACAGAGAGAACTGTCAAGTCCCATTTGTCTGCAGGTCAGCAACCACTATTTTCTTCCTACTTGCAGTACTTACACTCTGTAATTAAATATTCTGTCATCTTGTTTTAGTGGCTAAACTCTGCATCTTTATGGTCTTTCTATTTTCTTCAGTCTCTGAATTATTTCTGAGACTCTGCTTTATGCCCTGCCCTGTGCAGCACAATCCATACAATACAGAAGAGGAAAAGCTTTCCCCTGACTGTACTAATATTTTAATAAAAGGGATTTATTTTACTACACATTCCATGTTGTTTTGTATGACTGTCCCACCCTCTTCCTTAATTGTCATGGTGCCCCCCCTTTTAATCACCCCCAGTAGAAGAAGCATTGCATGGTGTTCTGTGCAGAGTTTCTACAAAGCTTCAGGAAAAGCATCTCCAGTGAAATGTAGTGAGAACAATTCCCTCTGGTGATTGTTTTGGTGGGCTGCAGTTAGTTAGTTCTTAACTTATGTAATGCAGTATGTTTGATTTACCCTGTATAGCATTATTTTTTAAATGAGAAAGCCAGGTAGCACTAATTCAAGTGTCCAGAATATGTCAAAACAGACTGTGAGTTTGGTAAATAAATGAATTTTCATGGAAGTAATCTCCTCAGTGAAGAAAAGCATTGTTGTTTGACCATTTTCTATAAAGTAACATGGAGCTGTATTGATTATATTTATATTTTTCTATCAGTGGAATACGAGCTTTCTTATCATAGTGCCTGGGAATGAGGACATGCACAATTCTCCACATATCTTGGGGTCATCTTACTTGACTTCCAAAAAACTGTTACAATATTAGCACTCAGAATCCTGGCTTGTTCCTAGTATGGAAAAAATTTAAAATTTAACAATCAGCTCAGGGATTACCTCCACATCAGGCTAGCAAATTCAAGTTGACTGGCCCTATACAGTTGAATTGCCAACATAGTATCAAATTTGAATAAACATTATTAATACACCATGTTACTGTGCTTCTTGCCTTTGATGTGCTTGTTACTTCCAATGTATTTCTGCAGAAAGTAACCCAGAGAGCTATGCTCAAATAATGAAATGATACAAAAATATTCATAATTAAACACTCAGTTCCCCAAACCCAAAAATGTACAAGTACTGTTAGTCCACTGATTACTGCATTAGCTGTGCATATGAATGAGTAACTGAACATGCAAAATACTCAGATTTACATCTTCCTAATACTGTGATTTTTTTTCCCCCAAGAATTTAATACAAAGTTTTTCTGCCACAGTAGCATCCACTTCTGGAAAACAGTGCCTATTCCCTGACTTCTGCTTAATCCCTGTGATCCCTATAATCCTGTGCAGCATTTCCTTGGTGCCAGATTAGCTGCAACACTCTCCACCCTCTCGATTTCCTTCAAAAATTCTCTTTGGGCAAGGTCTCTTGTCCAAATTTCTATTTTAAATCTTGTATTCCTGGGTTGCTGTGTAGATCAATAATTGTGTAACATGATTCCTATCTGCACATGATTCACCTCAATTCATTCAAACAAAGCCTTTTTTTGCCATTTTTTTCTGGAACTTGTATGGCACACTGAACATGCTAGAATTAATTTAATTTTATGCATTATTTTGTTGAAAGCCAGAGTGAGTGCTGCTATATGGCAGACTACATGGATGTGTGCAGCACAGTGAGTGCCCACCACTTTTTTAGTTGGAGATTGGAAGTGACACATTACCAGGGGATGCAAGGTGAATGTTTTCAGGATGAGAGGAGGGAAACAATTTGAGGAATACTTCTGTATCACTCACAGTTAGCGTGTAGGCTGCTGCCAAATGCTGGTTATTGTCTTCCTTCCTGAAGCACTAGTGAGCGTTGCAAGCACAATGCTATTTTCAGCTCCTTGACAAGATGATTACAATGTAAAGTCATGCTGCGTGACCAGCATGCCAGGTGTTCGCTGTTCTAACTCTGCTTTTATTACTTTGGGGATGAGAGAATGATGAAGAGGAGGATTGGAGTTACTTAGATTTTCCAACAGCAGGTCAGCTCAGATAGCTGGGCTATATTTACTCAAGGCATTGGCATACTGGGTCTGTCATTTTGTTTGTTTTACAAATAAAAATCAATTGGAACAAAAATAGCCAAAATAAAATGCAGTCTGCTAGGAATTTCCAAGGCAAGGTTTGCACTTCTGAGAGGTTAAATAGTGCCAAGTTAGGTAGGCTTTCCCTGAGCAGAATAGGTTTTGAGAAGGCTGCAGTGGAGCACACTCCCCAAACCACACAGCATACATACTCACAGACACGCAGGGGTTGGAAGGCAGAGAAGAGATGTAGCACAGATACCTTTTCCTTCTAGGCCTTAAGTCCCCTGCCAAGTCTATAAAAACTAGAAAAATTACAGATGGCCCTTCCAATTCTATTTTTTAGTATGCTTTCTTTTCAGTAGGAATTTAAAAGAGATCAGATACACCACTTCAAAATCAAATAGCTGTAACAATTGATAACTAACAACTAACAAGTTTTCTCCTGGATGTTTGTTTTGTATACTGCGATCAAAAGACATCATTCCCATTCTGATTTCATAGCAGCAAAATTTTCCAAGGATGTCTTGCAACTAACTAAGAAATACAAATATGTGTCAAGATACCTATTTAAATCCCAAAAGACGCAAGTCTGACTGTGTTGCTGGATCCAGATACATTTTAAGGTATCTGTCCTAGATTAGTAGTTTCCCTTTCTGATGGAAATGGGTCAAAGAACAGTATGAATGGGGCAGCAGTAGATCCTTACAGTGATTTTTTTTTTTTCAGGCTTAGGATGTTAAATACGTATGAGCAGTCCCAAAGGAAAGGAAGCACTGATGATATTAGCTAATAAGGATTTCAAGGAGTCTTTCGAAACTTATCAGTCTAAAAGCAAACTGATAAGTGGCAAAATAAATGTATGACTCTACAGACAATAAAGGTATATATAGAAAATAAATTACTCCCAAAGCCATTTGTGATAAAGTAAAATAATATCAATAGTTTGGTTTTTTTTTAAATTTGAGTCAGAAATTTTTATTGCCTTTGAAAGAAATTCCAGGGAAGTTTCCTCACAATCTTTAGCTTGAAAAGTCCTGTAGGTCACAAAATGATCACACAAGTTAGGAAAAAGCCTTGCATTGGTAGAGACATCAGAGTAGAAATAAGCTCTATCATTAGACTACAGCCTAATAAAACGACACCAGTGACCCACTTCTTATTGACACAAAAAGCTTCTTTAAAGCAATTGTATGCATTCAAAAGAGATCTGGCAGTGACCAAACCAGATCAGCAGCCTGAAACAGCTCTTTCTAGTCTTAGGCTCAACTTAGTGTAGATTTATGGTCTTCTAATCTTCCTTAACCATATACAGCAATAAAAGTGGGAACTATCTTTGCAAGGATTGAGAGCTAAGGAGAAATTCATGAAAGCTACTAGAATTTGGTTATTCACCCGTACAATCATGGAGATCATTCATCTAACAGATGTATTCTGCAGTTACTTATGGTGAAAAAGGAAAGGCAGTCTAAGCTGCATGATGCCTCAATTCCCTGAGCCTCGCTGAGGCAGTCACACACATGAACTGGGATTCTCAAGACAGAAAAAATCTACAGTCTCAGTAAACAAGCAAAAATATCTTTTTAAAATATCTCCCATTTTCAATCAACTGTCGTCCTGTCCCAGCATTCAGCCATCAGTTACCATCTTGACATGTTTGTTTTCTTAGGAGAAACTGTGATTTGGGGCAGCTGAATTCTCTCTGATGAAAGCCTGTGTATTTGCAAAGAATGTATACAAAGCTCCATTTCCCTGAATGTGGTAGCAACAAACAGCAGAAAGTTATTTCCTTGCTCAGAAATCTAGCTCTGCATTTTCAGTGGGTACTCTGCTCGAAAGAATCTTTTTGTCTCAGCTTTCTCCCTGGGCCACCCACATTGCCTATTTGTTTTATCCCAGTTTTCTTATTGTTTCTAAACACGTAGCTCGTATCAGCTAATGTCTCAGTCAACGAATATATAATAATTTCTCAGTAAGTTCTTTGTTCTTCACAAATTAGTTCATACTTCAGCTTGTCTTTTTAGGACACCTGCCTGGGTGGTGGCTTCTACTGCTTTCAGCAAATATATTTCGTACAGGAATTTAGCTGCAGCTTCTTGTTTAGACTGAATGGAGGGTGCCCCCATAACCAGGCGATTAATGAGGCTTGGAATTTTCTGCAGATCAAAGACAAACTTTATGGCAGCCATTAACATCTTCCAGCACAGCAATAGCATTCTTGAGAAAAAAAGAAAAGCCTGTAACGATCAAGCCACAACATCACCTAATCACCCGTTTCTCCTCATTGCAGTATTTCCCTCAGGGCATCATGTGATGTTACACTTCAGACAGAAAATTAAATTTAAAAGAGGAAAAAATCTTTTGAAAGATAACAGAAAAAGAAAACTGAAGGACATATAGCATAAACAAATATACCTGAGAGAAAAGGGAAAGAAATAGTAGGATTGTAGATTTCCAGAGATGAACTTCAGCATCTATGGGCTCTGATTTATATAGGGCAATAAATGAAGAATGGATGGCTGCAGTGTGCATTCTGATTTAGTTTTATGCTCAGCCTCTCTTTGACTATGATGACCTCTTAACAGCTCCTAAACTATGGTAGTTTTGGGCTTGGTGTCCTACAGTCAGTAGGAATTGGCATTGGTTTCTCATTCTGTGATATATTCCAGCAGCTCGGGAGCTGCTTAAGAAGAAATTAAGTCTTATCCTCTTCAAGGAAAACAGCCCTCATCAGAGAGATGCAGCAATCATTCAACTTTAACCTTCTGTAGTGCTATCTATCAGAGTCTTAGACAGATGTTTCCCGGTAGAAGAGCTGTGAACAGCATGATCTCAGTTATGAGAAAGAAATTAATAATCTCGGCGCAGAAGTCTCGCTAGATGGAAACGCAAATGATATTCCGCCGCGGCGCGGCTGGAGCCGCCTACACGCGGCCTTCCCGCAGGCTCCCCGAGCGCCGGAGAAGCTGGGGCCGGCGGGCGGGCGGGCACGGCCCCGGGACACACGCGGCACGGTGCTCAGCCAGCGATAAACCGCAGGCAGGAGAGCTTCTTGGGTAGAGATCCCAGGTGAGGTTTACCAGCCCGCTCTGCGAGTGGCTTCCATTGACACGAACTGAACTCTCTGAGGGTCTGACACAGGGTTTTTAACGCAGGGATCAAAGCGGAGGGGATTAGGGGCTTGAACCAACGCGTGCAAAGGGCAGGCGGGGAGAAGGGTGTAGCTCGGGAAGATGAACATGGATACAAGCCAACAGGGTGACGGGGGGCAGAGAAGCAACTGAAACTGGAAGGGGAACAGGAGAAGGGGTGGCCAACGAGCTGAACACCAATGGGGTAACAGAACTCCAAACAGACCCATATAGGGTCTAATGCTAAGAGCATCTTCAGAAAAGCCTGGCTATATCTGCTCAGCAACCTCCTCATGCATTTTGGATGACTGCTGTTGAGATGCCTTGAAGCCTTCTCTTCCCCAGCTGTTTTATGAGTATACCTTCAGGAATTATTTTTTTTAATTAGAAACTATTCTTCAAATTCATATCAAGATGACTGACAAACTTCTTCAATCCTCCATTTTTAACATGAAGTCTACACAGCAAACTCCTCAGCTGAGTGTTTAATCTGATCAAGGACCATGCACAGTGATGGGGTAAAGATGGAGAGGTCTTATTCCCCAGTGTTCACACTAAATACCTGGAAGAAGAATTCTGCAAGGACAATTTTTTAGTCTAGTTCTCATCGTAACCTACAAGTAGCACCCCAGGCTGTCCACCATCTGAACTCTCTTCTGCCAGACTGCTGTCTGAGAAGGAATCAGACCTTACATTTCTTAGATTTATACATGACATGGATGTCTGACAAAGACATTCAGGCCAGTGGAAAATTAAAGACTGAAAGTGTAGCTGTTGGAGAAACCTGACAGCAGTTTTTGTTTAATGATCCATTTCAGGCCAACCATCCTATTATGCCTGAGAATATTAAAACTGGATTGTAATTTTCCAGAGTGTATGAAGGGCATAAGTCCTGTTTTTCCAAAGGACTTTAGGCCACAGGCAGCTTACCTATTTTTATCACCTCATTTGGGCATTAAGTTAATTGATATAAACATATAAAGCCCTAGAGATTCAACTAGAAGATCGAAGGTTCCCAACACATAGGAATTTTTTAAATTTTCTTTTTGCTTACTGATGTTTTTAGGTAGTCTAGGAACAAAACTTATTTTGCCAAAGTAGTAGCTAAGTTATTTACTTATTTAGTGTATATAAAAGTGTTTTTCTTTTCTTTTTATGCTATCTATTCTCTTTCATACTGTCTTCAGTCAAACAGAATCTGAAATTCATGTGATTATTGAATTATTTAATAACATACATCTATTAAGACTAATCTGACACTTAGAAGTAATGCAATACGAAGTCTGTCATGCATTTAAAAATCACTTCAGAAATTCTTTTTTCTGGTCTTCTTTCCAGAAGCTTCTGGTGTGGGGAGGAATCAGGGGAGTTTATCTCCTGTGTTAGAAGACATAGGTAGCCTTACTCCGTTACATGTCCCTGTGGCCCTGAAGTAATATTTTTTTCTCTGAGGAGTCTGAAAGTCTTGATAGGACCAGCATTAATTGGATGGTGTAGATAGGAGTAGGTACAAGTGAGCCTGAAACATCTGTGACATGAAAACTCTACTTATGCATATTTAGACAATGCACTAGTCCCAGACACTGCTTAGGAGCAAATAAAACAGGATGTCATATTATAAAAACCCGTATAAATACATTTTTCCTGGGTTTTGTGCATTTTTAAGGGAATCTACTGAAAGACAAACATCAATTATAAAAGCAGGGGAGTAAATCTATTTCTGTAAGAATTAAGCCCAACCAAGTAGCTCATGATTGTTTATTATTTGTCTTCTCTCCTGAGAGCTGTTTGAGGATGAGAAAGCTGTCTCCTACTGTAGAGCAGGAGAACGCATTGCTGGTGCTCAATAACAGCTAGCTAATAATAGTGGTAAACAATTAAGTCTTCAACCAGGCACATGTGCTAGACAGTAAACATTTAGCTGCCAGGTAGCAGACAGATGGCCTTACACACAAGTGAAAATGCCTGCTCTCTGGGCCTTTTTTGTCCATCTGCTTGTTAGCAGGCATCACTGTTTTGTTGGGAGGAACGAGACACGGACAAACAGGGTCGGGCTTGCCGTTGGCATCATTGGCAATGAATAACACCAGCGGGAAGCTCAGGGATTCCAAGAACCCGTTGCAGCTGAAATCAGTGTCAGTGTGAGGTTAAAAATGCCTGGAATGAGAAGGTTATCCTTTGACAAAATACTTTCATGTCAGTCCTTGTGTTAAGCCACTGCAAAAGCCCAGGCTAGGATGTTCAATCAAAAAGTTACAAAAAGCCAGTGGGGAAGAAGGTTGCAATTCCCAGTGAGGTCTCTTAAGCAATCTGATGTTTTCTAACAATGCAGAGGGAAAATCAATTGCAAAGCACTTTGTTGTGTTTCACTTGCATAGCTTCAGCCTTTCTCACTGGCTATGACAAACACATCAGACAGAGGAACAGCGAGATCTGATGTGCAGGAAGCAGCTGAGAGTGGCCAGTTGAAAAAATATGACACACATTAACAACTGTGCTTCACATGGCAGAGTAAAAGCAGGAGGTCTTCAAGAAAAAATTATCTATTAGTTGCTCTCTTTTTCGATTTGCTTAATTTTCAATGCTTTTTTAGACCTGGATAACAAACTTGCCTGACTGTATGTGTAATATGACAATGCAGGGTATCCTGCATGCACCCTACTGTGTCTCCAGTGCTCCCTGAAGCAGCAGACCCTACCATCCATGCACATTAGCTACTTTACTTCATGGGATTTAATGTGCACAGATGTATTTCCTACCCACATTGCCCTGCCTGCATCCAAGAAGTACTCAGGAAAGAGGGAGAGCCAAGAACAGGCTGCTGTAGCTGTCAAAGTAATTTTTGCAAGATAAGAGGGCCTGTCTTACATAGTTATACTACCAAGGGATCCCAGCAGAGAACAATGTCCCACAGACTAGGCACCATATAAGTCTGTGAGGAGAGGAAGCCCCTGTATCCAAGACTTAAAAAAGTAATTCAAAATAATAAAAAGTGGTTGGAAGAAGACAAAAATGCTTGACTTTCTGCAGGTCACATAGGTGAGCTGCTGCACATAACATATTGCTGAAATTCATCAAAACCTCATTTGAAATTTTCCACAAGTTGTACAGAGTATCTCACTCTGCAGCCCTGTTGTGCCACACAGAGCAGAGTTTTGCTTTAGAGCATGAATTCATTTTGCTGTGAACTTCAGGTGTTAACTACAGCACAGAACAAGTCAGAAATATAATCACAAATCTAGTTTCCAAAAATTAGGTAAACTCAAAATTCCTCAGTCAAAGAACATAAAAGCCTCTGGCTTGCTCAAAGTTTCTCTTACTTTGTATACATAAACAGAAAGTCAAATTGTGCTCTCTTCTGTTCTAGGGTAAATCCAAAGTGTCTTTACCACAATCATCTCTGTTCCTCTGCTGTCTTCCCAGAATGCAGGAACTGATTTTTTTTAGTATTGTTTTTTTTCAAGAATAATTTTGCTCAGCCTAGAAGATGGTGACAATCATAACAAAACTCATTAAGCTACGTCAGAAGGATGCATACAAAATTACACCCTAACTAAAATCTCTCCAAAACAAAGTGACATTGATAACAAGAAAAAAATTACAAGAGAAAGGTAAGAATCTCTAAAGAGTGTCTTGCAGGGAGATGATAAGTTCCTGCTGGTGTCAAGACCATAGGAATCATTTCAGCAGAAAGAGGGAGAGGCTGAATGTTCGAGAAGTGTACAGATGGACTCTGTATGTGTTTCCTATAGAAGTCATCTTGTGATTCTGTCCTACCAAGCCCTCCCAAAAAAAGCAACTGTAATCAAAGCTCATGTTAGAAATGCCTTAACATCACAAGCTTCTCAGTAATAATCACAAAATCACATCACAAGAAAAAAAAAATTGAAACAGCATTTGTTCTGATGTCTCCTACTCCACATTGCTGGGCCTGTCTGGTATGCCTGTAAAGTAAAATATTTTCTAGGGGAAATGGGTTCCAGGGAGCCTTAATTTCTAAATCTAAAACAGGGTTTCCTCACTGAGCAGAGGCAGCTCAATCCCCAATACCACCACAAATGTCTTTTGGCAGAGATGCAACCACCAGATGGTGGCATTTCCACTGTATAAGGCACTGTGGTGACACTTGAGTTGGCATGTAATTAACGTGATTCACAGCACATGTGTAATTTTCTGTGTAAGAGCAGCAGTGTTTTGAAAGGATCTGTAACTATAAACCAAAGGACAACAGTCTTTCTGGGCAGGCTCAAATTGTTTATTCACCATTTCCACAATACCTAGCAATACTAGGAAGGCAGAAATTTTGAATTAGTTCTGGCTCTGAGAACTAGCAATGACAGACAGAGGGAAGCATTTTTCCCGAGTTACCTGATAAAACCTGGATCATTCCTACTCCTGCAGATATCTCCCACTTCATCAGTAATAAGTTTACATGCAACTTAGGAAGAACTGTTGCTTGGGATACAAGAACTACGGCTCAGCAGTGGGGACAAGGAAGAAACTCTATATAATTGCAGTTGCTTTTATTTCTTTTTCCTGAAAATTCTGTCAGTGGATGTGATCCATGAGGGGTTGTGTTGCTGACAAAGAGCAGTTGGGTACTGCTCCCTCTACAGTCTTTTACAAACTGCCACAGGCTTTCCCTTAAAAAGTGACTTTATCCAATTAATTTCAAACTTATTTCTTGCATTGGTCTTATACAGCATCAGCAGCTCAAAAAGCTGTAGCCAGAAATAACAATATGAAGTAGCATTTTTTACCTACACATCTTTTGGAGCTGAAACTTCTTTGTATTTGACATTCAGGAAACAGTACTTCTCTCTCTCTAAATTTTTGCCATCTTCTATTGTAACTCCTAAAGTGGTTTTGGGAACTTACTGCTGGAAGGGTCCTCCTGGGTCATCAAGTGCACTGGTGAACAGTACCCTATTGTCAGTCTCTCAATAGCTGACAGTTCGTGCCACTACAACTTCTCTACTGGGAAGCAATTACAGGATGCTAGTCCTCCACTGAATAGCAACATTTCTGTATGTTTTTCAGACTAAATTTGTTTGTGCCCAATTTGTACTCAGTTGTTCTTGTGCTTCTGTTAATATTTGGGGTATCAGTGACTAACTCCTTCCTGATTTTTCCTTCCTAGATTATTCCATGGGATGATACAATTCTATCTCTGTACAAAATATAAATTGGCAGTAATTTACATGAAGTAAATTCCAGATCTCTAAGAACTCCTAAACAACAACTTTTATTGCTCTCTCATTGCTACCACCCTTCCACTTCTTTTCCTCACACATGTATTTATTCATGAACTTCTAATACAAATTACAATACATTCTGCACACAGCAGTATTGAAGGAGTAGTTTGCAGTTTTCAGTTCCTTTTACCTCTGCCCCAACTGCTGCACTGTCAGAATTTCTCTAACTCAAAAAGGGTTAAGCCAGAAAAAAGCATTGTTTTACTTCCACTGTCTGTCTCACTGGTGAGGGGTGCCTTTCCACAGTTCTGCTACTGTAGTCTGCAATTGCATGAAAACCTTTTGCCAACAGAGTATGCCAGTATTCTCATATCAGCAAAGAACTTCTTGTGTAAATACAACCTTGTTCAACATCCTGGCAACCCTGGCACAGAATGAATAGAGCAAACAACCTGCTTCCTCACCCCTGAAAATGTATCTGAGCACATTTGTTGGTGCTGTTTGGCAGTTGAAACAGACCTTTCTTGCCTGGTACTTCCTGTGTCATTAGTAGGTAATTTCAAACTCCAGGGCTGGAATGTTACTGTGCATTCTGACTGCAGAGTGGATTAGACAATTAGAAAAAGACAAAACTTTTTTCCCCTTCTTCATCTAGTGTAGAAAAGTGGTCTTAGGACCCTCAAAAATATTAAAACTTAAACATTCTGGAGCTAATATATTTGTTGTAGTGCAGAACTTGTTTTACTTTACAAGTGATAAAATGTCACAACATCTTGGTAGATCATTACTCTCAAGTATTATTCCAGTTGCACTGGGTTTAAGTCTGCACTTCAGATTATCACATACCCTTCCTCCATCTCTTCTCATAGACACATGATATGTCTTCCCTACCTCAAATTATAATGGATTTCCAAGCTTTACAACAAGTGTCGAACCACCTGTCTTTATCTTTTCTGTTTTGCTACTTGGCCTGGAAAACCACTGTACCTGAAAGAGGGCCTGTTTTGTATCACACACTCCAATGAAACAGCAAAATTACACATGAGCAAAATTCAAGTCGTCGGAAATCATGTCATTGTCTTTAGTAGGACAGGCTTTCTTCTTAAAATGTTTGGCCTTGACAGTTATCTAATCTTCTTTATGTTATTATAATGGAATTAGTAATAAAATGTCCATTATTTCCCTCTTTTCAAACAAATTATAGTAAGAACTGTCTCCTTCATTTTGCTGCAGCCTAAGATGTAAAGTCTTTAGGAAATAAGTTCTCCAAAGCAGTCAGTAAATTCAAGCTCTGAGTTTGAGTTGCTTTAGAAGAAAAATATCAAAAAGCGGTGGATGTTCCTTAGGTGAAGCAAAACCAGAAGGCCAAGCACCTCAAGGGTGTTGATGGCTGTGGTAGATCCTCTTACATCCTTCCTGAAAAGCGTGAATGCTTTAATGCTCCCCTGAACTTCCTGTACAGCAACACATATGACATGGGGAATAAACAGGAAGAATGAGAGATCTGTGTGTGGGCCATCACCTCACTGGGATTACAGAGACGTGGTGGGATAGCACACACGACTGGAATGTTGTCACGGATGGCTATGCACTTTTCAGGAAAGACAGGCAGCAAATCAAGGTGGTGGAGATGCTCTTTATGTGAGGGAGAGCAGCTGGAATGTATGGTGCTCTGCTTAGGGCTGGATGAAGAACATGTTGAGGGCTCATGGGTAAGTATTAAGGGGCAGGATAACATGGTGGTGCTGTTGTGGGTGTTTAGTAGAGGCCACCTAGGCAGGTGAAGAAAAGCAATGAGACATTCTACAGGCAGCTGGATGCAGCCTAGTGATATTCCCCAGGGGTCAGTACTGGCTTCAGTCTTGTTTAGCTCATCAGTTCGTGAAGTGGATGAAGGGCCAGAGCATAAGTTTGCTGACAATACAAATCTGGGAGCAGTGGCTGATACAGCAGAAGGCTGTGCTGCCATTCAGAGCAACCTGGACCCATTGGAGACTTGAGGGGAAAGGAACTTAATGGAGTTCAACAAAGGCAGATGCAGGGTCCTGCACCTGGAGAGAAATAACCTCATGTACCAGCACAGGCTGGGGGCTGACCTGCTGGAAAGCAGCTCTGTGAAAAAGGACCTGGGGGTCCTGGTGGCCTACAAGCCATCCATGAGCCAGCAGCATGTCTTTGTGGCCAAGAAGGCTGGTGAGATCCTGGGGGGCATCAGGAAGAGCTTTGCCAGCAGGTCAAGGGAGGTGATCCTGCCTCTCTACTCAGCCCTGCTGAGGCCACGTCTCGAGTGCTGTGTGCTAGGCTCCTCAGGACAAGAAAGACAAGGAGCTACTGGAGAGGGTCCAGTGGAAGGCTATGATGAGGGGACAGGAGCATCTCTTTTACGAGGACAGGCCAAGGGAGCTTGGCCTGTTTAGTCTGGAGAGGAGAGTAGTGAGAGGGGATACTATCAATGTACACAAATACCCTAACAGCAGGCATCAAAAGAATGGTGCCAGACTCTTTTCGGTGGTTCCCAGCAACAGGAAAAGGGGAAACAGGTAGAAACTAATGCACAGGATGTTCTACTTGAAGATAAGAACTCCTTTACTGTGGAGAGCACTGACAAAGTCTGTCCATAGAGGTTGTAGAGTCTCCTTCCCTAGAGATATTTAGAACCTGACTGGACGTGATCCTCTGTAGCCTACTCCAGGTGAACCTACTTTGAGGAGGAAAGAGAACTGGACTAGAGGATCTCCAGGGGTCACTTCCAACCCCAATGATTCTGTAATTCTGTGATAATCTGTACCTAATTTTAAAAATTGTCTTTGAAATTATTAAACAATAAAAATGTTCTTGGGATTTAGCAAGACAATCTATCTGTGATGGAAACTAGATAAAGCTCATGAAAATAAAGATTTTACTAAATTATTAATATAAAAGAACCAGTACTCTAGAATATAATTACTATAGACACTTTTATTAGCAAAAGCTAAGTATGTCTCTCAAAGAAAAGCAATCTGTAGCCAAACCTAAAAGTCCATTTTTTCAGGTGAACCTGTACTGAACAATCGATTAGATAAAGCTGGAAGAAAATTGGGCTTTCTTTACTGCTTAATGTGAAAGTGGAAAATCCTAGATAATTGCTTCATTTAAGAACACAGAGAAGTTAGAGATCAAGAAATGCCACAGAATTACTCAGTAGGCATCTGGGTGGGGAGAGGAGCATATTTTTACAGCAGCTGGAGGATTGTGTTCAGTTTGGCTATGAGAAATGAACAAACAGGTCAGTAGGCAGCAGAGAGGAAGAGATGCTTCATGACTTGGCAGAAAGATAAGGAACAGGGACACAGAGATCCAAAACCCAAACAAAATTCTGCTAATAGAAAGTAGAAGAAAAAATGCTTCTGGATTTCAGCACATTATTTTTTCCCCCCTAGATCTGCATATTTGCCATGTTAGTAAAACAAAATTAACACATTGTTTAATCTCATGTAAAATGTGTGTGTGTATGTACAGCTGCACACACATCCTGGAGAAGTGAGACCATGGAGCAGTGGTTCAGGGAAGGGTGAGCCTGAGACCCAGGGCAGCCATCACTGTTTGCAGGAGTGCAGTCAGAGCTTTCCTCCCATGAAGACGTAGGTCGGGTTCCAGGTTACAGGAAAGAGCATTACTGCTGTCTACCTAAGTGAATGAAAGCTAAAGATCAGGCAGGTGGGGTGGAGTGACACCTACATGGCAGTCTGGCAAGGTTCCAGCTGGAAGGATGAAATCCTTGCCTAAGGTGATTAAGTAGAGTCCCATTTACTTCGGCAGAGCTGTGACATTTTACACTAAGGGAGGATGTGGCCCCGTTTTCTTCTTTTGTGTCGTGTTCTTATTCGTGGTGCACGGGAAGGCAGAGATTGCTATCACATTACACCTCGTTCAAGACACGAAGACCTGTACACCTGCTATTACTCACTGTACACCTTCCTTTCTAGTTCACTGGGATTTCAATTGTGTGCTTTCATTTCATGCTCATGCAGGGACTAACATGTCTCTTTAATTCTACCTATTAGCATTGTCCTCTAATCCTACCCTAAAAATAGCAGAACAAAGGTAGTAAGTAAAATCTGTTTTGCTTGAGTGGATTTTTTTAAAGGCAAAACATCAGATTTTCATTAGCAAAGCAGTGAGTCACCCTATCAACTGTACCCAGAATAAATAAGAACTGCATTCGTTGAAATTGAAACTGTGTGCTTTCCTTTAATGGGCAAGTGTCTCTGAGGAGAACCTGGCAGCAGAAAGTTATTCAGCTTTTTGGGATGTTGTTCCTTTCTCCTCAGCAGTGAAAATTAATTAATTTTTTTGTTTGTTTGTTTTAGTTCCTGGAAACACAAAAGGTACATAAGATGCAAAACAATACTCTCTATTCTTAGTTGCTAGCCAAAAAGGTCTCTATCACAAAAATTTTCATAATAAGGGAATTCAGTCATGCCTGATATCACATCATTTATTATTTTTTCTGTTATTGGCAATATTTTTTGTAGTGCAGTAGTTTTACTAAGAAACACTATGCATATATACATAGAATGACAATATAAGGACAATTAAGACATGAAAGCAAAATTAAAAAACAGCATACTAGCAAAGGGACAGGCTCACACACT
The DNA here is from genome assembly GCA_013390045.1 of Picathartes gymnocephalus. Classification (NCBI taxonomy): domain Eukaryota; kingdom Metazoa; phylum Chordata; class Aves; order Passeriformes; family Picathartidae; genus Picathartes; species Picathartes gymnocephalus. The sequence continues at coordinate 37,701 of WEKY01009519.1, read as the reverse complement.
CGATTACCTTAATGAAATGTCATATTCCTACAATAGTCCCATTAACCTCATAGATAAATGAGGACTTAAAACGTACAAACATAACAGAATGTGGCCTAAACTCTGGATTAAAATAAGATGATGGAACACTGCTCTGCATCAGTTGCCTGTCAGGGATCAAAACTACCAAGCAATCACACCAGTTCTCCAGAACCAGATTTTGTCTGTCCTTTGCTGAAATTTTCACTAATCCATATTGTGTATTATAAGCATTTGGGATGTGATTTAACTGAAAGAAGTGAGAAAACAAGGGGTTTGTGTCATTATCTACTGCCCCCTTTGATATCTGTTTGTGCCCTTCAGAAAACAAAGCTCCATGAAGTTACTTACACACTTGCAAAAGTCTGTGCATTCTCTGTTTGATGGCCAGTCCAAACGATTTACCTAAGATCTTGTAAGGTTATTTAAAGTGTCCTTCCAGGAAGCCCAGCAGCTTCTGACTATTTGTGTATGCACTTGCTGTCATAAGAAACCTTGCTGGCTGCCAGGTACTGTATCAATTCCTTGGAACAGCAGTCAGCCAGGAAAACCTAGGGCAGTCGAAAGGTTACTCAGAAAAAGGGACACTTACTTGGCAAACCACTCCCTTACTCAGTGCTTACTATTTTTTGCTCTGGGTTTACCATGGCAAAGGGATGTCACCATTCCTTTAGAGCTGGGGAGTCACATTAGAACCTTATTTTAGCATAGAATTAGTCTTACCTGTTTATTTCTAGAGTTTCAGTCAGTCTTATGAGCATCTTGACTGACAGCACTTGTAAATATTCAATAGGAAAGTACTCCACTACCTGGTATATGCCCTTTATTAGAAAAGGTACTTTTGTTCATTTATTCCATGTAAAATTTAATCCTCCTCTCTATAAAACAAGACTGCTTAGGAGGGCTCTGAAAGTTTAGGATACTCTTTATGCTTTGAATTATATGGGAAGGCCAGGTTCTTCTGCGCTTTTGAAAAAAGAGCCCCTCAGCAATGAAATTTCCTTCATTTATAGACAGCTAACACTCAATGCCTGATCACACTAATCACCCAAATCACACACAAACCCTCATCAGGTATATTAAAGCTTAGCCATCGAGAAACTTTTACTGCATGCATGTATAAATGGATGCCTGCGCTGAGAAACCATAGATTTCTTTTTCAGAACTGCAAGCATTCAACACTACAACCATAAAGGTAAGTGCTCAGCTCCTGTGTAAGCCAGACCCTTGCTGTATGTCAGACTGTATGTTCATATCCTGGAGCAGGGATTATGCATTGGTGTATTTGGAAACGGCAGACTTCCTTCTGTTTTGCTAGCAACAAAATTGCTCTGACACCCATTTCTTCCTCTATCATCTGTGAAGTTCTTCCCAGCATTCCCTCTAATCCAGTTTGGGTTTGTGGCTCAGATGACTGGGAATTCAGTGCAACAGTCACCACTCAATAGCAACCCAAAAAGAATCCCTTCAGGCCAAATGTTCCCACAGGTATGTACACTCAAATCCCTCTAATAGCCCGCTAAGCCTAAAGGAAATATTTCAAGTGACAGAAGGAGGGAAGCTTTCATGTTCTGCCCCTTACAATCATCATTTGTGCCTAGAAATTGCAGAGTATATTTCTACATTTCAGAATAATTCTTACAAATATTTCCTCATAATCTAAATTTCAACAAAAATGGACTATGGCAGAAGAACTTGATGATGAAATTAACTTTGGGATCTCCATGTTTTATTTCTAGTTCACTGTCTCTTAATATATTTATTAGTGACATTTTGCAATATCTTATGTCACTTGTGACTGCAAGCCAAGATGTGATGTGACTAACAGAAAAGGGAAATCACACATAGTAATATGCAGCTAAGTATAAATACCCACCCTACTTCAAACAAAAAAAGAGGAGTGGAAAAAGAGAGAAAGAAATTCTCTGTGACATATATTTTTAGACAGATTAATGAAAAAAATCCTTTTTGGAATGGTTTCGATTACTCATTTTAGTCTTTCAGAGCTTCAAGTACATTATTACAAGCTGTCTCCATCTGTCAAATCTTTCTTCCGTGATGCAGAGGTCTATGCAGAGAGAAGAAAGAAACACCAGATTTCCCTTAAGAAGTTCGGGGCTGAAAGCTAACTATTTTTAAAACTAAGGGGCTTGTAAAGGGTTTAGTTTTAGGGTTGGGGTTTTTTTCTGTTGGTGGGATTTTGTTGTTTTCTTTTTTTGGCCAGCCACTGGTAGTACAGATACATGTTCCTGTATCCAGACACAAAAAGAGAAATGCTGCCTGAGAAGCTCTACATCACCTCTCCTCTATTTGTGTGTCCTTCTTAACTCCCTCAGGCCCTCTGGTTTGCTAAAGCCAGCATCCTTGTAGTCATTACTACAAGAAAATGTGCTTTAAAGATGAAGGCGGAGAAAGTCACTGGGTCATTGCAGGTTGGAGGAAATAAATATATGAACTGTTTCTGTATATAACTCCTGTGTCTTTGTCTGGCTTTTTTTTTTTTTTAAGGATCAATAAATTAGAAAATTAGAAATAGAAATATTTTTCCAAAGTTTATTGAATTTTCTGGTACTGCCTACTTTCAAAGCTTCTATGCTGATACTGGCTTCTGACAGTGTGCTTATGCAAGAGATATGTGCACTTCTCTGCATGAGTCAGTCGACAAGAGAAATTCCAGCAGTGGTGGGAACCCTGACTCCCACCCCATGCCCATGCACTAGCTGCTGAATGCATTTGCAGATTGCTGTTATGTCTCATGGCATAACAAAAAAAACTCCAAAAGCAAAACCAATCAAACACCCTTTGGTAAGCCACTGCTAAGAAGTGTTTTCACATTCTTTGATTAGCATCCACAATATTAATAGAAAAATGGCCTCTAAAAAATATATGCATGAGATCATGCTACGGAGGTGTTCAACGTGAATCTGAAATGTGAAGGATCCAGTACCATGCACTGATACTCTTCCCTTACTGTTTAACAACCCAAGGCTGTCACTACTGCCTACTGCTAGGTATCTCCTTCCTTTTCCTTTTCCTTTTCCTTTTCCTTTTCCTTTTCCTTTTCCTTTTCCTTTTCCTTTTCCTTTTCCTTTTCCTTTTCCTTTTCCTTTTCCTTTTCCTTTTCCTTTTCCCTTTGAGGTCTCTTACAAATCTTGTATTCTGCATATCTCTGCCTGAACTATGACTGCAAGAAATGTAAGCAGTTACTGCTGATCTATTCAGCATCTCTGTCATAATTTTTCTGCTCCAGGACTTACTGTGTAAACAATTTTTCTGACCACATAAAACTCGTGCATCTGAGTGCATAAAACTGAGAGCATCTATTCATTCAAGGAAAATAGTATGTGTATCAATGGAGAACACAGTGTGAATATCAAGGGATGAAGTCTAGACAATTCTAACAAGAAAAAGTATCAAATCCTTTCTGTTAAGATGTGGTCTTCTGGGTGATAATAGTGACCCTCAACATCCACTAGGATCTGATATTCAGCAAACATTAAGAAAAGGTTTCTAAATGATAGATTACAAGGAAAATAACAGACAGGATGTGAAATCCTGAAAGAAAACGGATTTGTATGTATTCATTTTCAAGGTTTTTTTTCACAAAAGTCTCTTTCATATATCAAGATTAATATCAATCTGCCCTGACTTCCTCTAGCTCAATAAATAACTTTGGAAATGCTGCAATCCCTCAGCTGCATTTAGAACATTTGATAAGTGGCCTTTTTCATATACTGATATACAATTTTTATGTGAAATGTGCCTTTAACACAAATCAGAAGTGAAGGGATCAAATAAATCTCTGGTATAATTACAAGGCTTCCAAGTGAGCTAAAGTAAGATGAATTTCACTCGAGGCTTTATATTTAGCCTGGAAACAACCAGCCCGGGCATCTTGAATCAGACAGACCCAGCACACGTGCAAACGCTACAGCTGCCACCGTGATGCAGATGCTAATAATTCAGCGGCTTTGTACCCTGTGATTATGCATGTGCTGTCTAGTGGTTCAGATTAAAGAGTTAAACAAAGTGCTTCTCCCTCCCCTCTTGGCGGAAGATAATTCAAACCCATCTGATATTCACAGACAGTTGGACAGCAGCTGAGGTTTCATTAGGAATCTCACGTATGGCCAGAAGCAACATACACCTCGGTGTTTCCGGGAGCCACAGGCAGCCAGAACAGATGGTAGAAATCATCATCCCCAGACAGTCATCAGGGGAACCTCAGGCCACATGCTTGAATTTTTCTCAATGAAGCGCATAGGAGGCAGGCATTCGATCCATGTGACGGCAGCTGCCGGCTCCTGGGGGAGCGGGAGACAGCGAGTGCAGGGAGGCTCTCGCAGGTTATTAACAGGTCACGCTGTGACATTAGCAGTCCGGAAATATCGCCTCTCCCAGCGGGCTAAAACAAAAGCATGGGAGAGGTTCCTCGTAATTCAAACACAGTTCAGTGCTTACGGATTACAGCACATAATCTGCTTGGCAACAGTACAGCTCACAGAGGCACTCTGCTGTCTGACTTCCCTCTTCTAGCTGCTTCCACTGGAAATGTCAGAAGGAATCCTTGATGCGGCAAATGTCCTATGCAAATCTCGAGGGAGGAAGAGCACAATTTCCCTGCAATTTTCAGAATGAAACCCGACGGCAAGGCTGATGGTGACAGCTCAGTTCCCTCATTCGGATGTCCCTAACCTTTTTGCTCCATTTGTGACATGCTATATGCAGCACTGCTCATTGATCATCACTGCCTGTCTGAATCACCCAGTCCCTTCTAGGAGCAGTGAGACTTGCTACAATTGTCTGTCTCATTAGAGGGAAAATTTCCTTGGTGACATTTTGGAGGAAACAAGGCATTTGGAGGAATAGTCTTAAATTATTGCACTTCACAAAATGGATGGCTTTAAAAATCGTTGCCCCAGCCCTACAATCGCCTACCTCTTCAGTGTCACCCCAGCTCTCCCTTGCATAGCCAGCCATGCATGCCAGTCTGCAGATGGAAGCTCTCCAAACCCCAGGCCTGCTTTAAACCTTCTTTGCTGACAGGTCAGGACCGTGGTGCTCAGCCAAGCACTCCAGAATTACATCCTGGAGAGCACAGTAATATAAATATACACACGTTGTGGGCTTGTGTGTACAGAAATAAACGGGTGAGGATGTTTGTGTGCATGCATTTGTAAATACAAATAAAATTACTTCATTCCCGGAAGCTGCTTCCTTTTTGATTGCTTACACATTATAAGGATAAAATGGAGTTTATCAGGTTCCGAAGTGGACAGATTTTGCAGTTAAATATGCTTTAAGATTTTTATTATGCTAAGTGAAGTTTTTTACCAGTCATCTTTCTCTATTGAAAAACTTAGTTATCTATCTTCTTTGCAGGACTTTTTAATTTTGGGGAGTTCCACTGTTTCCTCCCTTGTAGAGTAGACAGCCCCACTCACACTTCTGGTCTTTTTTTCTGCTGTGCTGGATACTGCATTTCCCACTCTCTTGCTTGCCTATTCAGTCCTGGTAGCCCCTAGACAGATAGATCTCAGCTGATGCTTCTCAGCTTTTCCAATAAAATTCAGTGCTCACTGGACTGTTGGTTAGAATAAAAAACCCTAAGTCCTGTCCTAAGGATCCTTTGCATTCTTTGTGTTGTACAGGAAAACAATGAATGTGGACTGCAGTGTCTGATACACTGGAGCTTTCCAGTAGCTTTTGCATATGACCTTCACTATTTCTGCTGACCAAGCAGCAGAAAGCTGGATTTGCCATGCAAAAACCAACCATTTGTCCTGGAGTTCCAGGAGCCAGGAAGACTGGCTAGGAAGTGAGAGAACTGAAGCCATAGTTGATACTGCAAACTGATTATAGCATTCAGCAGCCTATTAAGCCTCTTTGGAAGCATTTACTCATGCCTGCAATATGGGGTGAAAACCTGAAATTTCTTTACTACTCTGTTAAGAGTTTTGTTAGCCTAAATAAGCAGGGCTGTGGATCTGCGCATGCTGTCAGTCCTGAGAAGTGGAATACGGTGTGTTCAGTAGTCACATGAATTCAGCAGCTATCCTGGTAGGTCCCTCTTGCGCTGCAGCATCTTTTGGGCACGGCAGCGTCCCAGTATATTTTCTGGTAGTGACTGAAGGCAATGTAAAAACAAACATGTGTGATACCAAGTTTGGGATGCTGGGCAGTCCTGCACTAAGCTGCTGCCTAAGGTGTGCCTGAGTGATTAGACATTAGAGGTCTATTAGAGATGGTCCAAAGGAGGGCCAGTGAAGAACCTGGAGGGGAAGCCTTAGGAGTGGCTGAGGATACTCAGTTTTATCAGCCAGGAGAAGAGGAGACTGAGGGGAGACCTCATTGTGTCTTCAACATCCTCATGAGAGGAAGCGGAGGGGCAGGTACTGATCTCTTTACTCTCGTGACCAGTGACAAGGCTTGAGGAAACGGCATGAATATGAGCCAGGGGAGGTATAAGTTGGATATCAGGAAAAGGTTTTTCATCCAGAGGGTGGTTGGGCTCTGACACAGGCTTCCCAGGGCAGTGGTCACAGCTCCAGCCTGACAGAGCTCAGGAAATATTTGGACAACACTCTCAAGCACATGGTGCAGTTCTTGGGGTGTCTTGTGCAAGGCCAGGATTTGGACTCAATAATCCTGATAATCCAACTCGATAATCCAACTCACCATATTCTATGATTCTAAAAAATATTTTTGTCCCTTAACATGGAAATTACTTTTATCCATGCAACAATTATCTACTGTACTAAGTCTAGACATGTTCTTCTTTACTAAAGAATAATTTTCTATGAGCCACTTACAAATAGGAGCCTTTTATGTTCCACCAACTAATGAGAGTTAATGTCAGTGTAAAGAGCAGGATTTTAAAAGAAAAAAGTTAATAACATGGGGTGAAATTAGCACTTGTGAAAGAAGTCAAGCTGGCAGTTCCCCATGAACTCCTTATTCAACAAGAGATGAATGCAGACCTATTGGGAGTAAGGACCTCATGGGGTTGCTATGTCTGACCCTTCTCCTGCCCTTTAGTGCCTTTCAGTGCTGCATGTGCTCTCTAGACCAAAGTCTCCAGTGACCATCTCACAATGCATGTTTTATGTTTATCTCTATATTTGCATTGACCAGGTTACCTGAAAGCCCTTTTTATATGAGCTACAGTGCCTACAGTAATATTGGCTATTTCCAATTTAATTTTGTTTAAAGTTGTCAGTGGAATGAAGTGTCACAGGTTTGGGGTTTTTTTTGTCTGTATCTCTATACCAGTTATAAACTTGCTGCCTTCAGTGTTACTGTCCTGGTACCCCTGGGTTTAGGAAAGGAGTCAGGAAACTGACTTAAGGTCATTCAGTCAATGACCATCAATTTTTATTCTATAACCATATATCCATTATCTTCCTAAAATATTTCTAGTTTTACATGGAATACCTTTAAATGGAATCCTAATTTCATGAAAGGATTTCCAGAGTCATAAGTATTTTGTGTTGTTCCTTTTTAAGACTTGAAGTTTTGCTTTAGAAGCAGGGGAAAAAAGTAATTACTCTTTTCAAGGGAACGTTGCACCACTGACCTTTACAAGGTGTGAAGATGTGCAGTTATGTCTATTTTCATTCTCTGATTCAAGCTGACAACTCAGTTACTTCTCCACTCATTTCCTGGAGGTGATAGAGGCAATATTGGTCAACAATGTATCAGTGGGAATTGATGTATCCATGGGAATCAACAAGGCTGTCTAGCAAATTTTACTGTATGCCGCAGCCTCTCAGACACAACAGTACAGCATGTCTTTTCTACTAATATCAGTCAAATATCCATGTTTTATTCTGAGAAGAACACGTACAAAATCAATAAGAGCAAGGGTAAAAATCTTAGCTTTGTAAATAATACCCACATGAGGTCCTGAGGCCCACAAAATGGTAAGAAAAATTGTAGTAACGAGGCAGAGATGTTGAATCACAGCAGAAGTATGTTGTCACATACCATATATTAAGGCAATAGTCTGCTCCAGTCCTGTGGCATTGGCACAATATGAACATCCTCGAGCAGATTCACGATCAGCACATTCCCTTTGGCTCACTGTGGGGTGTAAGGACAGGGCTTCACCAAAAGTGTATGGGCTCATTTGCAGACAAAGCAGGGAGGATATTACAGCTTCTGGCAAGGCAGTGAAATGTGCAAGGCTGAGAAGGAGCAAATTAGACCACAGCAGAGAAAGCAACAATCTCAGAGCAAGCTTATGCTATTTCCCTGTCCTGGCACAGGAGTACAACAAATCCTCGGAGTGTCAGAAAGAAGCAGGCTGAGAAAGGCGATGGGAGGGTACCAAAGATGCAACATTAATTCAGTGTGATCAGTCACTCAATCCCCGAGTTACTGATTGCCAAACATAACCCTGAACTTTCAGAGAATACAAGCACACAGAAAGATTTAAGAAAAGCAAAGGTACATTAAAACTATGCATGAGAAAGGCAAACACTGAGAAAATAGTAAGGACTGAGAATGACAAACAGAAAAGGAAGCACAGAAATAAAGGCAAACATACACAGAACAAGCAATAGAGAGAAAGGTAAAGACCTAAGTAAAAGTAGTGATTAAAGGAAAGGTTATCCCACAAATCTTTCTGCAGTTTTAGTTTTAGTCTCTGCAGAAGGAATTCAGTTGCAGCAGTTATCTTTCCAGAAGGGAAATGGAGACCTGCTTTGACTAACAGCTGTACAAAATTTAATTGTTGTAAATCATAGACTTGTCCTCTTATATTGTTGTCTTTCACAGCTGCTGCTGCAAAAAATCTAAAAATGCAAATGACAAAGCACCAAAACCTAGCAAATAAAAAAAAAAACCTGGAAAGGATATTTTTATTTTAGTGAACTTTATTGAAAATTCTATTTGCTTTGTTATCACTGTGTCAACTGTGCCTGCTTTTCAGATATGCAAGTACTTATGCATTACTGATTGCCTGATGTGAGAGCATGAGTAAAACTCAGTCCTTTGAGGTCTTGTCTCAGTTTAGGATTACAGGGTTGCAGTCAAGATTTAGTACAGCAGAATTTCCCTTTACAAAAGGGTGGTTTGCACCCATAGTTCTTATTGCCATTGAAATTAATTTCAGATAGCATAACCCAAATGTCAAGGAAAAATAGTTTCTGTATTTTTCTAACACAGTGTCAACCTGAAATATTAACAGCGTCTGAAGAAAAATCGTGTTGCACTTCTGAAGGAACTCCCACACATAGCTGTAAGTATTTTCTGTTATGAAAAAATATCCATCTGAATCGGCCCATCAAACTTCTAAGTCAGAACTCAAAATCTCAAAAAATACTCTTGACAATAACAAATACATACAAGTGTTTTGTTGCTTCTTTAAAAAGTGTAACAAAGCACCAGGTAACTAGTTGTTCCATTGAACAGCTGGCTTTGTCAGGAGATTACTTTCCAGGGGTGTTAGGTAATTAAAGATCTCTTTCAATATTCCCCTGGGATTATTTCTATGGACTTAGAAAGCTATAATGGGACCCTGATTCTCCACCTCCTCACTCAGTGTTCACAGCAGATTTCAGTGTCAGAAGAAGTGGACAAGACTTCCCTGAAACAAATGAGGACATGTGCCACTTGTTAAAGGCCTACATTAAGTAAACCTTTATAGACAAACATTGGTAGACTTGATGAATTTGAGCAAACAAGAAGGTACCAAAAAGTACTACATGTCTTTTGCTAATAACTAAGCTAGGAACCTACATAAATTATAGAACTACAAAATAAAAGCAAGCAAGCTGCCTTTCTTCTTCCCCACAATAAAGTCTTTGAGACATGAACTATAATCAAACCCAGTGTTTGTGTCGTATGGCAGATTTTGATTAACTCAGCAGAGAATCACTTCCTACTACACAACATCTTGTGCTACTGATTCTCCTGTCAAAACCATGGACTGTGATACACCTAGGTCATGGCTGTTGCTCTGAGTGTGCTCTGGTGCAAAGTGGAATGTCTCAGAAAAAAAAAATGACATCCCTTAATTTTTTTCCTTTGAACTTGGAAGAACTCCACTGTAGCGACAAAAACAACTCCCAGTGGGAGCCAAAACAGGCATTTAGCCTCAAACATCAGTCTTCCAGCAGCCTGAATGACACATAGCAAGGTAAGGAACATAACTTTAATGAGGTAGAAGTGAAACAAAGGTGAAGTTAATCTCCAACAGAGGTGATTAAGAAAGAAATATCTTAAGTTCTTGCAGAGTGCAGAGGAACACCGCTCCAGGACCTGCCTCTGGCACCTTCCTTCCTTCCTTCCTTCCTTCCTTCCTTCCCTCCTTCCCTCCTTCCTTCCTTCCTTCCTNTTCCTTCCTTCCTTCCTTCCTTCCTTCCTTCCTTCCTTCCTTCCATGGGTGACGTAGACCATTTTAATTCAAAAATTCTAATTAGCATATGCTGTACAGCAGGTGTTCTAACAAAATCATAGGCATCTGAATAAAAGCTTAAAAGCCTTGGATTATCTTTTAACACCAGAACAGAAGACTTTAATCAGGTCTGCTATGTCTGGCACATACTGAGATTTAATTAGGTTTAGCAGTAGTAATCATAATAGAAATGCTTGGGTTTGTGGGGTCTGGAGTTTTTTTTCTGTTTTACATCAGTAGCAAGACATGAGGAGAACTCAGCTTATTCTTTCAAGGTGATTTCTGTGCTACCTGGGGCTATGAGGATTTATCTTCCTCTGGTGTATTCTGGTGGCTAAATCCCAGACTCTGTAATTGTCCCTGGCTCTGCCTTTTAGATAATTACTTAAATGCATGGCTGTATCACGTCTGGAACATGCTACCAGGTTAAAACAGAAACATAAGACATGTACTGCTGTAAATTAACATGCAAAGTACCCATTTTTCTTCAGGGAAAGCAAATATTTAAGAAGTGGCACCTAAGAAAGGACATGCTTGAGTAAGCTTCTCCAACGAGTTCCTTGTTAACCCAAAAACCTTCTTTTCAGAGAAGCATGTTTTTTGTTTCTTTATGTATTTCCAATTGATAAATGACCCAGTCCCAGAGACTTAAATCCTTAGTTTGAATAAGGATTGCAGAATTGTTCCCTTAATTTTCATGCTGATGTCCTGAGAAATCATTAAACCTATTGATTATCTGAGGTGTTAACTTAGTTTCTTCATATTTTCAGTAAACTAGCTTGCAACGTATTGTAGGAAGCATTTCAACTCAAGCCAAATAACTTCATTTTCTGTCAGTTATCATCCTTCTGTGTTGTAGAGTCACTTATCAACTTCCTTATAAAAAATTTATTTATGCTTCAGCACAGTAGCATCAAAAGCAACCAACCAAACAAAAATGACAAAAAAAGAAGCATAGAGGCCAGAAAAAAAAAATGCAGGGGGGTTGAGCAGAAGGAGTTAAGCTACTTCCACACTAAGAACTGGCCTCCCAGAAGAGACATTGAGTACTTGCATGATTAGACCAATGAAAGTGATTTCTCTTTGGAATGAGTTTATGACCCACTTTCAAATCCCTGAAGAAAACAGGGATTTAAAATGAGAAAGCTGAAAAGCCACAACAGCAGCAATGCAAGCGTCTGCTGTTTTTCCCAGTTTTATAATAGTGTCATGGCTCTGATGTTAAAAAAAAAACTTAACAGTGTGTCAGCAACATGCTGGAGGCAATGAAAGTTATCAATCAGTAATATGAAAGGGATTTAAGCAGCTTAACAGAGGGCAAAATTCAATTGATTAATGGTTAGGGAAGTACTCACTGACATGGAGGTTTCAAGGAATTACAATCTGATTAAAATTCCATTTTAGAAATGAAGGGATATAGGATGCTAATCAGTCTAAACCTCAGATTATTAGTGCCAGCTATTTGAAACAGCTGGGACTATTATGATAAAAACAAAACGTGACTCAATTTTTGTGAGAGGGGGATCATTTATTTATTTTGAGAACTGGAGCACATCAGAGTAAACAACACCCATCCACTAAGCTTGCTGATCTCTGGCTGTCATTTTACACCTGGAAACCTAATTGTCTTTTGGTCAGCTTCGGTTAGAAAGGGAAAATCTGGATCTCTTCATTCATCTACAGCACAATAAGGTTCTGTATGTTCATAGAGCCACCTCATGAAGCTCCAGAATCTTCTGCAAAGCACTTCAGACAAATGGAACAAATGTGGATTTAGAGACTCTGCCAGAAAAACAAGACTCTGTAAGAATGTTTCTTTTAGAGATGTTATGGTGAGATAAAATCAGTGTCTACAGTCCTAAAGGACTTCACATTTTTTTTCCTTATTTTAGGAAGAACATTTATTTGGGCTAGAAATTCAAAAACTCAAAGAAACCTTTCAGTAGAAGTAGCTGAGATCTGCCTCGTTGTACTTCTGTCCCCACAAAGTGGCAATCTCATGGGATTGCTTGAGAAAGAAAGATTTAAGGCAGTATTTCTCATCAGTTCCTAAATTAAGCAGACCATGACTGCACTGCAGGATTTATATCATGGTTTTAGTGGCTTCAAATTTTAGCTTTCCCAAACCACACTTGCACTGTTTCTGGAATGCACTGTCTTGTGTTTTGTGTGTTTTCTTTCAGCTCTGCTATTGACAGCATTGGTTTGCTCTGGCATGGCTTCTAGTTATGAGTACAAAGAGCTGTGACATTTCAAAAGATGTGTAAAGTCATACGCCTTTGACTGGAGCCAAACATCTGTTGTCAATTGAAGTAGTGAGCACTGATCTTAATTTGGAGTTGTTCTGGCAAATTAAATCCATTTCTAAAGATTTATCAAGACAATGTTTAAGTAAGAATATTTGGTCTGGATAAGAAAGAGAATATGTAAATAATTCCTAATAGCCATGTATCTGATTCTCCAGACAAGAATGTTATTTGGCCCTGGGAAAAAAAAAATATTTCTAAATTACTTCGAAGTACATACCTACGGCATTAAATTAGACAAAAATATTTATCACTTATGTTTTTTAACTTGTTTAAAAAAACCCACTTCCCTGATCTTAATGAATATAAGTTCATCTGGAGGAGATATCATTGATACAAAGAGACAATAAAAAATCCAAAGAAATAAAAAACCAAAAGAAACAAAACAAAGCCAAACCAAAACAAAAAGCCAAATTCATTTTCATCCTGCGAAGACCCCTAGCATTCAGACCTCTATGGCCTAATTTAGGTAATTTTTCACTTTTGGCCCTGATCTCATACTATGAAACAGAAAATATCTGGGGCAAAATGAGCATCTGATAGACTTGAAAAGATTGAATTTTCCTCACAGGCTTGTTGTTTTCCTGCCTAAAATAAAGAATGTGGATAACATTCTAAAGAGAGCTAACAAATCACTGGGAGAAGGTCAGCAGCTCTTCAGATGTGCCTAGCTCTGTAGCTTACCTTTCCAGGTCTCTTTTTATGTAAGAGAAAACTTACATTCACCTTAATGCCACCAGAGAGCTTCTGAATGGACACTACTCCTGACTTTCATCTCTCTCTCTGTCACCCACTGATAGAGGCATGTTCCTGACCTGAAAGGCCTACTGGAAGGAAAAGTACATGGTAGAGGTGTTTCAGCGGTTAGGGTGAACGCTGGGGCTTAGCAGACATTACTCAATGACACTAGATGGCAGAGCAGAGGTTTTGAATTTGCTAAAGTGGCATCTTCCTGAGAGCTTTGCTGTTACTTTGTTTTATGACATCACCCTTTGAAACTGTGTTGACTTAAATATCTGAGGTGGCTTTTGATTTTAATGAGTTTCTTGGTTGAAGACTGAAGTCAAAAGAATAAGAAGATCAAAATAAATTTTATCCTCTAACCTTAGGGTAACAAAATATTAAGAAAAGGGAACAGAAAGGACTGTCCATCAGACATTTGGTCACATCCGTTCCTTTGACAAAGAAGGATATAAAAGTCTGGGGTCTAAGAGAAGTTGTTGAATTGCAGAACTAGAAGATTTTGGACAATTTGCTGAAAGAAACGTTCAGAGCTTTGATGACAGAAATTTGGGATTAGAAGTGTACTGGTTCTGGGCTTCAAGAACTAGAGAATGATTCCTCCTGCTTCTAGGGCCTGTCTGGGACATGGCTTCCCGAGCTCAATGGGACCCTCGTCTCAGAGCTATTCACATGAACTGCTGTGGACCCTTCACTGGCAGCATCTTCCCACCACCAGAACTGCCAGCAGGTTGGTTTTCACCTTGTAGGTATCACTGTACAGGATAACTGCTCCTCAAACAAATCCAAATCAAGCCTAAGGCACTTGTTCACCATAGCCTTTGGAAAGGTGGACATGCTGTGGCTGTTTGAACCCTCCATACCCCAGAGAAGCATAACATGTGCTAACAAGACCAATTGCTCACCCAGCATTGCTTCACCTGTCAACACAGAAGCTTTACAAGTGTCCTTGTAGGGATGAAATTGTTATTGACCCTCAGTGAATTTCCAGGAACACCCACACTTCCTTTAAAATAATAAAATTACTCTGAAAATATGAAAAACCAAATTATGGAAAGCAATAAATCCTTTCCTGCTACATCATTTTCACTCAAGTCTCTGCTTACAACTTATAAAGAAAGAAATGTACTGTACCCTTGCTGCCATCAGACACAAGGCAAAAGCATTTGCAACCATAAATTTCAAAATTGCACCTTTATGTCACAGAAGAGATAGAGATAAAATGTGAGCAAGACAGCTTTTACAACACTGTACCATGAGATCAGTGTTGTCAGGGCCTTCCTTCTGTTTTTGGATCAGCCAGAGCATGAGTCATAATGCAAAGAAGAGAGCAGTTTACAGAGGACAATTGCTGTCCTTAGATTCTTGTGTGTGATAAGGGTCATCACCCCTTCCCCTATCAAGTTCTGCTTCCAGCAGAGAATCACAGATCCACAGAATGGTTTGGGTTGGAACCAACCTTAAAGATCACCAAGTTCCAATACCCCTGCCGTGGACAGGGATACCTTTCACTAGAGCAGGTTGCTCAGGGCCCCATCCAACTTGGCCTTGAACACTTCCAGGAAAGGGGCATCTCCAGCTTCTCTGGAGACATCTATTCTAGTGTCTCTCTGCCCTCTGAGTAAAAAAGGGAAACCTTTCTTAACATCTAATCTAATTCTCTCCCATTTTAGCTTAAAGTCATTCCCTCTCATCCTGCCACTATCTATCCATGTAAGAAGTCAGTCTCCCTCTTTTTCATAAGCCCCCTTGACGTACTGGCAGGCTGCAGGGAGGTCTCCCTGGAGATGTAGGATGTACCCTGCTGCCAGAACAGACTGCAGGCACACAGCTGTAAACACAGGCTGTAAAGACCATTTTGCAACACTGCAAACTGGACAAAGCCCACAAAGAGAGCTGAAAGAATGAATTAACAAATTCAAAGACATGCCAGCATGGGAGTTGCTATGGAAGCAAAAAGAAATATTTTTAGATTGTTCTTGCATCACATATTCTCCCACACAGAAACTCCCATTCCCTCAAATTACCTTTAACAAGGAGTGAAAGAGGAGCATCTCTTCACCTCATCATCCATTCTGCCTGTCTCTAAGCTGGTAGTGAGCCCATGTTGGACTTATATGGCAATCCCTTAATAATCTGACAGTTGGTAAAATACAGAAATATGTGTGTGGCTGCTATACAGAGAAGGCATGCACATTTTTGTAATTTGAAATCCATGGTGACTTCTGTGCATTCCTGTAACGAGCATTCATTTCTTTTTTCTGCAACTTCTGGAAGTGCAGCTTTGATAATATTAACTCAGATATACAGATCTACTGTGCAAGAAACAGAAAAGGTGCCTTAGTTATGTTATATGCATTATGCAGAAGACATAAACAGGCCCATGTTTCTACATAACTGGATGAGTCCCTAGGAAATAATTAGCATTTTTGCAGAGAAGTTTGCAACTATTTTTGTTCTTCTACTGGAGAAATTCGATGGGGAGGATCCTGGTTTTGGTTACTAAAACCCAATTTATAGTATATTATTTTAGTGTAGCTACAAGATATACTTCAAGGTAGATAAAGTAGCAAACTTTGATATTATCTGTTTGCCAGTGACCTCCTCCCTCATATTCTCTTGCCAGTTTCAATTATAATTTTAAGATGAAACATGAACCGGAAAAAAAGAGAAGTGCTAAAAGATGGTCTTTCAGAAGCATTGCCCCAATCTTAAAAATCTACATTTTTAAACAAATGTATTATTAGGTTGCTATGCAATAAAATTAATTCAAAGAAGACATTCTTTCAGGACCGGCAGCTATATTACCCAGAGGAAAGGACTCCTACAGTATATTTAAGCCAGTGGGTTGTGGGTCTGCACAAAGACCTACGTAGAGTTGCCAGGCTACAGATAAGAATGACTTTCACAGGGCCTCTTGTCGCAGGATGGCGGGGAGAGAGCCCGAGACGTCCGGTCCACACAAGTTCCTCTTTATAGTCACGCTAAGAAATGCTACGCCTCAGATAAGGCTTCCCACAGCAGACGTGTCTTCCTAAATCCAGTGCAGTGCTTTAAGAGGGTGTCACCAAGGCCCCCAGTGCAGCTGGGGGCAGGCGTTCTCAAAGCCTTCATGTTTGTTTCTAAAATAGACTTCTTTAGCTGAAGAGGGGAGTAATGCTCCCCTCTTTGGCTAAATGACATGTGCTGTGAAACAAATGGGGGATCCCACACTTGTTCCTTTCACTCTGCAGCTCTATGTCATAACCAGCCCTTTTTCCCCATCCCACGGGAGAAAAAGAAGATGCTGAAGCAGCACACAGGCACCTGTAATTTCTGTGTTTCCTAAGAGCTTGGGAAGGCTCCTGACAGCCTTTCCATACTGACAGAAGTACTACCGCCCACTCTGCCAAAGGCACACAGATACACCAGAAGAGCAGGCTGGAAACGGAGAATTTGCTCCAGCAGCAAACAGGCAGAAGCTGAAGGGAAACTCCTGGGAAGGAGGAAGGAGCTCTGTGACAAGGGGAAGTGAGGTTCAGGAAGAGGGCTGCTGATAGATGTCCAGTGAAACCAACCTCATCCATTCTACTGTCAGGAGACTTCACTTGTTTACTATGGCCTCATCCTCATAATGTCAGCCACTGTGCTTTATTAACAGAGTGAATTATCTGGCAACTCTCAATAAATTACTGGCTGACATTATGTTTTGGCTGCTTTTGATTTGATATAAGGAGGGAGTTGCAACAGAAATCACTGAAAGGAGGGGATATCACCATCCATCACATGGCAGGGTGATGATTGGTACTGCTTTTACCTTTTCCAGTTAGCTCCAACCAGGAAACAGAAAAGCAGCTTTTCTCTGCAGCCCTCCTTGGACACACCTTCCCTAGAACTGCCTTGATGCCTGAGGGGAAGGACATCTGATGTGGCCTCCATCACTGGGAGGGTAAGAACAAATGGGCCACACCCATCAAAAAGATGCACCAGGGAGCAGAAGTCCATAAAGGTTTCCTCTGACTTCGCAGGAAGAAGGAATGCTTAGAGGGGGGTGGTGTGAATCTGGTGCCCCTCTTACTTTACAGCTCTGAAGCATGGTGTACAGAGGTGGGGCTAAGATTTTTAAGTGTAAATGATTTTCAGTTTGGAAGAAGGGTTTAAAGTTACCCATACAGTACATGCTGCCTCTCCAGGGATAATTCGCTGGAACATATGAGAACAGAAATTTGTGGAAAACTTTATATGGCCTCTCCCTGCAGATTACTAAAAATATGTTCCTCTTTCACTTTTTGTGCATCCTGTTTTTCAATGGGCTGTTTACTCCCTCGAGTTCTAAGGTTTATACCTTCCCACACTGCTTTATGAATCTTAATAATTATTTTTATTCCTCCAATTATGCCTTCAAAACAGAGCTAGATCCCTTTTAGTCAGCTCAGCAAAAGCCCATTGCCCTCATGCCACTGGCTTGGGACAGGCAGATTTCCCACCAAGCTGAGCCATGTCTGAAGAAAATATCCAACAGACCATCTCCACTCAAGGAAGGTGGAAAGCATGAAATGCTGATGGACAAAACCAATTGGTTTGTAGCAACTTCAATATCATTTGAAATGACAACTGTCAGTCCAAAATCAAGATGGGAATGGGCAAGATAATGCTAGATTAGTTGGTAGGCCAGTGGGAGGAGGACAAGAAATGAAACAAACCTATAGCACACCATTCTTCAGCATGACAAGGTTGGATTAATTGATGGGAACAACTGAGATCTGCAGCAGTAAGACTGATCTGGAGAAAAAATAGATTGAAGTAAGTGGTTTAGCAGTGACTTGGAAATGAGCATCCAATGAAAAAAGGGTTTTATCAAAACTCTCAAAAACTTTGCAGCAGGCAAGAACATCAGTGACTGCAGCAAGTGATGATATTTTATTCTGCAGAGACACCTGGGTTGGACATGGGCCACTGGAGTGATTAATCAGGTGAGAAACTTAATCTACCTTTCTAGGCTATGGAAGCTGGGAACTCTGTAGTACTACCAAGGATAATATTGCTGGGTAAAATGTTTGCTCAAGTCAGAAAAAGGCTGAATTGTTCTAGAAACAAAGAGCATGTTGTCCAGCTGTCCTACTGCAGTGCTCTGCTACACCTTTCTCACAGCCACATCATGGAAGTAAAAATGTATTCTGTCTGGGAGGTATTTTTTCTCTAAACAGCCCAGGAAAAAAGGGGAGAAGCTCCTGGAGACACAAGATATGTTTATTCCTGGGGCTGAGACCTTGCTTCCCTGGCAAGGTGTTTCTGCTGGCAAGAGGCAAGAAATCACTGCAGGTAAGTGAAATAGGAAATGGGTTTGGATCCACTAACCACATCACACCCATTTAGTCTGTTCCTTCCACATTCCTCCCCTAATACATGCAGGACAAAACCTCAACAAAACTGCCCTGAAGGAGCATGTCGTGGATGAAGCCATGTGGTGCTACTGCCTGTGATGCAAGCACCGCAGCTCTGCTGGTGAAGGACAAGATTGCAGTGATGTGGGAGGCAGCAAACCAGGGACTCATCTTCCTCACTGTAGTATGGGCCAAATAAATCTACTTTTGTTACATTTTTAAACACTTTTTTTCTTCACTGGGGCTTACAATGCAGGTAGAACAAATAGGGCTGAGACATGTATTTCACAAAGAATTTTAGCAGAGAAGGATCAGCTGTGATAGTGAAGGGAGAAAAGAAAGGAGTTAGCAGGTAGGACATAAGAAGTGTGAATTCTCTGGCTTAAAATTATTGCCATTTTTCCTTCTTGTTTTCTGTTAACTCTCTTCCCAGCTGCCTTTGTGACAATTGCTTTCTCTGTTCACTTCATCAGTCACTGTGTAGTAGATATTATATCAAATAAAACTGTCTGCAGTGGAAGACCCACACTCCTGTATTTTTATTGTTGTGAGAAAGTTAGTGTCAGTAATCATTCCTCACCCAGTTAATCTGCCTCAGTGATCTTTCCTTGACTGAAGTGAAAACTTTTGTTACAAACATTCAATTCTATTCTCTCACCTTAGTATCTTGCTGAAAAGGAGTCCATAGCTGTAACAGATATTCAAAAGTAGTTCTCGTTAAAGATACTGTTAGGCATTCTTAACAGTAGGACAGTGATTAAAAAAACTTCCCTTTGACTTACAGGCTTTAAAAAATCTTTCTTCTTCATTCGTGGTAGAAATGGTTTTCTCCCCATCAGAGATGATGGTCTTAGCATTGGTGTGTTGCCTATTATATGTGTATTCTTAGTGAAGCCACACCACACGTATATTTTTATATAATGTCAAAGTGATAAATAAGACGTTTAGGATAAGATTCAGATGATCCACACTAGGATGGCAGAATAGTTTACACATATTGACCCTAAACAGCAGTTCTGGAAAGTCTTCCTGATGGCACTGGTTTGCATCAGTCATGTTTACAACTCATAGGGGAGCTCCACTGCAATCTTTGGGGCTCTCAGGACCCTAAGGTCCTTGGGTGCAGTTACCCCTACATGATGAGTCTGGCATTCAGTCTAGCAGCTAGGCAAAACCTGAGACCCCTGAGGACATACATTCTGCAGGGACTTAAAGCACTGATCACAACATGGAGCACCAGGACTATAGTTAGTCTGAGTAACATTCAGCTTCAGATTAAGACCCTGAAATGTGGGTACCTACTTATGTGTCAAAACTCCCATCAACCTCAGCAGATGTCTAGACAGGCAGGAGTGACACCCTGGGATGGACTGAGCTGCCCAGATACAGATGTCTAATGCTATTTTGGTTGTTGTGGGATATCCTCCCCGGCCTCTTGCTGCCACTCCAGGAGTTGAATATGTCCTATAAATCATAGGTAATTTCTACCAGCCTTCTGCAGATATTCAGGTGCTCTGAGGATCCTAAATGACTTTGTGTGGGCAATTCAATTGCATCCCTAATGGCTGGTAAGCTGAATATCACTCATCTCCAGTGAGGCTGTGCTGATTAGATGTACCCTGACTGTAGAGGGACCATAGAGGCAGGTACTTTAATCTCAATCTGGAACTCACCACTTCATTAACAAAAAAAAAAAAAATGCTGATGGCAATATCCATTTGTACATAATTACTTATTTGTCAAAACAGTCATTCAGGGAATCAGGGACTTGATGTGAAGCTTTGTCTAAACCCAGGACTCAGACTCATCTGTACTTGCCTTTGTATCTTAAGAGTGCATCTAGACTACTATGCAATGTACTGCCCAGGGGGCAAGGATGACATGTCCCTCCCTTCAGCATGAAGAGCCCTGTGCAACATGGGGAAATAGTAAAAAATTGTGTAAAGAGGAACTTGTCTGTGAGATCTGGCAGCCACAGCTTATGTCTAGGTAGGATCTGTCTTCTGGATTTCTCTGTTCGCAGCACCTGCTGATGTAAAAGACAAAGAGAAGAACAAAGCCAAGTTCACCTCCCAAAGCCATCTAGCAGGATATACAGGCAAGTTCCTGCCTCCCTTATTAACTCATTGGTCCCAGGGATCCATCACATAATCACAGACTCATACAATGTTTGTAATCTGGTGTATCTGGTGTTAGGCAGAACTTCAGGGTCACTTATCACAGGCCATTATATTTCATCTGTACCTAGGTCAATAATTTGGGCTTGATTAAAACTTGACCTTCCAGAAAAACATCCAGAATACGTAACTTATTGCTTCTCCCAGAAACCTCTTTTGAAGGTTAACTTCATACTCATGGTTAAAATTTATGTGCTCTCTTTTTAGGTTGAATTTGTTCAGCTTAAGCTGAACATCCATTCATGTTAGGTTTTTATCTGGTAGGTTCAACAATATAATACAAATCAATTTTCCATGCTGGTTCTAGTAGTCAGTAACTGAGACAACTCTTAATCTCCTTTTTTAATAACCTTTGATTTGTCCTTCCTCATCCTCATTGCAACTCAACCTTTCTAGCTCTTAATGGATCCTGCACCCAATACGGCTGGCTCATTTTTAAACTGCCATCAACTGCATCTGTTCTGACCAAGGGTGTATAAAAGGTTAAACCATGACAGGTCTCTGATGCATCAAAATTTGGCCAAATTGTTGCACAGGTTGCTCATCTGGAATAACTTGTTGCTTTCTTTTTCCTCTCTGGTACCATTGGCCTTTCCTGGGAGTGGAGACTTCTGAGCCTGTGCCTAAAAGATAGAAGAGAGGAGAAAGTAAAGGAGGAGTAGCCCTCTACAGTATGAGGCTGATCCACATGAGTCTTAAGGAAACGAGAAACGAGGGCTGGTAGTGGTGGGCACTGAGGGATTGGAGTCCAGAAGGACTTGCAACAAAATCAAGAAAATAGCTTTGTTTCAGAGCTGATTATAATTTTAAAAGCTGATGGAACTGAATGGTTTCTGATAGAGACCTGCCTCCTTATTTCTCTGGTTTTAAGCTAAAGAACAAGTAGTATTACAGAGTGGAATTGCCATGCTATGGCTGCTAACAGGGAGTCAGCTGATGAAGTGCTTTTGATGTACTTGATGAAGTGGCAGCACAGGCTAATGAAATTGTTGTTCACTCAGGCATGTGAAGATTTTTTCTATAATCCCAGCTCTGACTGTTCTTCTGCTTCCAAAAGTAATTTAATCATAATGCATTTCAGTTTCCTCAATATCTTTCCCTCCCACATTTATCTAACCCTGTAAAACCAGGGCTTAAAGTTATCATATCTTTTAATAAAGAACCCTGAACCTACTTGTAACGTCTAGGCATTACTTTCATCTCTTTCCTATTCTCTCAGGTTAGCAGTGACAATGGAATTAGGTGCAATGTTTCTGTCTAATTCCTGTGGATAAATATTCATCCTACATCCAGTTTTCCTAGTGCTCTCCCAAGTATAGAACAGACCCATAATTCCCTGCCCTCTGGCTACATGTCTCTAGGAATAGCTCTAATTAGTAAACTTTGTATTTGCCCTGACACCCAAAATGCCACCAGCATCTTTGATGTGATACTGTGGGGACAAAAATGGCAGGAATGTAAGAACCATTAGAGTGTAAGTTTAATGTTGTGCTTTCTAGAACAGACACTTCATCCACCTGCCAAAATAACTCTGCTGAAAAGCAAACCATCATACCAATTTTCAGATTTTCAGATCTTACACTGTGCATACCAATGCATTTGTAAATAATTTTTCACTTCTACATCTGTATTATTATGCATGCAAAATTTGAATTTATTTCAAGAAAAGACACTTAAAACTACCTTTTAAATAATTCAGTCATGTAACCCTATAGAATGGTCACTAAGATCATAAAGGTTACTGATTTTAACTTCTGCCTGTATGAGACAGAATAAACATTTTGTGGGTTACACCATGCACTATGAACAAAGTTAATTTTCCTCAAGGGTTTAATATATCACACTTGAGTTTCATGTCTTACTTTGTCCGCGTAAAACATAAGTTTCATGTCTCACTATGTCTACTAAAACTAACAGAGTTTTGCTGTATTCCAGTCACCAACTTGGTCTCACACCAACACCCACAGTCACATTTTGGGTCGGAATGGGTCTTAAAGAATTGCATCTCTCAATTTTTCACCATAAAAATACAGACAGTATTAATAGCCCAGCATCACACTTGACTTCTGGAAGGGGATCCCCTGCAACATTCCAGAATTGATGTCTGCTCAGGACAGCTGTTTTTGTAAGTGCAACTGAGTTCCTGCAAGGAAGGGCTCACATCCTGCATCCCATCTTTCAAGAAGAAGGCAGACAGAATTAGCAGTAGGAAAGAGAATACATGTCAGAAAATCTTGAAATCAGCATGGCATTCCTTTGATGAAAGAGAAGGAAGATATGGAAAGAAAATATCAAGTAGCTCTTGGCTTGTATGTAAACAATAATTTTGTCATTTTATATGTTTTTATTTTAAAAATGTAATGAAGATTCAAAATTAGAGGAAAAAGATATACATATTTTAAATGTGTTCTGCTTTTACCCATCAAAGTAAATTCTCCTCATTCCTTTTCAAATCTTGCATGTTTGTAATTTTACACATCTATTTATGGGTAGAGTGGTCTAATGCAACATTCAAAGAATTAATCTTATCACCACTGAGGAAGTACTGGAAGATAAAATCAGGATTGCTCTTTGATCATTAAATGGCTTAAGAATTCTGCACACAAACAGATCTCTCTCTCCCTTATCAGATGTCAGAGACACAGTTATGGCTTCTTGTGAAAGATATCTTTTTTCCTGCTCACACATAATACACAGATCTTCAGATGGGACACATGCCCTTTTATTTTCAAGTCTTTTAGCAGTTAAATAAATTGGTTTTATTTGTAAGCAACAGGATGGAAATTTTTGGGTTTGTTTTCTGTGTGGGAGAGAAGAAAGAAGTCATATAGGGCTAAGTAAAAAAGGGTCTATGTGTCATATGAAGACACTTGCAATCCTGGAGCACAGCTACCCAGCTGCAGGAATGTAATCTCACATCCACAGTATGCACCATGTTCAAATATGTGGGGAAAAAAAACCAGTAAAGTATTACCATAATGATTTGCAAGTAAATCCCTAAATTAACATGGAAATGTTTTGGGTGATGCTGATATGCCTGATGAATATGCCAGTTAGGATGCATTTTAGGACATAATACACATGTTCGCTATATATGTGTGTTCATAATTAAGTGAGGCATCTTTATGATTCACTGTAACCAGCCCCAGACGGGGGCTGGGCCATGGTTCATGTAAGACCAGCGTGGACAGCGGCAGCGGTGGCTGGAAGAGCAGGGGCACAGCAGCATGTGGAGGAGGGAAATGGGGACACAAACCAGAGAAGGCAGTCTCAGAGTAGAAGGTTAAAACATCAATATAACCAATGTTTAGGGTGGTTTTTTTTTTTATTTATTCAATTATCTGCAGCAATTAGGATCTGACATTAATAATCTCATTAGAAATCTGGAAAACTGGCTTGGATTGAATGGTGGAAGGTCAATTAGAAAAGAGGGTAGAGGCACTTACAGATCATCTCTTCTGCATCAGGCCCTGTGATCCAGGTTCACTGAGCACTATGGCTCACTGCCATGCATTGGAAAATAAGAGAAAAGCTCATTTCACTGAATGAGAAAAAATATTTTGAGTGAAATGTATATAAAAACAAAAGATGATTTATTGCCTTTCTATCAATCTGTGCTTTTCGCAAAGCCCAGCATTTTCCTCCCCCTAGCTCCCCTACCCCCCCCAAGCTCTCAACAGACATGTTTCCTGTGTCTGTTTTGCAATGGAGGATTTGAGAACTTTATCACAGAATCTATGATGTGCTGAGAAACGCACAGTCCTAATGTGCAGTAACAGAATGATGCAAAAAAAGCAAATTGCTGGTCATTCTTTGAGGCAGCTTAAACAAATAAGTAACTAATATTAGCTAACTACTAGATACTTGCTTTATTTTTTTATTATTATTTGTTTGTTTGTTTAGGTTTTCTTTCTTTGTTTGTTTTGGGTTTTTTTGGTTTTTCTTTGGGGGGGTTGTTTGTTTTTTGTTTTGTTTGTTTGTTGTTGTTGCCAGTAAAATGTTTTCATTGAATGCATTTGACTGGATAAAACAGATAAATACAGTTAAGTAGACCACTTGAGTCAATAAATTAATCAATGAGAGGAAATGTTCTGAGAGTTAATGTCTAAATATACCTCCACATACAGATACACACACACACACTGTTATTGCTTATTAAAGGCTCCCAGAAACCCAAAGAGGCTGCATAACACCCTGGTAAAGTTTCCCCCATTTTCTGATAATAAGAAAGTAACATCTTTTTGTTTGTGGGGAAGGCCACACACACCCACAGTGTCACTAATCTGAATAAACCTGTCAGAAAACAGCAGGATCTAACTCAGCACAGAGCGCAGGAGTAGGTCACAGCATAACAGGTCGTCTTAAAAGTGACACTTCCCAGTATTTGCACAGTATGTTGAGGTGCTTATTTCAAATTTTTGTACAGAATGGAGTCAGTGAAATTACACTGGGGATGAATTTAGCCTCACAACTTTTTCTCATCTATTTCCTACAATCCTCTTAAGTATTTAGTTGCTTCCTGCTAATTATTTTTTGCATTATTTTACAGCAGGCTAACGTGTGCCACATGGGGCTTTTGTAAAATGTTCTTTAATCATTGTCACTCAAAATAATTTAAGTTTCTGAATGAGTTTATACAGTAGTAAAGGATCTGTTAGAGAAAAGGCTATGGTTGTTGTCTTATGGATTATTAAAGTGAAGTAGATACTTTCCATAAAAATCTCCTTTAAAATATTTTGCTAAAGCTCAACCCATGCTGGATTTCTGTTTTGGTGAAATTAATGGAGCTCCCCAGATTCATAAGAGTCTGGCCTGGATAGATCAAATTACATATTTAAGAAAAAAGGACATGTTCAGACCACGATGTAAGCTTGTAAAAAACAGCCTTCATTTTTTAAGTCTGACTCCAAAACTCTTTTTCTGTATCTCATATCATAAGTTTTCCTATTAGTAGGCAGAATTAAGCATGCATCTTAAATCCAGGACCCTTCTATTTTTAATGTTTCATACCAATAAACAGTAGGTCTGGGGTATTGTGAAAATATGTGAAAACATAAAGATGGTTGCAAAGCTCAAAGAGATCAGCCTCCATTAGGGCAAAACTGTTTGTGCAGGTTGAACCTGGTACATGGATCAGTTTCTCTAAAGACATAAAAATAGTGTCTCAGACACTATGAGCAAGATCCATTTACTTCAGGTATCCTGAATAAGGTATGTAAGTTCTGTATTTAGTTGGAGGCCTGCCATGTTTTCCATGACCAGGGCAACCACCCTTTGCTATTGCAATTCAGGGTTCTTCTTTAATTCCTGTTCCAGCGTCTCACCACCACAAAGGCCGTTGCAATTGCACAAGACATCTCAGTAGCTGAGCCACAGCCGGAATAGAGGCCAGCTGATCTCCTGGCTTCTTTTCCAAAGTCAGCACGGCTCTTACTCAATCAGCCTCTCTGCATGGGTTATCTGGTGTCAATTTATAATTTACCCCATTAGATACCAGCTCCTTGAGTATTATTTCACAGTCAGATAATTATTCCATTCAGCTTCTCTAAAATATTCTCCGCTGCTTTGAAATAGGAGAGGCTGGGGTGCCTAGCGCATAGTCTTTAAGCTCTGTTCATGCAGCTGAGAGAAATGACTCACACTGCCAATGCGGATTTACTCATTAGATCTGTTGTGCCAGTAGATGCTCTGGGGAAGCTGACAGTGACCAAATATTTCCTTTTTATCAGTGCAGCTATTTCCCTCTCATCTTGATGCAGAGCAGCTCTGGTTGTCACTGGCGTGAGCTGCAGTCTTATCAGATCTGCCTTCTCTTTCTTCCCTCCTTTGCTCCTGAAAAGTTACTCTACCGACTTTCTCAAAGTACATTATGAGTGCTATTTCACAACCCCATCTCTTCAATTGTCAAAGGCATACCAAATATTTTGGTCTCAAAGGAGATAAAAAATATTCAGAGCCAAAATGAATAACACACACACGTTTTAAAAGATCTTGTCCCTCTCTGCTCTGCACTGGTGCATCTTCACCTTAAATATTGTGTGTAGTTTTAGGTGCTACAACACAAGAAAGAGATTAAACTATCAGAGAGCATCCAAAGGAAGGCAATGAAGATGGTGAAGGGCCTTGAGGGGAAGCCGTGTGAGAAGCAGCTGAAGTCACCTGATCTGTTCAGCCTAGGGAAGAGGAGACTGAGGGAAGACCTCACTGCAATCTGCAACTTTCTTAGGAGTGGATAAGGAGGGGGAGGCACTGATCTCTTCTCTGTGACCAGTGGCAGGACCTGAGGGAATGGCCTGAATTTGTGCCAGGGGAGGTTTAGTTGGGATATTAGGCAAAGGCTCTTCACCCAGTGGTTTGGCACTGGAACAGGCTCCCCAGGGAAGTGGTCACAGCACCAGCCTGACAGAGCTCAAGAGTTTGGAAAATGTTCTCAGGCACAGGGTGTGACTCTTGGGGTGTCCTGTGCAGGGCCAGGAGTTGGACTCAAGGATCCTTGTGTGTGCCATCCAAATCAGCGTATTCTGTGATTCAGTGATCTTCCTGTACAGAGTCTTTATTTAACCTTTTTTTGTCGCTTCTGAAATTAATTCCATCCCAATCTGTCAAATCATTTACTGACTAAGAGCCACAAACCCTCAAAATAATTTTCAAATTTATCTTCAAGTCATGCCTTTATGTATGTGTGGAGCTGAAAAAACTTTACTACATTTTTCATCACTTTTTGTCTTTTGTCTAAGAGCAATGAAGAGAAAAATTTCCCAGCAAGAAATTCAAGGACTGATTTTGTCATAGGCCCTATAGTCACAAAAATAATCTGTCACTGCAGTTCCAAAGCAAGGAGCTTGACAGTAGGGGATTGACCTGGTGCTGCACATGAAGAGTCTTTGGTGGCCCAGACATTGGGCTGGAAATGTTACCCCGTTCTTCTGCTACTCCTCTCAGAAACCGCAAGTCAGTGTAAACAGTTTATCAAATTATAAGGTATGATTAAGTCAAATCAGTTTTGTCATGAGTAATTACTCATTAATTGGTAATCAATGAGAAAAAGTAGCCCATCATCGATCATCCAGTTATTTTTTTCCAGGTTAGGTGAGGAATGATTCTGAAGAGGAAAATAAAACTGCTCTGAAAGTAAAGATAGAAAGATCTCAGTAGCAGCATGCCCCCTTTAGATAACGAATTTAAATACTATGGTTGTCTGTGGGTAAGAAGAAAGTTGACAAAGTAATTACTTCAGAAAGCTTCCTGGTATAAAGGTTTTAGTACATCATATAAGTGAGAAGATCATTTATATAAAGTGAAGGGGTTTTACCATGAGGAAGGATTGAACATTCCATTTAATAAAAATGCATCTATAATTTTGTGCAGAAATGAAAAATATCTAGACTTACAATAAATAATATGCTTGACAAAAAGCCTTCCAAAGTCAAGCAGCAACTTGCTTGACTTTCTTCCTCTGGAGCAGAAGTAAATGGCTACAGAAAAAAATTTATTGTTAATGAATTGTCTTTTCACCAGGATAGAGCTGATATAAGTATAGCTTTTTCATGTTCTTAATTTCTTTTAAATTACCTCAGTGTTCCACAATGCTTAATCAAGGGAAGCCTCCGATGTTTACGCAACTAGACCATGTTTCTTATCTCCATGGTTCCCTCACTACACTGCTTGTAATTCATACACAAAAGTGTCTCTGTGAGAAGGAAATGTGCACAGTGTTCGTATGTCTGTTTTTCTTGTTCACTCTGCCCTTATGCCAATATTACAAAGCGTGTGAGTGACAATTTCCAATTTAACTACCTAGCTTCATATTCTCAGTCAGATACACAGCAGAGGTCTTGAGAAAGGCACTAGGGATATACATAGACATCAGCATTACAAGTTGCTCAATTATCTTTCCTCAATATACTCTTTTTAGGGTCTTTGGATTGCAAAGCCATTTGGGCTTTCGAATCTTCTCATGTGAGCAAAGCTATAGCTTTTTGATTGTGCTCTGGACCCTATGGGATGGGCACCAGTCCATAACAGCACAAGCTAATTTATGTGGACTGTGTTGAAACTTTCTTAGGTGACATGCACTTGGTCTGGGTCAATAGAACAAGGGAGCTGGAAGACTTTAAAATCTTGTTAACCAAAAGTTTGAAAGTATTTTTCTCTCAGTCCCTAAATACCAAAACGCTTGGCCACCCTCACCCCTATTACCACTTATCCACTGAAAGATATTTACTGTAATAAGCCTGTCTATTTCTTTTAGCAGCTCTTTATAACAAATGATCACTTTCATAAAATCACAGAAAAGAGTTCTGCAATGAACTTTGGGGATATGTCTTCGGTGCTAAGTAACAGAAAGCCTGGGAGGATGCTTGAACACTGGAGCTCTGATCGTCCAGACTGTTTCATTATTTGGTCTCTGCTGCCAGTTTTCTTCAAGACAATGCTGCTATAGAAGGGGCAGGACATGAGCCAGTCTGTGTGACTGTCCCAGGACCAGTAATCAGCCCTGAGGCCAATTAAACATACCCTGAAAGGTTATAGAGTCATCTTTTCTTCTCTAAATAGAAAATATGCAGTATTTTTTTTTTTCTGTTTCTATATGAACCGAATCTAATCAATGAGCTTTGTGGGCTGAATACTGCAAGGTTGTGCTGCCCAACTTCCAGTATTTCTGAATTTTCCTCTGCTCCCAGTGACACCAACAATCCATCATTGTCACAAATCAGCATAAATAACTTGCTGCCACCCCTAACAGGTCTCAAATTATAATATTCCAGGAAATTTACAATATAATCATTTGCGTCACTTCTCAAGCCTTGGGATAGAAATCTTCCCTGCCGAGATAGTCCGAATTGTAAGGGGTTGTAATGCCAGTTCACTGCACTCTCTGCATAGACAGCAACCCACATATCTCCATGGGAACATTTGGAAAAATGATTCTGTAAAGTCATCTCAAAATTCTTCCTGGGCTGTGAACCTTGGAAACCCCTTGGTAATGCAGAAGGTAATCCCTAGCAGGAATCTTTTCAACATGTTTGTTGTCTATGAAGTATAGCAGAATAAGCCAGTCTTAGATGATGGTATATGGAATCAGTACTGCAAGGCATCAGTGACACTAATTTCTCTGTTAGACTGCAGTACTTCTCAACATCTCCAGTAAGACTATATGAACTTGAATGAGGTCAGAATTTGGCCTTGTAATTCTACTCCCTAAGCTGAATAAGTCCAATTATGACTAGAAATATTAATATTGTTACCCTTATTCAAGACATCCAGCCACTAAGGCACATAGCGATTACTATTCATTGTTAAGGCAATGTAAATACTTTTGTATAACTATTCACCAAAGCAAATATTTTTGACTCTGAGTGTGTGTGTGTGTGTGAGTGTGTGTGTGTGTACATGGACGTTCCTTTCAGATTGGCTGGGTTTTCTTCTTTTCTATTTCATTTTTCCTAATGCACATAACTTACAGGGATAAAATGGAATAACTTTAAGGAAAGTTTCACTTCTACCTTCATAACAGATGGGAGTTCTCAGAGCATGCAATATCCCTACACAGGACTTGTACCTGCACATCCAACCTCAAGTCCCTTCTCTTTCCTGGGCCTGTGAGGTAATGAGATGAAGAGCAGTTTTTAGGATAAAATCCAGCAGCAGAGAAAGATGTAGTCCCCTGTCCCCACCACTGTCATGAGTTTCCAGATCCCAGAAAATAGTTATTTTCACCAGGTTAATAACCCAAGCACCAAAATCTTTTGCTGTCCTGTCTGCAAGTTGTGAACAGTTCAACAACTGCCTCCTCCTCCTCCATATTTATCCACAGAAGTCTCGTGGATGTCCCAGGATGCTTCTCTGTTGGTTGTGCAACACTCAAAGCCCCTGTTGTTACAAAAGAGACTCTTTCAGTTCCTCTCAGCAGGCTGCTATGCTGTGGGCCTTCAAATCAAAAACAGAGTCATCAGGGGTTCTGCTTATTCTTTCTAATGTGCCTTCTCCCTAGAGATGCCTCCTCACATTTAAATTGCCTTTCCTCTTTTGCCACTGTTAATGTTATGCATTGGATATTTGGCACAGATGCAGTATGTATTTCCTCCCTCTTAACTTCAGCCTGTCTTTTGTTCCTAAATGAAAGCAGACTTCAGAGCATCCGCCCCATGTGGCCAATCTCTCTGTGCTACAGCTGCTTTCACCTCATGCAAAACATGGGCAATCATGAACAAACATCTCCAAAAATACCAGTGTGTAACTTAGAAAACCCTTGAAAAGTTACCCATGAAAGTATGGCACTGCTCTGGGGTGCCTGCTCATGTACAAGCAAAAAGTGTACCTGACATCCAGCTGTAGAGGAATGGAGTGCCAATACTTGAAAAGGATTTTTCTGGATCATATTTTCTGCGTCTCAAACTGTTCTTTAGACTATTAAGGCATTTTAGTTCTATTTTACCTTTCAGAACATGGGCAACATGATGTCCTAAACCCCTGTTTAAGTCTCCCAACTCTAAAAATAAGGTGATTATTGTTTACAGAACACTTTGTTTAGGAAGTTATTTCCCTCCTCTTGCTCCACCTGTGGGAGGAAAATGAGTAGGAGTTGTTGCAGACAAAGTCAGGCTCAGACAAGAAGAATCTGAGGCAATAGTTGCAGCTACTCTATCATAGCTCTCCATGATGTCACTGCTGCTCTGAGACATGCAAACACCTCCACCACATTTACCATAACTAAACACATCAAGATCATACAGATAGCTGCTGAAAATGCTTTCTCAATACCTAAATTTCAAGATTTCTTACAAAAAACAGGGCATTTTTTCTTATCCCCTACTTCCAGCAGCTTGCAAAAAACAATATATATAATACTTGCTTTTGGTGGACTCTACAAGGGTGTTTAGCTCTTTTCTGTTGCTAGTATGGTGTTTTGCTTTGAAAATGTGATCTGTATTGTTATTATTGACACTTACTCTTTGCCTTTGAGGAAATTCCCACTGCCCTCACTTGTGTGAAGCAGGGCACTACCATGTTGTCTACAGACAATATGTAAAAATTAAGCATTTATTACACAAATCTACAGGGTTGTCAATGTATAAGAGGAAGGTAGTAAGCCTCATTTTCCAGATGGGGAGTTGAGCTGTGAGAAAATTGATTTAGCCAAAGGGCAGCTGAATCCTGACCATATTTTCCTTAAACAGTAAAAAGAATGCAGTGGTTTCATACAGATGCATGGATAGTGTATCACAGAATCACAGAATTAACTAGATTGGAAAAGACCTTTGAGATCATCAAGTCCAACCTATGACCTAACACCACCCTATCCACTAAACCATGGCACTGAGTGCCACATCCAATCTTTTTTGGTTTATACATATGCTCTGTGTTGTATTGAGGAGGTAGAACACATAAGGGTCCCTTGGGGAACTCTAGCACCAAAATCCTAACTTCTGGAGGTTAATACTGCAGCAAACTGATTTCACTAAAATTATAGAGCACCAGTGAGTGCATGTATCTGCTTGAGCTGCTGGAGCCAGTGCAGGGGGGGGACAGTTTAGTCACAGCTCAATGGGAAATCAGGTTCAGGCAACGAGTCTGCAGCACTGCTCAAGGATGTGGTAAATGATCTGCAGCAGCTGGAAACTGGAAAAAAAGTAGTGCCAATACTAGATTTCAGAGAAGTACTTCAAGGTGGAATTTTTCAAGATGAAAAAATTGAGATTTTGGTTTTTTGCTTCTCATGTACCAAGAAGGAGATGAGCAGCATGCCTGGTTAGACAGTTTTTCTCAAGGTTTATAAGGTAATAAAAATTCATTGAGTGTGTTTGATCTTTCCTGTTAGTGTTTCCGTGTTTCTATTGGAGATATCCAAATCTTGCAAGTCTTGAGCCAAGTATTATCAGTATGAAATCTTTGTCCTAGTACTCTATCCTCCCTTGCAACATCATTCACATTAGTTGTCCTGTTGCCAAATTCTTCAAAACTCTAAGTATCATGCCCTTTACTCACTCTCAGCCAAATCAAGTAACTGAATGCCTGCTGTGTTCTTTGGATTCAGGTTATAAACTGCCATACAATACTACTGACTACATTTATTTCAGTTCTCCCATTTCCCCTTAGCCTCCCATGTGGGCTAAGCTTCCCCTCCTTTGCTGCTTTCCCTGACTCCTTGGGTGAATAACAGCATATGTCTCAGAGAAACACAAACCCACCTGTTTTTAAACACTGTTTGTCACACTTTCTCCCCCAAACTCAATGTCCCAAAGTCCACATGTTCTATGTAAGGTAAAATCTGGTATTGATTTTGAATGGCTGGTCACAGATCTAGGTAGGCTTTTTTTTCCAGTGAGACAGATGGAGATACATTGTGGTTGAGATGACTGGCGTAAAAACAAAGC
>WEKY01009517.1:226832-264147 GCA_013390045.1 Picathartes gymnocephalus | reverse complement strand
GGCTCAGCAGGGACCTTATCACTTTTTGCAACTCCCTGAAATTAGGGTGTAGCCAGGTGGAGGTCAGCCTCTTCTCCCAGGCAGCAAGTGACAGGACAAGGTGAAATTGTCTCAGCTTGTGGCAGCAGAGGGCCAGGCTGGACATCAGAAAGAATTTCTCCNGTCCAGGATGGACATCAGAAAGAATTTCTCCATGGGAAGAAGCATTGGAACAGGATGTTCAGGGAGGTGGTGGAGTCACTGTCGCTGGAGTTGCTCAAGAAATGACTGGACGTGGCACTCAGTGCCATGGTCTGGTTGACAATGTGGAGATCAGTCACAGGTTGGACTCGATGATCTCAGAGGTCTCTTCTGAGCTGCTTCACATCTGTTTTGTTCTGTGTGCCGATGTTCGTCACCCAAGACTGGCTTACTGACAGCCTTGTCAGAGGTGTAACCACCTGCAGGATGCCCAAATTTCAAGTGGAAGCAGACCTTAAGGAAGATAGAAACCTGAGCAGTTTTGGCTCAAGGTTTCTATCATGCCCAGTTTAAAAAAAAAAAAAAAAAAAGTCTGAATTAAATTTGAAAGTCTGGTGCCAGGATTTTAACAGTGTCAGATCATATATTCAACATACTGTCAATGGGCAAATCAAAGATTAAATCAAAAGAGGAATTTAAAACATGATTTTATTAGTCTT
The DNA here is from genome assembly GCA_013390045.1 of Picathartes gymnocephalus. Lineage (NCBI taxonomy): Eukaryota > Metazoa > Chordata > Aves > Passeriformes > Picathartidae > Picathartes > Picathartes gymnocephalus. Next base: position 263,467 of record WEKY01009517.1, on the reverse strand, counting down.
CAGTGATTTTTCCCTTTAAATCATATAAAATATGCTGTGACCTAGGGCACGAAGCCAAGCAGATTCAGACATATGACCAATAAGGCATCACTGAAAAAATAACTTGAAAAGATGCAGGTAACAATAAGGGTGGATCCGAGTTTCAATAGAAGTTACTTTTATGTCAATGGAAAAGGTCAGCCTTTATGCAAGCAAGGATTTAAAAGCCTTGGTGTTATTACCTAAAGTAATACCCATAGTTACAGCATTTTTCCTCCTGCCATTTCATAAATGTCAGCATAAGGTTTTTATTCCAGGAATTGTGGAAGAAATACAGTGGATTACACACAGAATGAATGTTTTTACCATTTGAAATATGATTGGGTAACTGGGTGCCTGCAAAAAACCAAAAATTTAAAGTTAATTGTATTGGGGTATGAAACAAAATGGGTTGATGTTAATTATAGAGGCTCATAATTGGTTTGTAGTGATCTAAATTACCATGCTTAAAATTATATCACAGTTCTTACTAAAATTTCCTAGTTTGCTGCAATGTACCATTAAATCCACAGTACAGAGGGCAAGCATGAGTGTTTGTGATGCTTATGCCTTTTCTTTCATTCCTTGTAGATATTAAATACTTCTGAAATAAATGTCATTGCAATTTTAGACTTATTAACTTCAAATTTGGGGTTCGGGGCATTATGATTTTGTGACATAGCCTTTGTAGGATTAAAAGATGTAGATCTGACATTTCAGATGCTTGGGGATAAAAAATGTTAATCTTTGTCTACCTGCAGTTATCCAAACTTTTAAATTTTGGTTTCAGGTAATTTTAGGTAGATATCAGATGGTTTTGCTTGCAATTAGCTCTGAAATGATCTCTCCAATGCCCCCTTCCCACCTTCCTCTTTGGCCCCTAACTTGAATGTGGATTTATAGTCTTGAAGAAGCATGCCATTTCAAAGACAGAGGACACCAGCGTTGATTCCAGTGTTCCAAGGTTAAGTCATTACACAGTGTAATAAGACCTATAAAACTTGGTAATTACTGTACACACCATAGGTCCAACTGAGACTTTGTGCAAATAAGAAATTTCACAGCCACTGAAGCTATACAATATGCAGTGAATCAAGAATATTTGCTGAAAAAAGCAAGTATAGCCTGATGCGTTGATACGTGCTCTAGCCAAAATTTCTTAATTTTATTCTTTTTTCACCAAATAGCAGAAGTGTACTGGAGAAAACTGTTAAAATAGATTTTGCTCTAGTGTAGAATATATTTTTTAATCCTTGAAATATTTTTTTCTCCAAACTGTTAAGTAGCTATTTCTTCATTATTTAACTAAATGTGCAAATTCCTAAGAGGAGCAGGGCAAACTGCTACATTCACGTTAATCTAGTTGGGCATGTTTTGATACAGCAGAAGTAACAGACAAGCATTTTTTTGTCTAAAACCAAATACTATCCATAGTCTGAAACCTAATATCCCATAGTTAATTATACGTTTGGGAAGCTATTTTTTGCCTTTTCTGCATAATGAAGATTCTTCTTTCTTTGCAAAATTGATTTCTTCAAATAGATTCTTGAGACATGTTAATTTATGGTTAGAGATGCAAATATTACCATTCATCAACAGTAGACAGTGCTGTCATTGTAGTTCCTAAGGAGCTGAGCTAATGAGTTAATGAATGAATGGCCTAATGAATGAATTCATTAATGAATTTACCTTTAGCCTCCAGAGATTGCAGTGTTAGTCTTCATTCGGTAAACAAGTACATAAAAATCACAGAGTCTGCAACGTCATGGTCATTTCCTAATACTTCAAAACAAAGGAAAAATCTATACCACAATTCACCATAGCTGAGAATCTCCAAAGCTTAGCAACCTGGGTTGAAGATGGGGAGTAGAGCAGGTTAGTGCTATACTTCAGCCAGTTTACGTATTCATCATGAAGAAATCATATGGGAAATTTGTACATCTGATGAAAGTGTGAATCCAATTCCCTCAGAATGCATATTGCAGCTTTTAGGAATGTCAGTATTCTTCCACCGCTAAAGTTTTTTTGGTTTTTTTTCCTGGAAGATGAAAATATATTTAGAAGCTAACAGGTTTGTAATAGACCAGTATTGATACTGTTGCTGGTTTAGCACGTAGAAAAGTTCACAGTAGCTTGTACATTTGATTTTCGGTTTTGTGACTCTCCTCATGAGGATGCTGTGTGTTTTCTAGTGACATTAGAGATAAATGCCATGTATCTAAACTCCTGTAGAGAATAATCTGTTTATAAAATGTGTTAAATACAAGTCTACTCAGGGGTTAGGTACCCGAGGAGATCCATAAAATGCCACCAAGATTAGAGCTAGGCATAATAAAGATACCTCTCTGCATATCTACGTATTTCAGTATTAAAGGGTGCATAATGCTTTAAGAGTGCCAAAGATAATTATTTTAAGCTCAGCACACTGCAGGCTGAAGTTTTACTATTGTTGTGTTCCCATTATTGTCAGCAATTTCACTTTAATAATTGGTTTTAGATTTACCAGGATAACATTTTTCCATTCCTTTAGCTTACTAGTGTGCCACGTACCTGTATATGGCATCACTGGTGGCCTTTAGCATGCAACCACAAAGCTCTTTTATCGACAAGTTTAAAACTTAGGGAATATGTTTGAGAAATGTTCATGCTCACAAATAATAGGACATTGAGTGTTTTTATCAGTTTGATTGGAGCAGTAATTTTTGGTAATTGCGTTCTTTCACAGAATAGCTTTACAGTCACTTAATTCAAGTGTAAGTATACAATAAGTACTCAGAAAAATACAAAGAAACAGTTACTTTTACAACCTTATACTGAGGACCTCCTGAAAAAGAGAACACTGAAACAGAAAAAATTTTTAATCTCTGCTCCCACTGGTAATACTGTTAATTGCTGAGCATATTTGTGACTGAAGAATAAAATTTGCTCTCCTGCAGCCAGGTTCTTTCTCTTAGAGTCTTACCAGAGTCATAAAGCTTTGAAGAGAGACTCCAGACCCAGACTCAGCCAAAATGGGCTGTTCCACTATGAGGAAACAAAGAAACTACTCTAGAGCTATGGTCACATCTTTGTTCAGCATTGCCCCACTGATGCTTGCAGGTACTGGGATGCAGGAGATGCTTCTCCTCCACCCAACCCCACAGCCTGGGTTCACCAAGAAAAGGCAGTTCCAGTTCAGCTTTGCAACTCAAATGGGATCATGGAATACATTCAAAATCACAACTTCATCTGACCTTCTACTGCCTGGTCCCAACAGCTTATTTCTTCTTTCCCGCTTCTGTGTCATTCTTCATTGTCCTATTCCCACTAACTTCTTACTTTTATCTCCATTACTGTGTTCCCTTTACTACATTCAAAGTCCTGCTCCTTTGCTTTCTCTGAAGTTTTCAAAATTTTTGTCTCTCTGCAATAAACCTCCTCACCTCTAAGCAGCATCTTCCTCCAGAAATGCCAAAATAGCAAGATTTTCATGGCATTGCATTGAAATTCTGTGTATAATTAAAAATTATCAGAATTTTTTCATCATAACACGATTTTGTTGGAAAATTGGAAAAACCTGCAAATATTTGATTGGATTTCAGAAAATATTCTACTGGAAAACTTCAAAACAAAATACTTGTGATACTTGTTCATTTTGGAATTTTGAAAATTTGCATTCATTGTCTTTGGTTGAAAAAGAATTTGTGACATGCCAAAATGAATTTTCTAAAACTGAGCTTTCATAGGCAGTTTTCAGTTTATGGGATATTTTGAAAATATTTTGCCAATAAAATAATCTTTAGTCTCAAACCAAAAATATGCAAGTTTTGACCTGTTTTTAGATCCCTTTCTTCCACGTTGTACTATTAGTTGGCTACTTAATATTTTCAGTTCTTAAGAACAGGAACTCTTCTTTGTACGGTACCTAAGACAGCAGGATTCTGTCTTTGTTCGCAGGAATATCACAATAGATATGAATTGAATAATGATTGTTTGATGTAGAAATGCTTGGATGAGAGTCAATTGTCTGGTTGCAGTAGAAGGTTAAGGTTTACTCTATCATTATCCTTTCCAGTTGGTGATATGATGAAGCCAGTGCTAATGGCACTGTTGCAGCTTCAGTAAAAAACACATTTTATGTCAGTCACATTATGTAGGGACACGCCACTAATTCGTAATATCACTTCCTGAAGAAGGAAGTAATGAAAGCAGAATAAAATTTGCTGGAAGGATAGAACTGTATGTTTTGATGTAGTACCAAGTAGTAGAAGGTTCTATTTAGCCAATCTTGAGTCAAACAGTGTTCCCAGCATGCACACTCTCAAACAGATTTCTGTCCTCTCTAAAGCAGGAATCATTTATCGAGCTGTATCTTTAATCTAGCATTTCACCTTATGCTGTGGTTGAGTAACTGCAAACATTATTTCTGCCATATTCAGTTGCATGTTGTTCATGCCCTTTTAAATATCCACGTTAAAAAAAACCTGTTTATCGCCCTCAATGAAATCTGTTCCTCTGTAATGGCATAATGTCTAGCTGCCAAATAACTTCATGGTATTTTTATTGCTCTCATTATCTTTACTGAAATGGAGCCAAACAAAAGAATACCCTGGTAACTGAGTAATATATCTTCCCACCTGGTATCTGGGAGATACAGACCATTCTTATTGTTAGTTAGAAAATACTCTATTTTGTTTCAAATTGTTTGCAGAGATTTTTTTAGAAATAGTATGATGAGGTTAATGATTTCAAAGTTAGTTACCTAATGTATAAGTAGTTTTTATTGCTCTATGGGCAGGTAAGCTGCACATCTAAATTGTTTCTTCACAGAATAGTGTGTTTGGATTGGATGGCAGAGAGTAGGTAGTTAAACAAAGTAGGGGGTTTTTGGTAAAATATTTCATGTCAGTGTGCTAGAGTCAGCTTAGTCAGGTAGCCCCACAGATGTGAAGCTGCTGTAGGCCCCTGTCCTCAGTTTCTGCCAGTAGCAAAGCTGAGCAGCTGCTGCCAGTGCATGGGTACATGGGCACAAAACCTACACAGGGGCCACACACATCAGCAAAGCCCCAACATTTAGATCTACACAGAGATGTGTGCTTTTGCACTTAAAGAAATGGATTGCTCTAGTAGCTACTTTTAGATGTGTAGCTGACCTAGTAGCTGGTCCCAGATCTTCTGCTCTTCCCAGATGTGTGGGCTCTGCATTTGAACCTCGAGGTTTGCGATCCAACTTTTTCTTCACTGGCTAATCCAGGTGAAGGTTCACTGGCATCCAAAGGTACCACTCAGAACAGTCCACCCAGACATGAGATGGAAATAGAATTTAATGAGATTATAGGCTAGTGATCAGGCACACATTTCAGTCTGACAAGCCACCAGTTTACACTTAACTGAAGTGTTTATTCCCCTTAATTTCCCATTCTTGTTTCTCCCCACTCCACTTTTCTCCCCAAAACCTTTCTTCCCACAGCCTCCTTTAATGAGTTCTCCCTCCTTCAGGAAATGAGTCACATGGGGAAGGGGAATTGTGTGGTGGCCTACACTCGAGGGCAGAGGTCTGACTGCTTTGGTAGCCTGATGTAGCTCATTCCTGATTTTCACTGACAAGGCTGCTGGAGTTCCTCCCCTAGCCCTCCCAGTTTTTATCTGATCGTGTCCTCCCTGTGCAGATGTTGATTAGCCTTTAATCAAGTAGCCTAGCACACACTACAAGTAAATTTAAACTGCATCCAAAGCTCGCTGCTACAAAATTTTGTTTGAAATAGATAAAGGAAAGCATGTACAGCATTCTACCACTGTCTCTATTACTCTCAATGTTTAAGTGTATTTACTTACAGTGTCAGTATCTACAGCAGCTAATACAAAGGTTGATCTTTTTTTCTCTTTACATTTTAGGAATATAGTAGAATAAATACTTTTGGTAATATACTCTTCTTGGAATTTTTTTTTTTTTCAACTTAACAAGTAATCTGACATTCATGAAAGAGAGGAATAAAAAGCTTCCTCACATATATGAATCCTCTAGGTAGAAAATTCAATTTTATACTTTATGACTATGCTATACATCAAAAATACTTAAAATTACTATAAGAAGATAATGACTGTGGAGTCGGGCTTGTTAGTTGCTAGAGATGAATGTACATCATATTTAAAGTTTTGATGTAAATTCCAGCTTTCAGTCTCTAAAATTTTACTCTTTAAAACTTATGATTTTCTTTTCTGCAAGAGACTGCAGTAAAAATAAATCCTGAAATTATGGCAAAACATACAAACCACCAGAGAAGAAAATGGAATATTCAGGAGATGTGAGACTGGTAGAAAAAGGTTACTACTGTTAGCTAAATCAATAGCTTTGTTTTAGTGGGAAAACAAAGGCAGTAGAGTTGGTATTTAAAAAAGAAAAGAAAAATGGAACAAAATTACCAGATTTAAGCTTTTGTTACACTTCTACTATGAGTCTGTCGGGCATTCCTTACCTTGGTTCCCCATTTGTAAAGTAGGGGTAATGGTAATTTCTTCTTCTCTTGGCTTTTTATTTTTTTGTTAGTTTAGGTAGTGAGAGTTCTTAAGAAAATTTCAGGTTCAGTTCTGTAAAATCAATGGGAATTAAGAGCATAAATACTATAATGGAGATCTAAGGGTCTAAACTGTTTTCAAGAATCTGGGGGTTTGTGATTTTCCTTATTCAAAATTGACTTAAGCCTTTCAGACTGAGGAACATATCTCCATGGGTGAGGAAATTTGTTCCATTCATCATCACATCTTGACTGCTAATCAAAGAAATGGCTGCCAAGGGTTGTTAGGAGGTGATCTGTTTAAGAGAGAAATTGAGGAAAAATATATTATAAGCCTGTATATAGGCTTTTCAGGTGGAACCTAAAGGTCCTTGCCACTGCTCCCATTTTATGCAACATAAAAATATGAATTCCTTAGTCCCAATAAACTAACTGGAAATCTAGGTTCATAGCCAGCAGCAGGTACTAAGCTTCCACACAAAGTGCACCACAGAACCTATGTGCTCAAAGTTGCCAGCTGGAATCAGTCACAAGAAATTCAGATCACAGACGTGCCTGAGCTCCTTATCTTCTCTGGAGCCTGTACATCACCGTGAAGGCAGTACTGGGTGCCTGAGGGATTCAGAGACATCCAATTAGGGCTCATGCAGAGAGGGAAAGCAGAGCTCTGGTCACATTACACATCTACAGGTTTTAATTTGCAGTATAATCCCAACCATCACCATCAATCAGAAACACATCTGGCCCTGATGTTCAGGCCATGGCTAGGAACATGTATCCTGGCTGGCATTTGTGATCTCTGTGTGGGAAGGCCAACTCCTGCCGTGTCCACAGTACAGCTGAATGTTCTGGATGGTCTAACAAACCGTCACATTCTTCCTGTATTGAGTTCTTTGTTTGTATTTCATACAGCTTTAGTTCAGCCTTTCAAATGGTAACGAACTACGGTGTTTTGAGAACTCCTTAAACTGCCTTCCCCCAAGCCTGAAAGATGAATACTGTTTATTATCATGACTAATGGAAATGTCAGAGATTTTCTGCAGAGATTGGTGGAGTACTTCTGGCTTTTGATTTCTTTAGCCGCAGAAGCAGAACTTGTGTTGGACATAATATCATTGCCAGTGGCTGATACACAGTTATTCCTGTTCCTGCAAGCCTGAAAATATTGCAGATAGAAAATTTTCCATCTGTGCAGAACTGAGCAAAGACTTCTCTGTCAGTCTCAAGAAATTTATCCATCAGCATAGCCAAGACTGAAAGAAAGAAAAGAATGCAAGAACTAAAAGTCAGTTAGGACAAGGACATGTTTCTCTCAACTCTGCTTCACAGCACCTGATATCAGTATTGGTGTTTAGCTTTCATCTAGTGGCATAGTCAGCACAGTTTTCAAACCTACAATTTCATTATATTATTAATTACAGAGCAGAATTATTTTACAGAAATATCTAACTCTTCTGTGCATTCTAAAACACCAGTAATAATTCCATTTCCATCAAGGAGCACTATATTCTGGTATGTGATGAGCTGCTGTTGAATACTATCTAACAGCTGTGCTGAAAGAGAGAAAATCAGCTAGAATGTCAAAATGCAATAACTTGGTTGGAATTAAATCAAGACTTTCAAAAAGAGGCATATGATCTTTTAATTATCAGTTACTCAACCCTTGGTTTTGGATGACATTGTGGCAAATCAGTGTCCACTGTATCCCTTATAAAAGAATGCATTCAGGTCTAAAAGAGAGACATTACCTCATAGCATCTTCAATAATGCTGATTACCCTTTTATGAAAACATTTTCCTGTCATAGACAGGGAAGATGCACTTTAGATTCAGTTATGACAAAGTGCGCATTACCTTTTTATTAAGCAAGTATTTTCAAAAAACAAGACATCTCTCCTGAAGCCTTTTAAGCTCTGTTTGAGTCGCAAATACCAAATAGCAAGCAACCGTGAAAACATTCTTATTTTACACATTCTTATTTTCCCTCTTTTGATGCTTATCTCCTGCTATGTTTGCAGATGACAACCACGTTGCATAGCGTACAAAGCCAGTTCTTTAAATCACCATCATGAGACAGTCTCTGTGTCATGTTCATAGCTGTGTTCTAAAATCTGTTTCGTTCTTTTTTTCCAAATATAGGTTACCAGAATTGTACACAGAGCTCAGTTTCTGGCACTGATAGGTCCATATCCCTTCCCTACATCCCTCTTGTTCTCTTGCACAGCCACATTACAGAAGTGGCTCACAGTCATCTCATTTTCAAACGCTCTGGAGGAAAAATACTTGGGTTTAAATGCATTAATTTCTTCCTCTTGCTATTAATTTGGTTCTTTAGGTCTTCAGTTTCCAAAATCATCCCATTTTCCTTGAAGAGTGCTCTAATAAAGATCGTTCTTGGTAATGCCTGTCTTTTGTTGTATTAAAAAATTTCACACCTTCAGGTAGTGTAATCAGTTTCTGTCAATTCTTCACATAGAAAGGTACATACATAAAAGTTAAAAAAAAAAAAAGTCATGGTATTAGTTCCTTATCCATATGAGCCCTGGCTTGAAAATACAGTGTTTTGCAAATGTTCCAACTATTTTTAGAAGTAATAAAATATTGTAAATACAATCACGTGTACATGAAATAGTTACTGTTTGTAGTTTCATTATTTCATCTTCACCTGAGAAAAATGTGCCTTTAATAAGCACAGTCATCTGTGTTCTTCATTATATAACCCCAAGTTTTCGGTCGTTTCTGAAGTCAAACACTTGTGTTTGAGTCAGTCATTTGTTTACAGTAATAAAGATTGCATGTGTTTATGCTAAACTGGAATTTATATTTAACTGGTTCTCTCTTCACTGTCTGTATATGCACAAAATGCTCTGAGTGAGTTTAAAACTAAGCCAGATGCAATTTTCCTGCCTGTAGCTCAGTTATATGCCTGAAACGTGCCTGGATATTCAGAAGTGGCATATGGGAATGCAGCCAACTGTTGTTCTCTTCCACATTGTCCACAGCAAACATGTCTTAGACTTAGCTGCATTCACTTGGCTTTGCGCTTGAAAAACAGTCATGCGATGAAATACTATAGTTTCTTGACATAGAAAATTAATTGCATACTGAAAATTGAATTTTTCCTCACCAAGGACACAGCTTGTTCCCATGCTGTGCTACACAGAATGGGTTGCAAGCATAGATGTACCTGTAAATGTGGTAGGGGTAGGAGTGGAAAGCTGAGATAAGGAGCTCCCTATTTAGATAATAAAATATTCTTTAGTTTCAAAGAGTGAGGTTGGCTACCGAGAATCTAATAGCTGACTGCAGTCATCTCCAAGCAGGGAGCGTAATGGTGGGAGAAGCAGGAGGTTTGCTTTAAGTCGTTTTGTCGTTTCTTCAGGCTAAGCAAACAGATTTAGCAGCAGCAGAGACTCCAGAGCACCCAGAGTTGTAACCTGAATTCTGAGGACATCTAGTGGTTTGAGCCCACTGCAGGGACTGGGTCTTGGTCACAGCAGGTGACCACTTGCACATCTGTATTTCAGCTGAAATTTACTACAAAATCGAATGCAGTAAAAACAATTAGTTAAATGCACTGAAAGGGTATCATTCTTCAGCTCAAGTGATCCTGAATTCAACACTGACAGTCCCAATACTGAGAAGTTTTGAGGTTGGATCAAAAATCATAAACTTCTAAATAAATGTTGTACCAATTCTAATTGCCTGCTGTTTTCAGGACTTTCGGAGTTCAAGTATGTTGACCTCTTCTTTGCATCAATAGGGATAAAAGTATAATTTTTTTACTAAAAGGCTTCTTTCTTAGGTTAATTAATTAATCTAGGAGTTAGAACTTTAAGATAAGAATCCATTAGCCCAAGATGCCAAAGAAATATGCAAGATTTGTTAATGCTAAGAAATTGTAATCCTAGCACTGCTAACCATTCAAATAAGACCTACCTGCTTCTCTGAGATTCAGGTTTTCAGCTTCCAAAGTGGAACTGTTGGTGTTGCCTCACCTTTTTGAGAGAGAACAAGAATCAATTAGCTGCAATTCAAAATGGACTTTGATCAAGTCAAGTGATACGTATTGCATGCTGAGCATTGTTACTGACTGTTGCATGATGGCGTGTTTTTCAGTGAGCCTTTGATCTGATACTTCCTCCTGAGGAGAGACAGGCATCATGAAACAGAGATTCATTTCATCAGTTCAAATTATTTTGCAGCTTGCTCTGACTACAGGAGGTCTGACTGGTAAGCACAACAATTCCTGGAACACTTGTTTTTTCCTTAAGACGCTTTCTTTAGAAAAGTCTGAGGTTTTACCCAATCTATCCTGACCACCACTGGAGCATGTACCTACTTAAATTACTTTCTTCTGGAGTTTGGTATGGCAGTTTTGAAAACAGCTGGAGTTGTCTTTTCTTTTTATACTATTAAGTTAAGGATTGTTTGGTGGCAATACTGAACGGCACTTACTCCACCCCTGTATTCACTTTATGTCTGTCACCTTCTTGGGAGTTAGCATATGAATAGTTACACTATTTGAGATAATTACGTAGAACTTTAATGAAATAAAGATAATCTTAGGTTAAAAGGTCACGTGCTTGTTGTTTTAAAATGAATGTAAATGTATGGTTGGTGTTCTTGGTGTAAATTAATGAGAAGTAGTCTTAACAAGAAATATTCTTAAATGTATTTGGATTAACAGGGAATATTTGAATAATTAATGGATACATTCAGGTTGCCAATACCCAAAAATTCCATCTAGTCCATTCATTTCCTTCTTTTTATAATTGTCTGACCTATAATTTACCCCAAATATACACAAAGAAGGGAATTTTAATTCTGTTGCAAAGTTTAAGGTGAAATTTAGTCTTAAAATGATCTGAAAATATAAAACAATGTTTATGGGGAAAAACTCTAAAGGTCATATATTTATTTCCCATCTTTGTAGTTTAATTTGGAGATAAATATACAATTTTGAGTTTAGGTAAAAAAATAACTGTTCATTTTAAAAAGCAAAATCATTCTATTAGCTGTTTTAGAAGGTTGAGGTAAAATGTATTTACGTTTCTGAGAATATTGATCCTTTTCCCAGGCAGAGTTATTTGCCCAATTCAGTCCACAGTTTCATGTCATTTTATTGTCTTCAAAAAAGGATTCCTTGGTGGAGTTACCATTCAACAATAGCATCCAAAACCATTGCCCACTTTTAATTTAACAAGCTGGATTTTTGCACTTCCCTAGGCCAATCGTACCCTGGAAAACCTCAGATAATAAGATGTCGTTCTCTAGAAAAGGAAACCTTTTCATGTTGGTGGAAACCTGGCTCAGATGGAGGACTTCCAAACAATTACACCCTATTCTACAGCAAGGACAGGTAACAAGTGGTGCATATGTGTTCTGTAAGTGATCAAATGAGGGTTATGACAGACTGAGAGAATGACAACATTAATTTGTAAAGTTTTTTTAATGAATCCATTTTAACCTCAGAAAGACTGCAAGGGCTGCATGAGATCCATGGCTTCCTTTGTTGGAAGAAAACATGACCATTGACAGACCCAAATCTTCAGCCTGTTCCTCCTGAAACTCCTCTGCCAAAAGTCCCATTTGTCTGAAGATGTGCTGGGAACAAAGGCATGTTTGCCCATCTTTTGGGGAAGCACACAGCTTTCAGCTGAATGGGACCTCCTCTGAGCATGAGGGCAGCAGGTCTCCCATCACCCCAGCCATGGAGCAGGGCAGGAGGGAGCAGCCCAGCCCTGGGCATTGGTCACCTCCTTGGGGACAGGGACTGGCTGAGGTCACGCTGGGCCAGGACATCAGCTCATGGGTTGGGGCTGGCTCAGGGGGCCTGTGGCTGGGAAAGGGAGGGCTGTGTGGAGCTGGAGACCAGCTGAACTGGGGACCTGGGACCCAGGTGGTGCATGGAGGGGCTGGGCAGGGGCAGTGAGGGCTGGTGGGGCCCTTGAGGCCCCGCCAAGGAACTTGTCCATTACCATGCACACCAAAACCTACATCTGGACTATAGTCATTTTTCCTCCTTTTGGTTTTGTGGTCAATGGTTTCCAAAATGCAACGAAATCAGACAGGGGTATTGCATCTCAAAAGTTAATATTTTGGTAAATTCTCTGACTCCCTTATCTTGTTCAGGAATAAAGTGTGTGAATGCTTGGCAACTTTACCTGTCCGTCTTTGTTTAACTGTACTTTCTTCCTAAAAACTATTGGTCTTTGAACAGGGACAAATAAGCAGGGAAACTCAGAGACTAAATTTTTGTAAATAAATCCAGTGAGATTCAGAATAGATAAGATAAAACCTCAGACATCCCTGCTACAATTAAATATTCCAAATCATTGAGGAGAAAAAGATGCAGTCTTTAATGAAGTTACTGCACACAACAATAATTTGAGAACTTTTATTTTATGAAGGCCCAGATGTTTCAGTCTTGATCAAAAAGTTTAGTGAACATTTTAATTTGTATCCATCATACCGAGAGCAGTCCTGCTTAGGGAAGGATAGGAGCGCTTATCTGTTTCATTAAATCTGCTGGATCCATGCTCTGCCGAGTACTTTAGACCTGGGCCACAACTGCCTTTCTAGGCTCATTGTCTCTTAAGTAAAGTCCCCTTTCTCCCATCTTTTCTTTGTGAACTGTGACAAAATTGCCTGGAAACCAGGGAACCTTATTATTGATGATGAATAGAGCATAACAGTGGAATTAAAGTTCATCGTTGCACCAGGTCAGCTGATGCTTTGGGTTTGTGTAGTTCTTCACACCTGGGTTAGGCTATGAGTACCTGGCCCAAGCCAGCTTTGAGCACAAAACAATTCCTCTCCTAAAGTAGAAGCCAATGACTGATATAAAGGCAGTAAGTAATAGACTGTGAAATAACTTTCTTGAGATAGTTGTCATGATGATCATGTTAAAAAGCAAACAAATTGACATCAGGAAGGTCATCACGTGTTTAGATTGCCTTGAGTGCAAGCACACAGCAGATATAGGACAACAAAGGGATCAGGCCCAGCTACCATGCATGTAGGAAAGGCAGGTCCTTCTTGACCTCCTTTTATGACCAGATGACCCAGTCAGGAGAAGCTGTCCATGTAGGCTGCCTGTACTTCAGCAAAGCCTTTGATAATCTATCCTTTGATAATCTGCTGTCTCCCACAGCATTCTTTTGGAAAAGCTGCCCACAGCTTGAACAGGAGCACTCTTTGCTGTGCTAAGACCTGGCTGATGGCTGGGCCTAGGGAGTGGTGGTGAATGGAGTTACAGCTGGTCACTAGTGGTGTCCTTAAGGGATCAGGGTCAGTCGTGTTTAATATCTTTATTGATGATCTGGATGAGAAGTCTGAGAGGACCCTCAATTAGTTTGCAGATGACACTAAGATGGGTGGGAGTGTTGATCTGCTGGANATATATGATTATATGTTTTTTTATGTATAATATACAAACATTTCAGATTTCTCTGATGAACCTAGCCCATTACTAGAATATTGTCTGCTTTGCTTCATTTCATAAACTTTTAACTTTTAAATCACTTTGTTTCAGTGAAGAAAAAATCTATGAATGTCCAGACTACCTAACATCAGGTCCAAATTCCTGCTACTTCGATAAAAACCACACTAATCCCTGGACAACATATATTATCACTGTAAAGGCAACAAATGAGATTGGAAGTAACAGCTCGGATCCTCAGCATGTGGATGTAACTTCCATAGGTAAAATCAAAGATTGAAATAAAAAACAAACTAGTTGGAGATGTGTGTAGTTTTTAGTCCCAGAACAGGTAGTGGTGAANAGGAAGGCTCTGCAGAGGGACCTGCATTGATGCATTGATGAGCTGAGGCTGACGGTGTGAGGTACAACCAGGCCAAGTGCTGGGCCTTGGTCACAACAACCTCGTGCAGCTCCAGGGTAGGGCAGAGTGGCTGGAATGTGGCTCAGCAGAGAAGGACCTGGGGATGGACATGAGTCAGCGTGTGCCCAGGCGGCAAAGAAGGCCAATGGCACCCAGCCTGTATCAGCAGTGGTGTGGCCAGCAGGACCAGGGCAGTGACTGCCCCCCTGTGCTCAGCACTGGTGAGGCCACACCTTGAACCCTGTGTTCAGTTCTGGGCCCCTCGGTGCAGGAGAGACACTGAGCTGCTGGAGTGAGTCCAGAGAAGGGCAACAGAGCTGGGGTAGGGCCAGGAGCACAAGTCCTGTGAGGAGCAGCCGAGGGAGCTGGGGGTGTTTATCCTGGAGAAAAGGAGGTTCAGGGGGCACTTTATCACTCCCTACAACCACCTGAAAGGAGGCTGTACTCATGTGTGAGTCAGTCCCTTCTCTCAGGACATAGTGACAGGGAAAGAGGAGACGGCCACAAACTGCACCAGAGGAGGTTCAGGTTGGACCTCAGGAGGAATTTCTTCACTGAAAGGGTGGGAAAGGGGTGCCCAGGTAGGTGATGGAGTCACCATTCCTGGAGGTGTTCAAGAAACGACTGGACATGGCACTTGGTGCTATGGTCTGGTTGACAATGTGGTCAAGGCTTGACTTGACAAACTTAGAGGTCTTTTCCAACCTAAATGATTCTCTGACCTTGCTGAAACAAACTAATCAATAAAAGAGTTCTCTGCCATAGGGCCCATAAGTTAAATTTCCAAGGGTAATATGCAAAGAAGATATTTAGCAACTAATCTAATTTTCATTTCCCTCTTACATGCTTATAAATTATGCTAAAATTTCTTTGTTCTGTCTCTGGAAATTTCTGTTTCTATAATTTTGTTGATTTATTCATATGTGTGAAAAAGGGGGTGAAAGTATTCAGCAAAACAACTGTAGTAAAAATATCAATGCAGCATTTATGGTAATGGCATTTGACATGTACAAAAATGTTTCCAAGAGATGGGATTATAGATGTATATCATATAAAATTATANCTACCTAACATCAGGTCCAAATTCCTGCTACTTCGATAAAAACCACACTAATCCCTGGACAACATATATTATCACTGTAAAGGCAACAAATGAGATTGGAAGTAACAGCTCGGATCCTCAGCATGTGGATGTAACTTCCATAGGTAAAATCAAAGATTGAAATAAAAAACAAACTAGTTGGAGATGTGTGTAGTTTTTAGTCCCAGAACAGGTAGTGGTGAAAGATTCCTTTCCTCATGATGTGAAACTTGCTATGGAGAAGTGTTTATTTACAGATGATCTAAAATATGCATCTTAAATGTATGTGAAAACTGCATTTTAATTATAAATTAACTAACTACATACTTGATTGTAGGAATTTCATGCATGAATATGTATAAGTTTTAACTTCAGCTGAAAAATTTTCTACAGTTTCTAGTTGTCTGCAGTATTTTAATTAGACTCAATGTAGATAATAATATTTTCAAATTAGGTTAAGCTACCTAATATTTCAAATGTATAAATCTTTCTGACTTCTGGCATTGCAGTTTTGGAAGGAAAAAATAACTGCCTGAATATTATACAGGCTTTTTGTAATATTTTATATTCCTGACTCCCTTCTTCTTTCTGCACACACATGATATACTCATTTTAATTATATGTTTAACTTTTCTAGCTATGAAATAGCTGACATTTTAATTTTGAATGAGTGGCCTTATGAAATTATGATTTGTATTTCCTTAGCCTGACCAATTCCAAGTAAAGTTTAAGATTTGCTGATACTGTTGGAAAACAGTAGCTAGTTAAACTCATTAAGGAGAAAGGAAAAATAAAAGGCTTCTTTATTATTCTTTTACAAAAGTGCTGAATTATGTGAAATTAATATGATGACATACAAAACCATAAAGGAGGTGTCTTTTTTGAGAGAAAATTAAATCATTAATGGCACACTTTTCATTCATTTATACAGTTCAGCCAGATGCTCCTGTGAACCTCACTCTAGAAACAAACACATCTGCTAACATGTCATACCTTTGGGCAAAATGGTCTCCACCCCCATTAGCTGATGCCAGCTCTAATTTACATGTATATCACTATGAGTTACGACTAAAGCCTGAGGAAAAGGAAGAGTGGGAGGTAAGGGAAAAATATATTTTATAAATGCTCTATTCAGTGAATTCTCTTGTCTCAATTTAATTGGTCCTATAAAAATGTTAGTTGGTGTAAGAATAGAAAAATTAATGTAACCAAATCTGATTAAAGAAAGAAAAATACCGGAGTGGTCTGTAGAGACCGTGACATTCAACATATTTACATAATCGTCCTAATGTCATATATGACTAAACTCAGTTATCATCATCCTCTTCAACATGATCAGTTGGAGGCAACCTGCCCCTCAGAAATTTTGTTGTGGCCTATTCACATTTAACCATTTCCATTGGCATTTCCCACCTGTTGCCATATTTCTAGGACTTGGCTTCAGTATAGCTGAGTTTTCAGGACAAAACATCATTTTTTAAGTTATAATCACGTGTCCTCAATGCTGCCTAGCTTGTTGATGCCTTAATGATGGAGAATGCTATGCATTTTGAAATAGTTCTGAGGAGGAATTAGAAGGGTCTGAGAAAGTCACTTAAAACCACTGAGAAGAATTCCAGTGGGGGGTTTATATGTGGGCTGGACTACCTATAATGCTCCTTTCATTGTGGGTCTGGTAGAGTACTAGGAAGTCTACAGTTCAATATGTTCTTGAATATCAGAATCAGCAGTGATTTTTTTTCTGCTAAATCACTACTTTTGCTTCTTTGTAATTCGTACCTTATAAATACTCAACTTAAATTCCTGACTTCCAGAAGTCAGTAGCTCACACCTATTCCTTTATGGTTTATTTGTTAAAATGGTCCAATTCTTTATTATCTTCCCAGTCTATTTTCTTTTCCAGACAGTATCTGTAGGAATGCAGACACACTACGAGGTGACCAGCCTGCAAGCTGGGGTGAAGTACCTTGTTCAGGTGCGTTGCATGTTAGACCTTGGAGAATGGAGTGAGTGGAGCTCAGGAAGAAGCATTCAGATCCCTAAAGGTGAGTGGGTGATTGCTGCTCTGTAAATTGCTTTTAAGTTGTAGCAGGTTCAATGCTGTGAAAGTGCCTAAATACCAGTCCTGAAAACCTGGCCTCTCACATGCATACTTTATGGCGCTCAATGCATTTTACTATAGTTTCTGTGTAATTGCTTTGTTAGTCTTGTTATCCAGTCAGAATCCTCTGCTGAAGCTGGCTTGTGACAAACAAGGTAGGATTTATTAGGAAGTCACTTCTGATACAGGCATGCCTAAATAATTTATTGTCCCTGTCTCTTTTTATAAAAATCATCTTGATTTTATCTGTAGCTATAAATATCAGGAAATATGTAAGAGCCTGTACTGAAAGCACTGATGTGTCTAACAGAGCATGCACTTACAGGTACTATCACATGGAAATCACTATCTGTGTTTTATTGGATTTGAGTAGACACACTAAATATGTATGACATCATATCTTGTTGCCAGACACTTTAGCCAAGTTGTCTCAAAACTTCTTATTCTGTTACTAGTTGTACTATTCATTATTTGACATAGAGACTGCTGAAGCACTGTTAATAGAAAAATATTTTTAAAGGTCACATTTTCAGATCTGCCTTAGGCAATTAGAAATTTGGAAAATCAAATTCTCTGCTGCACATAGTAGAAAGTATATATTATTGATGTAATAGGACCATATTTTTGTCACAAATACATAACTGCAAAAGTTTCAATCACTTCAGGGTTTTGACGAGCATCATCCTATTCAAAATTTAAGCGTTTTTCTCCACCCAAATCTTAAGTACTGTTCTTGAAATTGTAAAAAACTTGCTCAGGAGCAATCATGCAAGTAGCCTGAGTACTGAACATAACAACATTACACTGAAATATGAGAGCTGCTTATTTGTATATTTTGAGTACTTCAGAAGAAAATTACTGGCAAGAACACAAACAAATAGACCACCATTTACATTCTTCATTTTTTCTACCTAAAAGCAAAAGGAAATTACAGCATACCTTTCAAACAAACAGAATCATCTTAAAACACACCATTTGAAGAAAAAAATTGGTTTTGTATGTAGTGGTTTAAGCCCACTGACAACAAACCATCACACAGCTGCTCACTCATATGTCACCATGGTGGACTGAGGGGAAGAATCAAAAGCAAAGTCTGTGGGTTGGGATAAGAACAATTTAATATTTTTTTAAAGGGATGTGTAGTAGTAGCAGTAGTAGTAGTAGTAGTAGTAGTAGTAGTAGTAATAATAATAATAATAATAATAATAATAATAGTAGTAGATGATGGTGATGATGATGATGATGATGATGAGGATGATGATGATGATAAAAAGGGGGGAAAAAACCCAAAAAATTATGGACAATATAGCTACTCACCCACGACTGATCAACACCAGACCCCATTTCTGAATCCTGATGGGCACTTGCTCTGGGTAACTCCCAAATTTGTATGCTGGAGATGATGTTCTATGGTGTGGAGTATCCCTTTGGTCAGATCATCTGTCCTGGCTATACTCACTCCCAACCTTTTCCTTCTGTTTTTTACCTCCTCTCTGACAGAGCAGAAGACACAAAAATATGTGTCTTGGTTTAGGATAAACATGACTTAGTGACAAAATATCCCTGTATTACGAAAATTATTCTCCTACTCTATCCAAACCACAGTACTGTACCAGCTACTAAGAAGAAATTAACTCTATCCCAGCTGAAACCAGAACAGTGTAGAAAATAGATTGGATAGTAAAGAGTATTTTAAGTCATTTCATAGTGCCTGCTATGACAGTATTTCAGCATTCCTTATGAGATTTTGGGGTGGGAGAAAGCCACAGGCAGAAAACTAAAACCATTCTTCAATGCGGCTGCTGTGAGGGAGAATCCTGAATCCCGGTGGGTGAAAGTAGCAAGTTGTTGCCATAAGCAGGGAATGGTGCCTCCTTTCCTGGGCTACTATGAAGCAAAGCTTTTTCTTTCTTCATATTTTCCTGTTCTCTGCTTGGCATAGTTTTATGAATTCAAGGTGGACGTAATGGATTAAATTTACTAATTAGTTCATTTATTTATCTTTTACAGAACGGTTACCTCCTGAAAAGCCTACAATAATAAAGTGCCGTTCTCCTGAAAAAGAAACATTTACTTGTTGGTGGAAACCTGCTTCAGATGGAGGACTCTTGACTAACCACACTTTGCTTTACAGCAAGGAAGGGTAATAAGCGCTGCGTAGTTAATCAGGGTTTTGGTGGAAGGATCTGGAAAATCAACCCTCATGGGTTTTTTATTTCGGGAGATGCCATTTTCTGTAGCCCATGGTTTTGTTCAGTGGCATATTCTGTCATCAGACTAAAGCAGCATCATATCTAAGACTGAAATATTAAATCTTGATCTCTTTATAATGGCAGGTGAATTACTGTGAATTCTGTCTTTTCGTTGTTCATCAACAGCATATTAGTAAACAATACAACTGCACAGTCCTAAAACTCTTCAACCATGCAGTCTTAGAAATAAAATTTCTAAAATTACCAGATACTAAAACTTTTATCTTCTGATAAGGCTTATTTTGCACTAGTATTCATAGGCCATAAATGCCTCCCAGTTTCTGTAATAATCTTTTCTTGGAACTCAGATGAAATGCTAAACATTAATTTTAAAGAAAGAGTCAATAAATTATTTTAGGTCTTGTGAATCTTTTTTGGTCCTTTTTAGTTCACCTAGTACTGCTCAACCTTGCAATGACCTAAATAGGTGCTAAACTCCATAATTGTCACCTGAGAGCCCACTCTTAGTGTAAAAAGACAGATACTGGTTCCAGCTAGGTATGGCAGAGTAAGAGGTCCACATCCACAACTTTCTCTTTTGTTTTTGTGCATCTAAGAGGAGCATGAAAACAAATACTACATATTCAACTTTCTCTCCTACCCCTCCTCTGACTTTGGGAAGCTTGGGTATGGATGTGAAGGAGAGGTACAAAGTAGATTTTTCTTTGATGATCAAGAGATGAAAGACCAAATACATTCAGAAAGCATATTAGTGTAACATGCAGAATTCCTCTAAGTGTGGAATGAACATTGGAAATACATAATTTTTAATAGATGGGTTAGAAGACTTCAGCAATCACTTCTACTCAGTCTCTGGAACATATAAGGGCTCTGGGCTGTGCAGTGGACAGTAGCTTTCAGAGAAGTAAGAGCTGTACTGTACTAGCTGCATCTGCAACAGCCTAAATTCTTCAGGCTTTGTGGTGTTTACTTTGTGGGGAAAATGCTTAGTACAGACTCTGAGATTGTCCAGTGCCTCTTACGTCTGGAAGCAGTTTTCTGATTTTCTTCACATTGACAGGTGTGAAAAATCAGATCCAGCCCTAAATAATGCTGAAGTACTAGTAACCAAAATCAGGTGTTTTAGTCTGTGTAACCTAATCACTGGGATTCTTTCATTTCAGAGAAGAAAAAGTTTATGAATGTCCAGATTACAAAACTGCAGGCCCCAATTCGTGCTACTTCGATAAAAAGCACACCTCTTTCTGGACCATATACAATATTACTGTGAGGGCAACTAATGAAATGGGAAGTAATGTCTCTGATCCTCATTATGTGGATGTGACTTACATAGGTAAGAGTTAAAAAGTAGTTTCTGTGGAACCAAATAATTCAGAATCATGGGTTTTGACACAAGAATTTTAATTCCAGCTCTCCTCATATATAGTATTATATCCAAGTTAAAAACTTGCACAAATAAGATATTCCTTACTGTAATAACAAATCAATATTCATCCCTTTACCACCTTATTTTCAGAAGAAGCCAAAAATGATAAAAACTTTTAAATTATGTTTATTGGTTTTCCATATTTCTTATAGTCAAACCCTAAGAAACATCATCCAGCTAAAATCTTTTTTCCGCTGTACAAGCAACTGAAATCAATTTGATCTTTTAACTAATAATACTTAAATCTGATTACCTAAAAGTAGTTTCCAGACCCAAGAGAAGGTGCATTAGTGCTTTTTATAGCAGCATACTGATAATCTCTTTCTCAGACTTTTTCTACAGAGTGACTGTGGACAAGTAATTAGGGTTTTATCTAAGGGAACGGAACATTATCCTTGATAACCATTTTGTTGTCAAGGATCTGGCTGCCAGGAGTCTGGCAGCTAGAAAAGGGCTGCTGGAGAAATGGCTTTCTATTTTACCTCTGTGCCATGACCTGATGAATCTTTGATCAGACAGTGGTAAAATACATGCAGAAGCTCTACCTCTGAGCTGAAGAAGATGTAAGCCTGACTGTAGAAGAAACCCGTGTTCCATTTTGGTTTATTTTTGATATACAGACAGAGCTTTAATATGCTGTTTGGTTTTACTTTTTATGTATGAGCATAGGGATCGTGCTGTTGTGTTTTCTAAATGCAACAGATGGAGGGGGCAAGTTTCATTAGCTGCATCCATGTTTTCAGTGTTCCTAAATATTTATGCAAAAGTTTGATAAGATTATAGTAGAACACAACTTTCATAATATGGCATTAAAGATGTTAACTTTGAAATATAGTTGTGGGGAAAAGTATCAATAAATGGTAATGTAAGAAAAAAATTTTTTGATGATAAATGATTAAGGCAAATCTCAACATGAATTCAACATACTACTATTCAGGGTTTTTTTTTTTTAAATTCATAAATCTATACTTACTTTATCTGAAAACTCTTGATTTCTATATTCCAGTATCAGTTCTAAATTACCAGACACAATGGAGATGGCAACCCTTCACTCACATCATTTTATATTTCCTCCTAAGATGCAAGGAAGAAAATCATTTAGATTCTTATTGACACTTCTTTTCTTTCAATAGTACAGCCAGATCCTCCTGTGAATATAACCCTGGAATTAAAAAAGTCAATAAAGAGAAAACCGTATCTGGTCCTTACATGGTTTCCGCCCCCGCTAGCTGATGTCAGATCTGGCTGGCTTACCCTTGAATATGAATTGCGGCTAAAGCCTGAAGAAGGAGAGGAATGGGAGGTAAGGATGTTGCAAGTTTTTGCTAGATAATGTTTTCTGATCAGCTAGATTTTGTCAGCCAGGTCCCATGCCTGGATGTAATGAAGCAGACACTCTAAATATTTCATAATTTTTCAAAGGTACTTGTGTGACCTATGAGTTCCTGTTGAGAACACTGGTATCTCAGATGCTGCTGTACAATAGCAGATGATAAAGTACTTGTTTTTAATTGTGGTCATTATTTATTAGTCATATTGGCATTGTAGTTTAAATTGTTCATTCTCATTTAGTCAGATTTCTTTTGTGATAATTTGTTCATAACCACAGGCACTTCTTAAATAACAGGAAGCTCAGCAACATTACATAAAATAATTTAAATTTGTATAAATAACCATTAGGTGGTAATTGTAGTGGCCATACAATACTAATAATTTTCTATGGTCAGGATCTACCACTTAAACAACTGAGTGGCAAATTAAAGACTCCAGCTATTGGTATTTGACTCCATCCCCTTCTTGTCTGCAGAACTTCCAAATCACCTCTGTATCTCCTCCTGCCTTCCCCCTCCCACTGCACTTCCCTCTGGCCCTCTGGCCATTGCATACCTTTGTTACCCAGTGCATTTCCACTACTCCACATTCCCTCTTCCTCTCTGCAATTTTCTTTCTCCATCTCTGTTTCTTGCCTCCTCCTCTTCCTGTCACCGTTGCAGTTCCCACCATTACCACAGCTCCTACCGTTTGCCATAAATTCATGATGTGTTTTTACAGCAGTTTAATTTGCACTGTATACCAGAGCCAGATCTCAATCCCACCTGCTAGAAAGCTAAACTATAGAAATAAAGTAAATGTACCATTATTCCATGCCTGCTCAACAATTATTAGTAAAAGATATCCAGACTCATTCTATATTCCCATCTTGATTACCAAAACCTTAGCTGTGACTTTTATTTTATTTCCAGATGATTTTTGTTGGACAGCAAACACAATGTAAAATGTTTAGTTTAAATCCTGGGAAGAGGTACATTGTACAGATTCACTGCAAACCAGACCACCATGGATTATGGAGTGAGTGGAGCCCAGAAATGTATATTGAGATCCCTACTGGTGAGTGGCCAGGCATGCCTTCAGTAATGGTTATTACATGCAAGTTCATGTTATATTTTTTTTTGTTAGCTGTTTGTGGCACCCATGCAGATCCCTTAGTTTCCCTAGGACAGACAAGAAGATCATTGCTAAGGTAACCAAATCCTTATCATCCCTGCACCATACCCAGTTACCTTTCCCCTTCATTACTTTATGATAGAGTTAAGAAGGTGAATAATTTCTTTGCTTATTTAAACTGTGTCCTTCCTGTCTATTGCCTCATTTGTTCTCTTTATAGTAGTTTTTAGTTAAAAGAATACTGGCAACTGCATTAAAACTGTGACACACACAACGAAGAGCAACTGCCTTCAGCCAGTGACAGCTCTTCATTACTCTTTATCTGGAATTAATATGAAATAAGCACTTCAGTATAAAGAGTGTTACATTACAATAAAAATCCTTAAAAATATCTAATCCTAGGTCACTTTACCCAGCATTTAATTCATTGTATGATATGTGTTTAATAATGAAATGACTACAGTTTTGGTACAACTGGATTTGAACCCAATCTGTATAATTGGCTGTGACAAAATTTTCCTCTTCATGCATTTTTGTATGATTTTTCCAGGACAGTTTCTTTCCTGTTCAGTACCATTAGTAAAAATTATATTCATTATTCGATATTACAGGGATTGTTGAGATCCATCTGTGCTGGTGAAGGCCTCTATTCAATAATAAATTTGGCAGTTTAGGCCAATTTTTTAAATGAAAGTAATTTGTGAGGGTTTTTTTGGCATGCTGACCATGTGTATGTCAGATGTGTGTCCTTAAATAATTCTGGTTTTTTCTTAGACTTTAGAGTAAAAGATATGGTTGTGTGGATCATCGTTGGTGTCCTGTCATCTCTTATATGTTTAATCATGAGCTGGATAATGATTTTGAAAGGGTACAGGTAAGCCACCAATTTCACAATTGCATGGAGTCCAAAATCACAGAAAACTTTTCAAAAATAGACTTCTGATATTTGATTAAATTTCCTATGGCATTTGCCTTATCTTATAAACTATTAGTTATGGGTGTTTGGCTTAATTTGCAACTGATAAAGCAGTATTTCTTCTCCTTATGAAAACCAGGCTATATTCTCAATTCTGTTAGATCTGACTAATCTTGGTTAGTCATGTAATGTTCAGCAAGCATTACTTGGAGTATCTCTGTTCCTGTAGGATACAGGAACAGTCTGTGGGCTTTGTCATAATTTCCTAAAGGTAACAAGGTTATATTATGAGATTGTCTTTCTGCCAATGTCTCTGTAAATTTCCCAAATAATTTCTTAGAATCATGGCTAATTTCAATCAAATTTGAAAGAGAAAGATGTTGCAAAGATTATTGCTTTTGTACAAGTCTTACAAAAAATACTGGCTGAATAGAAAAAAGGGATAGAAACTGTGGTTGGAAAAGCCATGTCCTTTACCATAAATCCTATTTAGCAGTAGTCAGATGACAGTAAGAGATGTACAGACAACCCCACTAGCCCTCCTGAACGCATCTCACTTCACTGTTTCTTGGCCAATGATGAATTTATACAATGGTATTAGAGAACTGGAGGTTAAGGGACAGATGACAATTAAAGGGCATTAGTAATTTTACTTTTCCAGTTGAATAACTTTTGTACTGCTGGTGTTTTTTATATAGAGATCTAGGGGTAAGTTATGAGCTGTAACTGGATTTGTAAATTACCCAGCTTGAGAGGCAGACAGGAGACAGAGGTCCAACTGAGATGTATAAGACATGGGAGAAATGTTTAAAATCTCAGTCACATTCTGAGGAAATGGGAGAACAAAGAGTGAGATAGGGTCTGTATTTACACTTGGTATGTTTGTTCTGTGTTTTTTTTAGAATGATGGCCTTTATCCTGCCACCAGTTCCAGGACCAAAGATAAAAGGCATAGATACACATCTGCTGGAGGTAAATATCACAGCTAAATTTATCATTACTCACATTTCCAACTTATGTACTAGCAAACACAATTACCACAGTAAAGTGTAAAACTGCTTCAATTAATCAACACTAAAAATAAGCAACACTTTCCGATTAAATGTGGAGGATATGTGTGAGTCAGAGTTTTGCCTTGCACTTGTAACAGGAGGGTGTTTAAGAAGAGGGTTTGTGACTGCCCTGTTTCCTGGGACATGAGGAAATGCCTCCATGAACTTCCTAGTAGTTCTTATGGAAGATACTCTCCACAGTCTTTGCTATGCTAAAGAGGCAGGACATGTCTGCACTGCAATTCTCCTCCATTTCCTTCTTGTTAAACTCAGGAGACCCATACCTACCACAAGCTCCCTGCTCCTCCCACAGTAGAAACATGAATTTTAGGATTGTGTCTCCCCACTGAGGAAACTCGGGAATTTTTCATCCCTTCTTTCAATATTTTCTGCATCAATAGAAATCAGATTTAGGTCTAGCAATATAACTATGAAGTGTTTGTATATCAAATATGTAGATTGTTCAAAATTGTTCTAGTCAGATAATCCCTAGGGTTGGCAATGAAAAATTATATCCTCTTCATTATACCTTCAGACAGGAAAATCTGAAGAATTACTGAGTGCTCTTGGTTGCCATGGTTTCCCTCCAACATCAGACTGCGAGGAACTACTGATAGAATATCTGGAGGTAGAGGACAGTGAGGATCAGCAACTCATGCCAAGTCATGACACTCCCAGTAAAAATACAAAAATTATACTCAAGGAAACAGACAGTGACTCAGGCCGAGGGAGCTGTGATAGCCCTTCTCTCCTCCCTGTGAAGGGCAGAGAATCCCGTGGCCTTCCATCTACTCTTCAAACACAAGATGTAAGAGCTAAAGAAAAGAAAGGAGCAAAAGGGAGCTGGGAAAATCAATGTACAGCCTCAGAACAGAAAACACTCCCTTGTAACAGTGAGAGTATGAAGTCGTGCACATGGCTGGCAGCTCAGTTACCCAGTACTCAGCCCGCTATGTTTGCCTACCACAGCACTGCGGAGGCATTCAAGATAACACTGAACAACACAAATGTGAACACTTCACCAGTTTTGGTGGGAAACGAAGAAAACCGGCAGTCGCTATATCCTATTGCTGAAACTGTGTATGATGATGTGGAAAAGATAAGTGAGATGGAGTATTGCAGGACTGACCAAACCACAGTGCAGCTCAGACAAAACCAATATAATGATAAGTCGCCTTTCCTGAATCCTAAACTAATGGATTATGTAGAAGTTCATAAAATCAGACAAGATGAGGAACCAACACTATTACTGAAACATAAAGAAAATAGTGGAAAGACCAAAAAATGCACTGTTCCAGGAACCAGCAAAGAATATACCAAGGTCTCAACAGTCACGGACCATCACATTTTAGTATTATTGCCAGATCAGCGGACCCAGAACACACCTGTATCTCAAGAACCTATAGCAGAAACATCTCAGAACTCTCAGCAAAGTCAAGCTGAGAAGAATACAAGCTACAGCACAACAACTCCAAGCGACTCCAGAAGAGACACCAGTGGATCAGACTACATGGACCCATCTTCCTTTATGCCCTCCTTTAAATAACCTTTTAGTACAGCACATACTTGGTAGTTACACACAGTAAAAGAAAACCACATAGCAAACCATTCTTTAAAAAAGCCTAGCCTCCAAAAGCCTAGCCTCTGATGTGCATTGTATAGGTAATAAAATAATCTGTGAGTTGAGGTAATAGTCATGGGACTAAATCCTGGATCATTAGCACACATTTCTGACAGTGAAATGAGGAAATGGATTTTGTCTGTCATGAAAAATGCATTGTAAAATAATTATTCAGTTCTGCAAAACTTCTGTTGGTTGATGAAGCCTGAGGAAATACCACAGATTCAACAAAGGTGAAAATTGTTATGGGTCAGTCAGCAAACCATAGAGATTTGAGCAGTTCCTACATAAGATATATCATTGCACAACAGTATTCTTACCTACAACGTGTTTTCTTCTGAATGCATTCTGACACTAGATTGTCTTTATCTTTTTTCTCAGTCCTTGAGAAAAAGGAGTTCTTGTACATGAAAGATTATATATAAAAGAGAATATATTCTACAAATTGCAGTAAAATAACAAATTCTTCTAAATATATTTTTGCTTTGTTTCAATGTGACAGAAAACTGCATTCCATTCATATACTAGTCCAAACAAACCAAAATTAAAAAGAAAGCAGGATAATATATGACATACTGCCTTACTGTATATAATAGACAATTCTACTTTAATATAACCCCATATGTTTAACAATCTATTTTTAAAGGCTATTTTTCTATTATCAAAAAAAAAAAAGAGCAAAATAAAATATTTTTTAATTTCCCAATACTATTTAGCTACCTAGGAACTTTTCTCTTTCCTTCTGCTGAGGCCGTAACAAGTAAAGCTATAATTTCTATACAAAGCATAAAATTAAACTTTATACTGATTAAGAATATGGAGACTTTTTAAACTATATTTCTAATATATTACAGATATATTACTATTTGAATTGTAAATTATTTGTTTCACAGGTTCACAGGTTTTTTATTACCTGTAATTGTATAATTAAAAGAAAATTTAGGTTTTGAGAGCTGAGATTCTCTCCCTTTGAATTTGTACTCTGTACCAATTGTAAATGAAATGGGGTTCTCCTGTATCCTGCACTTTTCTCTGAGCCTGGAAGGGAAGTTTGAAGTCAGACTTTTCATAATGAATTTATGAACATCAGTTTTGGAACCCAGCCTCCAAGGTGTGGTTTAGAGCCCCACTGAAAAATCAGTGAGAATGAGGAGACGAGTCCATGTACTTGGGCTGGTCATGTGTCCCTGGAACAGCAGTGGGAACAGTAAGGATCCATTATATCCTATGTAACTGAAGACAGAATCAAAATTGTACTGTAGTGGCTGCAAAGTTGCTGTGGTCTTTCCTTCTTGAAACAAAAGTTTAACTTACTCCAGAAAAGTATGACTGTGTGATGACTGATTAAAAGTGGGCCAGGTATTTAGCCAGCTTCACTAGCTTCAGGGGCAACTGGAAACTTAAGGTGAGGCAATGATCCCATACCTGTGAAAGAGAGTGTATTTGATAGATAGGGTCTCTTTTGTTAGTCACCTTCCTAAACAGCTTTACTTTTCTCCATATTTTTATGATTTTATGCACTGAGCCAGCCTTCCTGTAGTATCAGGTACCTGCTGCAGAGCCAGACAAAAGAGAATTTCAGATTTTGAAGGTCCCAGAAGGCCACATCTAATTGGGCAAGTCAGATTTCACCCTTTACCTTCAAGCTATGGAACTGCTCAAGCACAGATTAGTAGAACTGCCTAGCCTTTCCACAGGCAGTACTTTAGAACCTGACTGATTCTCTGTCTATAAATACATGTGGTAGTGTAAACGTAACCCTAGGGTGGCATCAGACTTAGAGCCTGTCCTATATACAGGCAACTGCCCACTTTCAGGGGCTGATCAGTGCAGTCTGGATGCTCTGCTGAAGGTGTGGGAAGGTATCTTAGATTCCTAATTCAACCACTTATTTAACATGTGAAGATATGAAGGAGCTGCTCCACGTATAAGCCAAACATAAAACTCTGTTCAGTTATAGTTAACAGAACAATTTTACCATAGATACTCTGTCTGTAGTATACTTTACAAATTTCTAGAGATGCTAGAAGTGCTGCAAAGGAACTATTGAGTTATGAGGAAACGGGTGTGTGGAAGTGTGTTAGCTAATAACACACTGTGTCTGACAGTGTTTTATTTACCCTTCAGTTTTCTGACTGACTCTGACAGAGCTAATACAATCAGAGACATTCTCTTTCTCTGCACAGATAGCTCTATCTGTGTTGTTTCCTACACCTAATGATGTGCATAAAGATATGCTGCTACAGGCCTTCTGGGATGTATCTTCTGATGCACAGAAGCTGTCGTATCTTATCAAGCCCAGAGCCTAAAGATGTTCCTTACAGAGTAGATTTCTTAGGTTAGAATACAGGTGACTACCCAGATGTACGACAGCAACAGGCTGTTCCCGCTGTATCTTTTTACCTGAAGTTACTTTTCTCCTGAAGCAGGCACAAGAGTTGGCAGGTTTTAAGTGTATGATTCATCCAGCCTAACTGTAGGCATGTGTGCCTCCAATAATCCACACAGAAAGAGAGTCAAGGAGTTTCTCTGCTTTGTCATAAATGAATACTGAAACGGCAAAATAGCTGTAGCCTAAATTACATCGTGTGGTGTTGAGCGTGTCCCACCTTTGCTAATGAATGTCTCAATATGCCAAATCATCACGGCTCTCTGTGAAAAGTGAAAATCACCCACAGTGGAAAAGGGGCATTTTCTTGCTGCTTTGAAGTTTTGGGGGATTTGCTAGCTAAATGTAATTTGAACACATTGTCATAAATATATTGAATTCTTGAAGCTGAACAAATGTGATTAATTTTCCCTTGGATTTGCTTGTATTTTCCAAAACATCTTGTAACCCGCAGTGGCAGAGCTTCTGAAAGTGACCTTAAACATCTGAAAGTACATTAAAAAAAAACAACTAGAGTTCTGTATAATCAAAATAACCTTCTACTAAGTGTTTGGTCCTTCAGATGTTCAAATACTTCTTTCTGTTTGCAACAATACCTTCAAGCTTTTCATTAGGAAGTACATGAGTTTTTGCAGCAGTTCTACACAGTCAATCAATGTAAAATTATGACAGACCAGTGGGCAAAAACAGGCTCTTGACACCTCCTTTGATATCCAGAGGGATGAACAGAATTTACCCCAGCAACAGGGATCAGCCCTCTAGCTCTTGCACCATTAGTTGAATTTCTCATTTGGAATAATTATTTCAAGAATGTGAATGATGTTTTCAATCTTAAAGTTATCCGTGTGTCATTTACAGTGTAAACTACTTTGTAATAGCATAAAAGCCCAAAAAGGTAGGATAAAGACTCTTCTACATAATTAGTTTTATAAAATTCCTAAAATTGAACATATATATTTTATTTAATTACCTTTCTTTCTGACTCAGAGTAATTTTATTAACACTTTTTGTTCAGTATTGTCTAATATGATTCTATTATCATAATTTTTTTTTACTATTTTCTTTTTAGCAGAGACATATTTGATGTTCAAATTTATTATTTCTGTGTAATATTTCAGACTTTAGAAGAAATACAAACTAATGAATTGGCACGTGCTCACAAAGCTCAAAATTACATATGATAAGGACTTTTAAGTTTGGTCTTGATGATACTATGTAATTACAAAGATTATTTAATAAAAAGGCAGTGAATTAAACATATAATATTAGTAAGAGGATATATGTGTTTATTGATCAAACTGTAAAACAAATATGTAATGGTGATTTATGTCAAACCAGTGAATTCTGTAGTGTATCTGTCTGTGTGTCTATGTTTAAATGGCTGAAAAATAGACAGCTGCTTTAAATGTCATTCAAGTATCCAAAGTGTAGTAGCAGCAGGTGTTCAAAATGAATAAGCAGAAATTTTTGTGCTCTCTGAAGCATTGTATATGTGGGGTTTACATCACGAAGTCTGTAAGTGTATTTTGTAATTTCATGGTAACTGTAAATGATCTGAAGGTGTTGTGCAAGGAAACTGAAGTCATGGAAGCCAGTTGCTAGATATCAGACATCTTTACAAAGCCATAAAGACAAATGAAGTGAAAAAACTGTCACGAGATCAGGCATCACATTCTCAAATAACTGCTACCTCAGATTTTGGTTGGGTTTTTTTTGCTCCCTTTAAAAGGCAGGAAAAAGCATTTTGCTTTGTGTGTAAATTTGTGACTCATTCTGTCAAGAATTTAAAAATGTTATTTGTAAATTCAAATTAATTTTGTTAACAAACAGCTTGTCATGGAATCCCTTGTTGCAGTAGTAGTATGAGGATGGAATATTTGAGATGTGTAGTGAAATTGAATGGTTTTAGTATGGAAAAAAAAAAAAACCTAAAGAAAATTCCACTTTGTAAGAATATCCTTGGTGCCCAGATTGGCAGTCAAGCATCAATCCCATTCCTGACCTGACAAGTTTTTTGCCACTGTTTGTATTCCCAGGTCACTGGGACTGATTGAGCCAATTTTCCAGAGATGCTCTCATTCTGATCTTTGCTATGGAACTTGGTGTTTATCAATACTTGCTATTTAGAATTACCTATTTTCAACTGAGTTCCTAGGAAGCAAACCTTTCAATTCTGTCTCTAAATAAGTAAAAAAATGGAAAGCCCTGCTCTCAACTATCTCAAACCCTCACACTAAAATCAAGCTCCAGTTCCTATGGATGTGGAAAGATGGACTGAATTATAATAATTTGAATAACCTTTTTGCCCAGCCTTGAAAACCATTTGGAAACAAATCAGGGATTTTCTTCATTTTTCTGGTGTATGTCAAGCAGAAAAATAAAGATAAGTGGATGCCTAAATACATAATACATGGGGATATAAAGAGGTTAAATATCATAGAAGCATAGAACAGTTTAGGTAGGAAAAGACCTATAAGGCCATAGAATCCAAATGTTAACCCAGTCCTGCCAAGTCCACCACTAAGTTACAGGAAGAGGGACAAGGTTGCTGCATATGACAAAATGGAAAAGGAGTACAGTCACTGTGGGATGGTACACAGTAGATGATGAGAGAAAAACTGCATTTTGACTACAGCTGAGAAGAGGTGGGAAGATGAGAAAATGGAAGGGAAAGAATCAAATGTAAGAATAGACAGTAAAAAACGAGAACTAGCAGAATTGAGAGGAATGATAAATGAGTTAGGGGAAACAGAATGAAGAGAATACTTTTATATCAAAAGTGGGAATGTGCACAGCTGCCTGATATAGTCCACAAAAGCAGTAAAGCCTTAAAAAATGCTGAAGAGTTGGCAAAATGCTGAAATCAGCTACTATGGATCAGCTGTTATATATGAGCAGAAAAAGTCCTATACATGAGAAGTGGTCGTTCATTTTCTGCCATTAACAGGATTTTTCTTCACCATATCTGACATTGGTCCCAGGCAAAAATGAAACTTGAAGAGTCAGGCTCAGTATCTGATCTGACATTGCATTTCCTACATTCCTAAGGGAAAAAAAATCAAGAGAAATAAAGTGTACCACACTGTTTTTATAAGCAACCTTCAGTTTTTCACACAGATATACAGGTGAGGTTTCTTTATCCATTTACATTGTCCCACATATATGCCTACCATTCTGTTTTTATTTAGTATGTATAATGCAATGGCCTAGAAGCTCCAAGAGAAAAAATACTTTGGGGATATTACTAAGCATTCTCTTGGCGTTTCTGGGCATTGTTTCATTTTGTACCTGCGTCAATGTATCTGTTAATACTTTCCTTAGTCAGAAATTTATCAGTTTATCTTGCTGATAAATTCTGAAAATTATCAAGTTAGGTTTAAAATACATCTCTTCAATATGTTACATTTTTAAGAGGCACTATTATATCTGTTGGAAGTAGCTAAGAAAAATACCTGAATTAGTTGTGTGGCTTCTTAGCGTGCTGATATGCTAAAAGCTGATCTTATACTCAATATGTTGGTGCATAGAGCAGTTAGATTAAAAAAAGTCTTTTTTTATATATTCCTCTTTTTGGAAGGTTTATTGTCCTTTTCTACTCAGTGATGCTGCTTGTCTTGGATCTTGACGTTATTTAACTATTTTTTTTAATAATGCTGCTTTTGGATCTATTTTTGTGAGCTTCTGAGTACCTTCACCTCATTTTGACACCAATAAAAATTGAATTGCTGCAATGGTTAGTTTAAGAGATTTGTAGCACTGAGTAGAATTTTTAGAGGATGCTGGAAATCATTGTACAAGTCACTTGTAGAAAATATCCCTTCAGTAGGATGGAAAACTATATATGTCTAGAAAAAAGGCAGATGTTTCTACAGGCAGAACTGTAATGATGTCGCATCATATTTTTTAATATTCATAATGCTGTAGACTACTCTTAATTCTCATCCCTTTGTCTTTCATTCCAAACAGGAGAGGAAACTACTGCTCAACTATACTCAGAAAGAGCTTCTGAGCTGCTGTAGTGTTGTTTATTTTTCATTTTGGAAAGTAATTTTTTTTTATTCTGACTACAAAAATGGTTCATCTAATATAATACAACCATCAGTTCTTATATATGTGTTATATTGCTTAGAGATACTCAGCACTATCTCAGCTTCTGAAGCTTCTTTTTGTTGTGTTTTGTGTATGTTCTAGTCATTGTGTAAGAGATAGCAATACTGAGGGCACTATTATGGAAAAGTACAGCCCAGAAAAAACGTTAGGAGACATTAATTAATTGTTTAAAATTCTGATGTGCTGTTAAGTGAGAGTAAAAGTCTCTGGAAGTCCCTTGCCTTTAGTTGTGCCAGCAGTCTCTCAAAGAAACAAAAATTGCGCCTCCTGAATAATATCCAGAATAAACAGTATATTTTCAGCAGAGAAAGAAATGACCCAAAATTTAGAGCAAACTTATTTCTATTTGTATACACCATTTCATTGGTAGATTTGCAATACAAGTTAGGCATTTTTTCCACGACAATTTCAGAATTTGTATGCAACGTGGAACACGAGAGTTATCACAGTGTCATTGCTGTAGCAACAGAATGACTTTAAGCACAATTATTGTATGAACCAGATCCAAATTTTTTTGTAAATTTCTAAAATACAAGAAATTGTGAGAATTAGATTCATTTGTAGTATGTACATTGTTTGGAGAATACTGGTATGAAAGTAGTTGCTCAGGAATTCTTCATTGTTTCTAAATGTATCTAAAGGAAAATGCTTTCAAATACATTTTTTAAGTTCTTAATATTGTAAATGTTGGCTTTACTAAAATCTGTTAGTGTTTTCACTTGTCAGATCAATATTGTTATGAAGTCTGTAGCTTTCTGATGAATTTTTTGATCTTTTGTCATTGTAAAATCTCTTTGCAATGGTGTTCGCATTTCAGTTTAATAAAAGTTCGTGAATAAAATTACCAAATTCTGTATTTCTTCATGATATGCAACATTTCTCGTATATAATGTATAGAAAGAAAAAGAAAAATCCAGACATCCAACACACTCTGTAGGGCAGGATCCTCCTGTCCTCCACGGGGAAAACTCCATGATAGATGTTTAACTAATTTTGGTGCACTGAGCCAATGAATTAGGTAACACAGATGGCTCACATACAAGGTCATATTTATGTTTCTTTATGGCTCTTTATGTTGATTTAAATTATATTTATCACTGAAATTCAGGGATTTGTTTAGCAAAGGTAAAGTTTGATGAAGAAAGGTTGAGGGTTGGGAGATTCCTAAGGTGTGTAAGCACTGCCTTGGTTACAAGGGAGTACAAATCTCTAGCCCTTTGCACCAATATTGGGCAGTTTTCCTGCAAAACTGTGGCTGCCCCCCAGGCTACATGTGGTCAGCCCTCTGCCTTAGGAGCAGGCAGGGTCATCAAAAGCGCTGTGAAATGAAATATCTCTCACTGGCAACTGTGTCTAGGTAAACTGTGTGCTGATTTCCACTGCAGGAAATGCCACCTCAAGCCTTGCTTCTTCAGTGTTAGAAGGATGTCCTGGTTTTGGCCAAGGCAGAGTTAATTTTCTCCACAGTAGCTGGTATGGAGCTGTGGTTTGGATTTGTGCTGAACACAGTGATGATAATAGAGATGCTTTTGTTATTGCTGAGCAGAGCTTACACAGAGCCAGGACCTTTTCTGGATTCATGGGAGGCTGGGAGGAGACACAGCTGGGATAGGTGACCCCAGCTGACCAAAGGGATATTCCAGACTGTGTGGCATCATGCTCAGTGTGAAGTACTGAGTAAAGACAGGACATTTGAAGTGATGGCATTCGTCTCCCAAGTCACCATTACACGTGACAGGCCCTGCTCCCCTGGAAATGGCCGAACTCCTGCCTGACCATGGGACATGGTGAATTAATTCCTTTTGCTTTGCTTGCGTGCATGGCATTTGCTTTTCCTATCAAACTCTCTTTATCTCAGCCCAAGGGTTTTCCACCTTTTATCCTTCCCTTCCTCTCCCCAATCCCACTGGGGGACTGAGCTCATGGCTGCCTGGGGCTTGGCTGATAGCAGGTAATGGAGGAAGGAAATAGAGCTTCCCACTTCTCCCATCCTTGTAGGAGGTTGTGCTACACCTCTTTGCTGACAAAATAAAACTGAAAAAAGGGAAGAAATGGGTCATCAGTTATCCCTCTCAGCATATCTGTCAGTTTCTCCTCATCCACCCAGATGTATTTAACATAACACAATTCACAGAATCACGTTGTGTGTCAGGTTGGAAGGGAACACAGTGGGTCATCTGATCCAATCTCCCTGCTCAAGCAGCATCATCCCAGAGCACACAGCACAGGACTGCATCCAGACAGTTCTTGAATATCTTCAATGAGGGAGACAGAAGGAAATCTGTTCCACTGCATGGTCACACACACAGAAAAGAAATTTTTTGTCATGTTCAGGTGGAATTTCCTGTGTATCTGTTCCTGCCTGTTGTCACAGGTCCTGCTGCTCGGCACCACCGAGCAGAGCCTGGTCCCTCCTCTGACCCCTCCCTGCAGACACTGACAGACATTGATGAGGTCCCCTCTCAGTTATCCCTTTTTGAGGCTGAACAGGATCGATTCTCTCAGTCTTTCCTCATAAGAGAGATGTTCCAGTCCCTTCATCACCTTTGTAGTTCTCTGCTGGGCTCATTCCAGGATCTCCACATTTCTCTTGGGCTCCAGAGACCAGAACCAAGCCCAGGCTCCAGGTGAGACCTCACCAGAGCTGAGTAGCAGGGCAGGATCACCTGCCCTGACCTGCTGCCATTGCTCTTCCTAAGGCACCCCAGGACACCATTGGCCTTCCTGGCCCCGAGGGCACTGCTGGCTCAAGGACAGTTTGTTGTCCCCCAGGACCCCCAGGTCCTTCTCCACAGAGCTGCTTCCCAGCCCACTGGGCCCCAGCCTGTGCTGGTACCCGGGGTTGTTCTTCCCAGGTGCAGGACCTTGCATTTGCCCTTGTTGAATTTCAGAGGGTTCTTTTCTGTCCATCTTTCCAGACTGT
>WEKY01009517.1:199454-226514 GCA_013390045.1 Picathartes gymnocephalus | reverse complement strand
GGCACCGGGGTACAGTGCGGGATGGCACCGGGGCAGAGCGCGGTGTGTCGGGCCGGCTCGCAGCGCACGTGTCGGGGCGGTGCCGCTGCCCGGGGCGGGCGGACATGGCGGGGCGGCTGCGGACGCTCGGCAGCGGTGAGGGCCCGGCGGGGACCGGGGCGGAGGGGGCGCGGGGGGCTGTCTGGCGGGTCTGCCGCAGCTGGGCTGGCCGGGGCCCGCGGGGTCCCTGCGCTCGCTCCGTGCAGATTTGGGAGGGATGGCAGCACCGTGCCGGTAGAGCAGTGCGGGGTAGAAGCGCTTTCGGTGTAGCTGCAAATCCCTTGGAAAGAGTTCCAAGGGTAGAACTGCCCTAACTCGTGGGTTTTCAAGTGTTTTTTTTTAAGGCTGGACCCTTGTAGATTCTATATTCATTGGTGCTGTACGTGGTTGTAAGGGAAGTGACATTGTATGGAATTAATTTCAGGAAACTTTATTCTTCAGTCATTTACATTTCACATGTGTTTTAGAAAATGGTTACAACCTTAGGCTTTTAAAAACAAATGTGTAACTCTCAGCAGATAGTGTTCTGGGTGCAGAGTGTTTTGAAAGAGCTCCTTGCAGAATCACGGAACGGGCCACGCTGGAGGGGACCACAGTGAGTCCTCTGCTCCAATCTCCCTGCTCGAGCAGGACTCATCCCAGAGCACATGGCACAGGGTTGTGTGCAGACACTTCTCGAATATCTGCAGTGAGGGAGACTCTGCAACCTCGCTGGGCAATCAAGTATCTCTTTCTGATACCTGCTGAATTGCATCTGCAGTTAAATGAGAGGCAGGACAGCATGATGTTCCCAGGATTTTGGAGCAAGGATGGAAGATGGCAGCTGGAATTTTCAGGGCCCTGAGCACAGCCTGCCCTGGGCTGTATCCCCTGCCCAGGAGCCCTGTTTCCTCTCTGCCCTGAGCCTTCAGTCCTTGCCTCAGACGAGCCATGAGCACCAGTCCAGCCCTGGCTCTGTCTCCTGGATGGACCTTGGACTTCTGCTGCAGCCTTGTGTCCAGCCCTATCTCTGGCCCCATCTGCTACTGCTCCTGCCTGGGGGCCGTGGGTGGACCCTGGACCTGACTCAGCTCCGTTTATGCAGGGCATTCTCAGTGAACCCTGCTCTGCCCACCTCATTCAGGTCTGTTGGGCCTCTGCCCTGCTCCCCGCGAGTGCTGCCCATGCTGCAGTCACCCCGGGCTCCTGACTGTAGAGCATTCACCCACTGCCCCCAGTCTTCTGTCTAAGTAGAAGTCTACATGAAACTGAAAACTTGAGTTTTAATGGATCAAACATAAGTGCCTTTCTATTAAAATTACATATATTCTGCCTGTTACTTATTTTTCCCCAAGGAAAACTTCTCAGTCCAAAAAAACCGTCCAAAACTTTCTGTGACTGTAGCTCATGTGTTCCCTGAACAAGCTTATTGAGCAAGTCTTCTACATGTGTAATTTGCTAAGTGTTTCATAATTCTTTTACTATTTTATAGTTGCCTTTAGGCAGCAGAAATGGAAAAGTTCTGTCTCCATACAAGCAAAAATGCCTCCTTGTGATTTTGTACCTGAAAAATATGAAGTAAGTCATGCATACTACACTGAATTTAAATAAAGCTGCATTACTGGGTTTGAGTGGTAGGCTCATCTGCCAAATATCATTATAAAATTTACTTCTTTTGGCACTACCCAGTCAGGGTATAACCTGTAGATGTACCCGTGTGACAAATCTGTTATTTGAAAACATTTAAGAAAGAAGTTTGTGCAGAACTGCGGTCTTATGTCAAAAGGCTGAGTTTCAGAGGTTTGTAGAACAGCCTTGTACATGCCAGAAACTGTTACGATCTTAATCCTGTAGACATCTGTGTAATCTATGTGCTCCACAACAGCTCCATGAGTCTGGGTGTTTAGAAGGCATAGATGGACACTGACTGTTTTATTCTGCTCAGTCCTACCCGTATGAACGGATGCAGAAGATCCGTGAACAAAATATTGCGCCTTCACTGCGAACGTATTACAAGAAGCCATTGCTGCTGCACCAGGGACATATGCAGTGGTTGTTTGATCATGAAGGACGAAGATACCTTGATCTGTTTGCTGGAATTGTCACTGTCAGTGTTGGACACTGTCACCCGTAAGTGTGTTGTTTTTTTGGTTTATGGTACGAAATACGGGAAGAGACACCTATGTTTGTTTTGTTCTTCATTAAACTGCAGCACTGTGAGCCTAAAACCAGAGTACAATTTACTGAATTGTCACATATCACAGTTAGTTCAATTTCTGCCACATTTTGAAGAATTCATTAATTCGGTCTACTTGTTCCTCCATCTGGCACACGGTGCAGCATCTACGTTTGCAGAATCAGTAGCACAGAGGTGTGTGCATGTACGACTGTGGAGTCTGTGTGGAATTCAATCCCTTTGTCTCTCCCTTGCTACATGCAGGAAGGTAACTATGGCTACCCAGAAGCAGCTGGCTCGCCTGTGGCATACCACCAATATCTACATGTACCCAGCAATCCACGAGTACGCTGAAAAGCTAACTTCTCTTTTTCCAGATCCACTGAAGGTAAATTGCTTCTGACGGGAGTAGGGGCTGGTGAAGTGGGTGTCTGTTTATAAGAAGTATTTGTTAAATAATCGAGAGCCATGATATCTCTAGAGACAAAATCTGTATGGGGAATACAGACTGTCAGTTAAAGAGCATGAGGGCCCTCAGGGTCTTTTCTTTAGATCTAGCTGTAGACAAGCATAATATCCCCAATTCCTGTTCTGTTTGTTTTCTCCCTTCACTTGTCACTGTGAAGACGCATTGCTCGATTAAAAATTATTTAAAAGGAACGAAGAAGATATTTACTATTCTTATAATTAGCCAGCCTTAATTTTCTTGATCTCATGAAAATCCACAGTGAAAATTGTTTGATGGTATTTTGTGTAGTGAGCTTTACCAACATTTAAATAAATAAACACAAAAATGTCATGTTTCATATGCACCCAGACAGTAAGAAAAATAATTTTTGTTTTCAGGCAAAATAAATTCATAATAAGATGAAATTAGGCTAGCAGAAGAGTATGAAGCTACTGCCATCTTAAAGATGGAAGGAGAGTAAAAAAACAATATAAAATGTCATGCTTAGTTTGACCCAACACTTTAATTTCTTTCCATCAAAAATCTATCTTAGGAAAACCTGTGAACTGAAACCCTTTGAGATTTTTCTGTACCCTCCCAGAGCACATCAGCTGGATCTTTGTTCTCATCTGTAGTGTAAGGGCAACACCAATTTTGTTGTGGTGAGGTCACCCTGTGGCAGTGCTAGGCTAGACTTCATGGTGTTATTAAGGGACATGGTCTGATGCTGAAGAAGAAGGAGGTGTTTTTGTGCTGTACTGATCCCAGGCATTCTCCCACAGGTGGTTTATCTCACCAACAGTGGGTCAGAAGCCAATGATTTAGCTATGTTCATGGCAAGGCTACACACTCGTAACTTCGACATCATCTCTCTCAGGTAATGCCAGCATAGCTTTACAAAGCTCCTCTGGGTATGGGATTGCTCTCTACATGCCTAAACCAAAAAACAGCTGAGAACTCTTTCACCCTAGGCCTGCAGAGGAGAATGCTATAAAATTACTTTATTTAACAAAGAGGAGCAAACCATACAGCATGTTAGGACTAGTTTGCAATAAAAATGCCACCTGCAATTTTTGCTTGTGTTACCTAGAAAATGGTCTGATGTCTCTGTTCAGGGTGTGCTTTGGTAGACTTTTGTTCATGGTCACACCAAGATTGAGCAACTGCTACATTCTTCCTCCAGTTCCCTTCTGCAGTGCCCCTTTGTGAGGGGTGCAAAGGTACCTCTGGAACTGCAGTGCAGTGAACCTCAGCAGGGAACAGGCTGAGAGCTACTTTTTGTTTTGTTTGCTTTGCTGCCTCATTTTCCTGTCAGAGCCCTGAACCACAGTTCACTGCTCAAGTATACAAACAGCTCTTCTGGCTTAATGACAGGGATGGAGCTGGGCTGAACACCAGTACGCTACACCAGCACCACCGGTTCATTTTACTGTGCAGCCCATGGGGCCTCAAATATTAGAATAAAAGACCATGTTAATGAAGAGCTACATTTTTCTGTTACTGTGATCAACAGAAGATTGGATACCTACCTTGCTTGTCTATTCTCACTAACCAGTTTTGATTTGTGTATAAAACTGACAGCAAACTACCATCTAGTTTAATGATTGGCAACATCTGCTGGAGACAGCAGCTATTTCCAAGATTCAAAAGACAAGAGATGTTCTGTAGGGATCAGGTGCTACAGCACAAGTTCATGAGTTCTACCTGAATTACTGTTGGTTCCGGTCATTGTACTCATCTCCTTGCAAACATTTCTTCACAATTTTATATCTGAAATTGCAGTCAAAGTCAAAAGACAGAGGGAAAAAGAAATGGCAGTAGGAATCTTCTTAGTTTCAGTGCAACGATTCACATTTTTCACAACAATTTGTAGTTCAGAAGCATGCCTTCTCAGAACCGATGTTGCTCCAGACTCTTCTTGGAAATGAGTGATGTTGATCTGCTTTGTTTGTTTGAACAGAGGAGGATACCACGGAGGCAGCCCTTACACACTGGGTTTGACATCTCTGACTCCTTATAAGCATGGTGTTGCCAATGGCTTTGGCTGTACAACTGTGAGATTTTTTTAAATGTTTTTGTTATAATCTGGGTACCTAGTTTATTTGAATATTTCAGCAATTGCTATATTTTCTGTCCTCAAGTGCTTTATGCTTACTAATCAAAACTGCAGTGTGGCTGTTTCTCCTGTGTACATTCAACAAGAGCCAGAGTCCCCTTTTCTTCTATGTGTAGTTCCTTAGGCTAATTTTGAATTACAACAGCCATAACACAAGTGATCCATGATCCATGATTTGCAGCTCTTTAGTCATGCTTGATGCTTGCATGGGAGTCTGTGTAAGGAGCAAAATAATGTTCTGAACCCCTTTTTTCAAGTTTTTTTTGGCAGATCTGTGCAAAGATGCTTTCAGATGGTCTGGAGCAGATCCTTCACTGTAAGCCTAATAGGAAGCCTATTTCAGCACGACAGGAGACATATCTATTAAGGAGATCCACTAAGGTTAAATGGCAATATGTTATATCCCTGCCCTTGTGCAGATGGGAGTAACTTTCTGTCTAGAAGCTGCTATTGGTGACTCCAGTAGTTACAGATGACAGCTCAGCCACAGTATTAACCATAGGAAAGCTCATTTACAGCAGCTTCCCAGCCTGTCTCAGTGAGTGGCCTGAAGTCATCCAGTATTTCATCAGCAGCAAGGATTAGAAAGCTGAAGTTGTCTCTATTAGATCTGTCTGCCTCACTCTCTTTTGCAGATTTTGTTCATATTTCAGATTACTGAAATGCTACCAGCAACTCTTCAAATGCTGGCATTACCCTTAGATAACCAATATCCTGACTAAGTTAAAGAACAAACGAGGAATAAAAAATCACTTGAGTGACTAATGCTGGAACAGTCTAAACTTGTTGGTTCTAA
Organism: Picathartes gymnocephalus; assembly: GCA_013390045.1. Classification (NCBI taxonomy): domain Eukaryota; kingdom Metazoa; phylum Chordata; class Aves; order Passeriformes; family Picathartidae; genus Picathartes; species Picathartes gymnocephalus. Next base: position 220,960 of record WEKY01009517.1, on the reverse strand, counting down.
AACTGTCTTTGTTATTTGATGTTACTCCCAAGTGTTCTTCAGAGAAGGTCCTTGAACTGTATTTGCCCCTTGAGTCTTAACAGCTCTTTTTTCTGTTTTGCCATTAGTCAGTAGATCAAAAGATCGCTTAGGAAGGTGTCATCAAACCTGTAGCTATTTCTCTTACACTTGACAGACAATGTTACCAGATGTTTTTCGTGGTCCCTGGGGAGGCAGGAATTGTAGAGATTCTCCAGTGCAAACTGTTCGAAAATGCAGCTGTACTGAAGGTTGGTCCATGGCAAAAAATTGGGTTTTTGGATTACAAAATATTAGGGGGCTGTGAAAATAGGTTATAGTTACTTCCTCAAGCAAAGTAGATTTCTGGTTAGGTTTTGCAAGGTGGACAAAAGAAAGTATTGCAAAGAATCTCAGGACCGTGCATCCCAACGGGAAAAATTTGGGGCAGATGACACCACATACTCATCTATCTTCTTGAAATCCCAGTGTTTGTTTCCAGTATTTTTCATTATCAACTCTGGAAGCTGTGGAACTTGCTTCAGCACATCTGGAAGAACAGAAGTGCTGATGGTGGTTTTTTGCTGTTTCTGAAGTTCCGACAGCTTTCCAGATTTTATATTGGAATAAGGTACAGACTATTCTCCAGAGTCCTCCTACCTGCACTAACCATGGAGTACACATGGTTTAAGAGAAGAGACTCTCTCGTTTAATAATGTTTAGCTTTCTACTGTTCATTTGAGAGGTGATATTTACCAGGCAGTCATATAACACTTGTTGCTTAGATGAATAATTTAATGTTTTGAAGCTAGTTTTATGTCATACTAAGTAAATTCCCTTCAAACTCTTTCCCCTCCAAACAGGTGCATGTCTTGCAAAAGACCAGTACATTGAACAGTTCAAAGATACTCTGAATACCTCAGTGCCCAAGACAGTAGCTGGATTTATTGCTGAACCAATTCAAGTAAGTAGTTTGCCATTTCTCAGTTGGGATAGCATATGTAGTGTGAAATACTCAAATCTGATATTCTTTAGCTACAACCTGAACGTAGACGTTTGCTGATTTTTACTGTGATTTTTTTTAATTCTGTAAACACCTTAAATTTTTGAAAGATTGGATGCACTGCTTTCAAATTTCAGCTTTTGTCACTGACTTCAATAGAGCTAGCATTTTTCTTGTGAAATTAATCACAGAATCATGGTTAAACATACACATTTTTTCTGCATTTAAATAGTGATTGTGATGCATGCTGTGGTTTGGTTTCTATTAGCTCCTTTCAATTTTCTTTACTATTTCTGTAAACTTTTAATTCAATCCCCCTTCTCCCTCTTTTAGTCATGTTGTTCACTGTATTTTTAACAGTTGTCCAGACACTGATGCCCACAGGATTTATTCTCCTAATGTTTCACCCTATGTTCACAATTACTTTATATGTGGTTCTTCAACAGGAAAAATGGAGAATTTATCCTGTGCAAGAGAAAAAATGTGACAACTGTGACTACAAGGCAAAACTGGAGCAGTTGTCTGGTTTTGCAGTTTTCTGAGCACTTTAGGTACTTGAGCCTAAAAAGTTGTTCTGGTCCAGGTGTAGGATGGAATTGAATTTCTGATGCAAATGCAAACTGTCAAGGTGAAAAGACGTTGAGGAGGCAATGTTCTAAACAAATTACGCCAAGAAGGATCATGAAATCCCTGGTCAGCTTCATCAGCAAACAGTTTCTGGGTTTGGCTTTGTGTAGATTCTCACACGGTCCCTTTTTCGGCAGTTGTTGTTAACTGGCTTGATCTCGCAGTGACCATGGCCTCACAAACACTCATGCCAGCACAGCTAACAGAACAGCAGGCAGCACTGTGGAATGGGAATGCGTGACCTGAGCAGGAGCTTTCTCAAGTGGTTTCATTGCTGGAGCCAGAAGCTTGGAACAGCAGTCCCGCTGTTACCTCAGGGCTGCTACGATTTTTTCTCAAGTAGAGCTCCTGTTTCCTTGTTTGTTCCTGAAAACGTTGTGTTTCTCTCTTGGCAGGGGGTTAATGGAGCTGTTCAGTACCCAAGAAATTTCTTAAAGGAAGCTTATCAGCTTATACGGGAAAGAGGGGGCCTCTGCATTTCAGATGAAGTGAGTCAGATTTTTCTACGTAAGAATTCTACAGTAGGGTACCTCTTCAAGTTATCATAAAAGAATCCAAGTGAAGCCTGGAAATAATCTAAGTGAAATGCTATACACTTCATAGCTTAAGTTTAACATGGTGTTAAACTGCTTCTTTCCAAGCATAGGAGCCTCCCAGTTTTTACTGCCTTTATTCTCATTTTGGGCAAAGGTAATATTTGTAGCCGACTTCAGTCCTTACCTTCTGGGAACAGTAAATTTGCACAAATATGCAACAAATGCTAGTTGTGATGGGAGATTTGTCAAAATAACCCTTCTTTTATTAATATTGTTGACATACATAGAATACAGAAGAGAGTTGATCGCTGTACCTCTGCAAATATGTTTTAGAAACAGAATTTTCTTAGCTAAAACAATACTAAAATAGTATCAAATACTTCAAATGCTTTTACATTTCCTCTCCACTTTGAAATGGAAGCCATATCTTATTTGTGCATCTCACCAGGCCTGTCATGATGACATGTTATCACATGAAGGAAAAACCCAATTACAATAAATAACATTTTGTGTAGAGCCATCTGAATAAGGATAAGTTGACTGCAGATGTAGTTGCTGTTTAATGCAAATCAGTAACAATAGAAAGAGAAGAAAAGAAACTATGCCATAAAGCATGAGAAAGTGATGGGTGTTTCTCTGAATTTTTCCTTTGAAAGGTACAGACAGGATTTGGACGGACAGGCAGCCATTTCTGGGGATTTCAAACACACGGGGTAATCCCTGACATAGTTACTTTGGCAAAAGGAATTGGTAATGGCTTCCCAATGGCAGCTGTGGTCACAACAAAAGGTATAAGCGTTCTGTTCCACTGTGATGTAAAACAGAGTAATTGCAAAATATAATACAAAATAATTACTTATGGAAAGATGAGTGTTTAAAAAGCTGAGTGTTCCTTATAAATTTCATGTCAATCTATCTTTTGATAAATGAATTGGATCCTCATTACTTCATTTGTTTCACCACGTGTTGTGCTGTATCAGTACAAAGCTGTATTTAGATGGGGTCAGTTTTATAATTGAGGCAGGAATGAACTTGTGAGTGGTTTGTAGGGCTGGTTAAAGAACCTGGAAATCCTCACTGAATTCACTGTTTCACTGATAAATGTACTGTAAGTAAGTAGGGCAGGATGTTACCGAGCTGCTTGATTCCTACAAATGGCTGGCTCAATCTAGTGAGGAAAATCTATAGATGGCAAGTGACAGCATATGTTAGAAGCATGACTTCTAAAAAAGTTTTGTTTTGGCATCTGCTAGACACTATAGATTTTGGAAATACTCATACTTTGCACAGACTGCTTTCAGGAAATCTTACTGTGTTGTCTGCAGTAGAATCAGAGTGCAAGCACAGCAAATGTAATTGTTGTTACAGTAACACCTCTTTAAATCAATTAAGTACAGTTACCAAACAAGGCAGAGGAGGCCACCAAGATGATCAGAGGGGTGGAGAACCTCCCCTATGAGGAAAGGCTGAGAGAATTGGAATTGTTCAGCCTGGAGAAGGCTTTGGGGTGACCTGTCGTGGCCTTCCAGTGTAAGAAAAATGGAGAGGGACTTTTTACAAGAGTATGGAGTAACTGGACAAGGAGGAATGGCTTTAAACTGAAAGAGATTATGTTTAGATGAGATATGAGGAAAAAAATCTTTACTGTGAGAGTGATGAGGCACTGGCACAGGCTGCCCAGGGAGGCTGTGGATGTCCCATCCCTGGCAGTGTTCAAAGCCAGACTGGATGGGGCTCTGAGCAGCCTCGTCTGGTGGGAGGTGTCCCTGCCCAGGGCAGTGGGGTTGGAACTGTATGATCTTTAAGGTCCCTTCCAACCCAAACCATTCTGTGATTCTGTGATTCTGTGAACTGAAGGAGTAACCAGTGTTGTTCTTTTTCTTTTAGAGATTGCAAGTTCCTTGGCTCAAAACCTTCACTTCAATACATTTGGAGGAAACCCTTTGGCCTGTGTAGTTGGAGCTGCAGTTCTTGATGTAGGGAGAACATTACATAAATTTACCTATACCACAAGTTTTTTGTATCAAAAGATTGCACGTATCAATGTCTATGTGGGCAATTTTTAAAATAACTAAATACAGTGCATAAACATATGCACGTATACATGCATGACCCATGTGCCCCATGCAGAGGAAAAAATCCTGATTAGTTTAATTGCAAAAATTTTCACATTTCTAGAAAGAGTAGGAGCCCTCTAATTATGACTTCAGGGTCATCTTTATCTCCCTTAGGTTCTTTACTTTGTTAATAAAATTGTAGGAGAGTACTTTCTCAAAAGTCTTAGCTAATTCTTTCATAGTGCTACACAAATCCACAGCTAAAGCAAATCTATTTTCTGGCACATATGCTTAGCAACATTTTTTTAACCCAACAGCTTTTACCTTATGCTTAAAAAAACCTTAATGACCAAACAGTTACAAATACCTAAGGTCAGAAATGCTTTCGGAAAAAAAATTACCTCATGAAAAAGAAAATAGAAAAATGTGCAACATATTTCATTTATTATCCAGTAGAAAGTCAGTCAATGGGTAGTAGGTCACTATTTAATTTGTCTTTATTATATACAGACCATTCATTCCTGAAGCTCACTTCATTACAGCAGACACTGCTTCTATTAATATTACTTTCCTGAGTGCTTTGGGGGGTTTAAGCTATTAATAAGATGGATGATTGTACAAAGAACCCATGTTTTGGTGTTTTTCAACTCTGAAGTAACTTGGAGCCTGGGTCTGAAATAATTCCAAGGAGATTGTTAGAGTCAGGAAGAATAAAATGGAGTTGAAAAAAAAGAAAAAAAAAAGAAAAGTAGAAACAACCACTTTATCTTCTGTAATTATTTTTAAGATGTGATCTTTCTAGATGCAGATGTGAAGTTCATCTAATGGTTTGTGTGTAGGTGCCAATATGTGCCTGCAAATAGGAACTCTGATTAAGGAGGACAGTGTAAAGAACAAGGAAAAGGTTATTATTAAAAAACACGTTGTTGATAAATACAATATAGCACTCAAGTTGTTCCCTGTCTAGTACACACAGATAAGACTTCTTCTCATGATACTGAAAAAAATTAAAACATTTTGGTAAGATTTTGAAAATAATCCTTCTGGTCAGGTATTTTCCAGTTACGCGTACATGTGAGCAGGAATTACTGGATTAAATGTAAGTAATAAGAAAAATGTGTAAAGTGCCACAGAAACATCAAAGTATTATGTGCAATTGTATTCTGATGCAGTTAACAGGATTTTAAGAGAAGGAAAATGTGAGCACTGAGGTAGTGAAGGAACATAGCAAGGAAGTGAGATAAATAAGTGTCAAGTTCAGTGGGGATTAAAAAAATGTGTTGAAAGCTTTTCCTGCAACACTGTCATGGTACTTCATTTTAACCAGGCTATTGAAGAAGATGGTCTACAAAACAACAGTGAGGATGTGGGAACATACATGCTGCTGGAGTTGGCTAAACTACGGGATAAATTTGAGATTGTTGGAGATGTCCGTGGCAAGGGACTTATGATTGGAGTAGAAATGGTGACAGATAAGGTTAGAGACTTCTTCATTCCTTTCAATTTACAGTGCCATTGAAAGTTTTATCACATTTTATTTCAGTCGAAATAATAGAAATATTTTCTGTTAAAAAGCAGACAGTGAAGTGGGAAAACATGGCTCTAGCTAAAAATGAGCCAGAACATTCCATCATTCAGCTACTTCACAAGCTTTGAGTAAACAGTGACATGCACCTTAATTGCACAGACTCATGAGCGCAGATAAGTTATGCAGCTAACATTTTCAGCTATTTGGGATTTATTGGAGAGACTGGAATACACATCTTTGTCACAGAGCTAATTTAGAATATCTAAGTGAAGTTTAGTATTTCCTTTCTTTAGAACAGTCGCCGGCCTCTTCCAGCTGAAGAAATCAATCAGATCTGGGAGGACTGTAAAGACATGGGGGTTCTGATCGGCAGAGGAGGGCTCTGCAGTCAGGTACTGAACCTCTGGTTATAAATAAAGCTTATTTTCTGTCCTTGTGAACTACATCTCCATTTCCCTCAATTTAAATTAATTTAGTTTAGTAAATAAACTAGAAAATGTATACTCTTAGGAACTAACTCTGTTTAATGTTGTTTATTTTTAAACTGGGCAGGAACTATTTGATTCTTTTCAAATTTCCTTTAGAGGGAGAACTTCCCCTAGAAAACCAAGGTACTACAGTCTATGCAATTTAAAAGAACTCAGCAATCCTCAGGACCAAGTCTTTGCATAGCTTAGGTTATCATTTGACAGATAAGTACAAAACTAGTTGTTCTTTGAAACTGGGGAGCTGGTAATGTTCTAATTCTATGATAATTAAAGAAAAATAAAAGGTGTTGACTGCAAGTTCAGCAACAGCACAAAAGAGAGAATTGGATGTGAAGGCCATCAGCCCACACCAGCTGAGGATGATGTACTCCATGCTGCTGCCAGGACGCTGCAGCTGCTCCCTACAGCACTCAGTTAATGGCAGAGAACTGCCTCAGGGCTGGCTGGGTCAGTGAAGCCCTCTGACATACAGGAGGCAGCTTCCATGTGATATGGATGGAGGGTAGCTAAAATAAATCAGACACTGTCTGTCACTTCATCAGTTCTTTCCCAAGTCACAGACCAGGAGGCAGGTAAGGAGCTGAAGCTCGGTGCAGTAAAATCTCATTCTGTCTGATAAGAGGGCTGTTTATCTGTGAGTGTTTGCTTCAGCAGGGGCTGTGGGCGGGAAAGACTATTATTCCACTCTTCCTGTATTAAGTCCTGTGACGTGATGCCAGAAAAATCTGAAATTTAATATTCTTATGGAAGATAAATACTCTTGGAAACATAGATCGAACATTCAGATTTTAGAGCCTATGTTCTTGACAAGTGTAGCTGTACATATATCCCTTCCTGATCAACATGCTTTCCAGCTACAGCACCCTAACTACAAGATAGCATTTAGTGATTCATAATGCATTCTCCTAAAAGCCTTTAAAAACAGGCTATAATAAAACAGCAATCAGCTGACACAATGCAAGAGCCTGCCACTCTCAGCAGATACTACTTTTCCCTGTGGTAGAGCTGCAAGAAAGGAAAATACATCTGTCTCTGTTCTTTCTTTGTACAAATCCATCTGAGATTTTACTCTGTCTCTCTCGGCAGTAACAGAGCTGCAGACACGACCTACTCTACTTAGGTCTTTTGTGGAGGCAGTTAGGTTATCAAGAGGGGGTCATGAGTCAGATGCAATGCAGTGCAGTCAAGTTCAAAATTGCTCCACTTCAGAGTGCATTTATCATAAGCCTCAGTGCCTACACTGCTGTTGTCCTTTTTTCCACAATTTTTTAGGGCGGGAGTGCTGACCCAGATAGGCTGCTTGAAACCATATGCTTTCCATACAATGTGAGCATTTCTTTTTCTTTTTGGTCTCTCTTCTCAGACATTCAGAATTAAGCCTCCTATGTGCATTACTAAGAGGGATGTCGACTTTGCTGTGGAAGTATTTGGTACTGCTTTACAGAGACACGTGGAAAGAGCAGCTGCAAAATAGACTTGATTTGTTTCTTTACATGAGAGGCACACACAATTCCTGATACCTGCGACCCAGACTGGGCACTGATCTACCCTGGAAAATAAAATCATAGTGTGATGATTACATGTTTTTTCAGTATTGTAAGAGCATTCTGACAGGTACAGTGTTCAACAAAGGACATAGTGTAATCCATTATGTAAATGTACCGTTCAGTTCTACAGTGGTGATTTCTCTTAACTACACACCTATTTTGCCATTATCAAAAAAACCCTGACTGGATTAACAGGGTATCAAATGGAGAGGCAGGCATATGTTCTTTTCTTACCTGTGAAAGTCGTATCAAAATCAGTAATTTTTAGAAAGAGTGACAGAAAGAGTTGGGGAAGAAATTTCAGAGTTAAAACTGTTTACTCTGCCTACAAGGACACACTGTAATTAGAGCATTACAAAAGGTTTGCAGACAGTTGAGATGTTTCTAATTACAGTAATTATTTTTATCATTAGGATAAGAAATTCAGTCACCACACCTCCAAAATACACTTCTTTTCCTCCTGCTGGTTTTGGGATTGCACAGCACACCCATTAATCATTTTGTAAAGGTGCAAACTCTGGAAGGTGGAATAAGATGTTCTTTCTTTCTTATATAATCACTTTTTAATGTGTAAGGTCATTGCTGCTTCAGTTTCCAATAAAAAAACAGATGTTGTGGACAGCCAGCAAGAATTGTACATTTATCATTTTATTCCAATTTTAATATTTGAAAAATTCCTTGACCCAATAAAGTACCATGTGAGGTTGGGGTAGTAGAGTATTCTGCCAGTACTTCAGAGGAACTTAGGTAACAGAGCATCAGTACCTCTCCAAATCTTACTCCATGGGTACAAACAATATCGTACAGCCTCTGCTGAGCACTGCCTTCTCCAACTCATTGATAACTCCTGTGTACAACCCAATTCCACTCCAAAATCAGGTGTTTGTTATTCCACTCTTTTTTTTTTTTCCTACTCAAGATCAGGTAATTATCCCTTTACACAGAAATGCAGTGTTCTTCCATAGAAATCGGAACAAATGTATTCATTCATGTCACTCATTTATTTCTCCCTCATTTTCCAGCAAGGCTGTCCCACCAAACTTTTTTCCCCAACACCTGCCATGGAGGCAGCTGTACAAAACAAATAGGAATTGTGAAAACTGATTAAACAGCTTTGTCATCTAGCTCCTTCCCTTCTGCCTGCTGCTTAATGTAATTAAGTAATTTGAGGATGGCAGAAGAAAAGGCCGTGTCTTGGCAGTGCTTTGTATTTGATAGAGGATCAAAGAATATTCTGAGTCGGAAAGGATCCACAAGCATCATCAACCCCAGCTCTTAAGTGAATGGCACATAGAGGGATCAAACCCATGACCTGGGTGTTAATAGCCCCATGTTCTCACCAACTGAGCATAGGCCCTACTATGGGCTACACACCCTGAGCTGAGCCCTCTCAGAAGAAAAGCAACAGAACACCTGTCAAAATAATTTATTATCTCCTCTGTTTGGGTACTTTATCCATGCAGGTTTCTACAAGAACACAGGGTGAGTACTGAGTTACTCTTTCTCCAGTCATGGTGTGAAAGCTGCTGCAAGGTAAGGGGCTTTAGACAAGGTGGCTTGGTGGAAGGAGCACCTGCCCGTGCCATGACACCAAACCATTCTATGATTAAAGGAAGGCTTTTAAAAACAGAAGAAAGCACGGAGTCCTTCACAAGATAGTATTCCTTTTGTGCATCTTCATTTTTTTCCCACATTGGTACTCGGCTTCTTTAACTCCAAGCACAGGCAATGTGCATGTTTCAGTTCTGTGAGAGTGTTAATGTACAATTCTGAAGACTGTCATTATAGCAAAGTTCTATCTGTTTTTACGTTTCTCTTTTTTGTTTCTGGCATTCACAGCTCCATTTACCGCCGGTGTTGTTGTTGCTCTTGCATGTCCTGTGGCTTTCAGGTGTTCAAACAATTTATTTCGGGATGGAAATGCACAGTTGCAGGTTACACAGTAGATGGGAACTTCATTCTACAATAAGAAAAAAACCCCAGAATGTTGCACGTTTGTATTGAATTTGTCATCAGTGCAATACACCAATTTCTTGTATGCAATTTCTGTTGGACAACGAAGCAGGAATAAGCTGTTTATTTTTATCATCAATATTCTATTAGTCATTAACAATTAAACACATATGTTTTTAAAAAATAATCGCAAATATAACTTCATGAAATTTCAAAGAGCTTTGAGTAAAACCAAGAATGGAAGCCCTACAGATCTAATTCAAAGTGAAGAATAGTTTTGATCTCACCTGACCATACAGGCAATACTTCGGGCTCTGGGACGTAGTGAATTTAATATGTCTTAGCTGTAGTTACTACTAGGTTTCGCTCTCTGGCAAGCATCAATATTGAGAAAGACGCAAATTGTGCTGCCTGTCACCTGCTGGGTGACAACAGCTCTGTCCCCAGCTGTTTAATTTATTTGAACTGCCTTGCATACAGAACTTTACCAACTCTCCTAGAAACAAAGCTTAGTCCTGCATTTCTCTGTGAGGACAAGAGTTGAAATTCCAGTTCTATTAAAGTCACAGGGGCAGAATTGGCAGACTGGAGGTGACCAAAAAACAGCCTTCTTTGTGGTTATATCACCCCCACCTTTTAGCCCTCTTATAAAGACAGGCTGAGAGAGATGAAGAGAAGGCTCCAGGGAGAACTCGTTGCAGCCTTCCAGTGCCTTAAGGGGGGCTTATAGAAAGGAGGGAGAGAGTGACAGGACAATGGTCAATGATCTTAAACTGACAGAGGGCAGGTCTAGATCACACATTAGGAAGAAATTCTTTACTGTAAGGGTCATAAGGCATTGGCCCAGAGAAGTTGTGGATGCCTCATCCCTGGGAAGTGTCCAAGGCCAGGCTGGATGGGGCTTTGAGCAATGTGGTCTACTAGAAGATCTTTAAGGTCCCTTCCAACCTATGATTCTATTTTAAATAGCATAAGTAATTTGACATACCAATGCTGAGCTCTCTGAAGATGCCTTAGCAGACTTTTTTGCTTCCTTGGCTTTTTTCCCTTTAGGCTTAGTGCTGCTAACAGACAAAGAGGAACCAAGATCAGTGCATAGGAACACTTCAAAATTCAACATTTACAAGCTTCTGATGTTTTTCAATTATCAATGTCTCTGCTGCTCTCCCCTGCTCTTGCTTCAAGCAAAAAAATGCAAGTGTATCCAGAAAAGAAAAAAAATTTATACAATCAATAGTTAATCTGAAGATGTTGAATTGGCTCCTGGGAAGCGATATGGCAGCAATCTGCAGTCAAATATCACTTCCAGAAAGTTCCTACACTCTTTGTTTAGTACCATATTAATTCAAACCAGTTTTGGTGAGCAGCCCCCAGGGTCCACATTTGAGAGTAAATCTATCCTTGTTTCACAGTATCAAACAGGACATAGAATGACACAACGACTGCAATGTTGCAACCCAACACACCTTTTTGCTTCACTTTGCATTTCATTCTCTTGGCTGATGTCATCTGTAATGCCTGTGTCCTCTGACACAGCACAGCTTTGGCCATCATTTACCAACTCCTCTGTTGAGCCACTGTCCTTCTCCATGCTGGGCACCTCCTTTTGTTCAACTGTTTCTTCATCAGCACTTTGATCAAAAGAGTCCTCATAACTCTGTCCAAACAGAAGAAATCCAAGTTAAATACTTTCAGTTGGTTAGTGACTATGTTTATAGTATTATACTCATTTACCTCAAACATGGGTGGGTTGGGAGGAGAGAAAGCCACGGACCCTCTTAATTTTACTGTATGTTTTCAGTGATACTGTAACATGTAAAACCTTAGTTCTCCTGCTTTGAAAGATCAGGCCACCTGGGGTGAAGGGAAGAAACACCAATACAACAGCCTCTGAAACTACAGAAGAGAATGAAGGTAGCTTTTAACTACACATAGGTTCATCTTGTTCTGACTACCATTTCACAGGTAGTGGCTTGGCTTGTAACTCTGCAAAAGGTTAATTATTTACACTAAAGTTTTCTGTGCCAGACAACTGCATTAGGATACTTGAGCCAAATAACTTAGCTGACTGAAATTAGGTAGACACACTGTATTTTCCTTTCCTAGCAGATACTGGCAGCCTTTTCCACGTGCCAGATCAGACTCAATATATGCAGTCTGGCAAAATATCAACTCCCTGTCTGAAGCAGAACAGCAAAGCTCCCAAAAGCATGATAACAAATTTGACCTAACACCACATTAATGCAACTCTTACCATCTCTAGAGCAGTCTCAGCTACCTGAAAAAAATTTGGGTGACCTTAACTTCAGGAAAAGAAAACAAAACCCACAGAGATTCCCTGTGCTCCACAACTCTTGGCAGAGGATGGAAGTCAGGATTTCTCAGCACAAGATTCCAGCTCATGCAACGCAAGAGTGGCACCTACTGTCCAGACTGTATCAAACTGATGGAACAGAGCCATGGTGACTATGTGCCACCTCTGCAGTGAGAACAGACCTTCTGGTCTCAAACAGAGGAGGAAAGAGTCAACTTAAGCCTCGTGGCCTGCACAGAAACATGAAGGTCAAGCCCAATACTCAGACTATGCAACTGGACCAGCCAATGTGAAGACAGGAAACTTCAGTTGCTTGAAAGTATCAGAAAAGTTTCTTAAGAACAAGAGATAATGATGGACTGGGAGAGGGCAGAAAAGGTGAACAGAGAAGAGGAAATTAGAGGGGAAAACATGGAAGAGGCAGAACTTGGTACAGATAGCTCACTAGAACAAGGCTAGGACTGAGGAGTAAGTACTTGGAAAGGATAAAGTTTGAGGAAAGCAGACAGAAGAGTGTGCTGACTATGACACTCCTGCCACTCAAGGCTGAAACAGCTTACATTTAGTGAATTTCACCTGTTGCTGTCAGCACAGATCTGTGGTATCACACACAGACTCAGATCCTGGAGTACAACAGATTGGTGTTACTTTTGTTTGCAGTTCAAGAGAAAGGTGGAATGGATGTGTTCATTCCAACAGCTACAGTGCTAGCAGGAAGCCAATACTGTGGCAGTCTTTTTGACCCCCTCTAAATTAGAGATTAAAAACTAATGCATTATACTAACTCCTGAAACTAAAGCCAGAAGTGACCACCAAACTGAGCTGTTAATGCACCAAGGCCACTACTGGTCTTCCTGATTAATTCCTTGCATTCTCCCTATCTGCCTGTTTCCATCTGTTTTTCTTATACTTTGGACTGCAGCCTTTTTAGAGTCAGCACCACATATTAGCATCTGCACTAACAGAACAAAGTGAGGTCTACGATGTTATTATCATAAAATATGATTATAATATGTCTAATAAAAGTTATTCTGGTGGCAAAGAAGAATAAAAAATCTTTTAAAATACTCTTGAAATTCTGTGGAATTTCAACTTCTCCTATATTGCAGGACAGAAAAATAATTTGTCAGGAGATAACAAAACTGGGATGTTAAATTCCCAGAGTATCATTATGACTACATACCTTTATTGTTTTCTGTTTCTTCCTTTGTTTCTTTGAGAGTCTGTAAAGATAATTTTAAAATTACCTTTTTTTTTACAGAAAGCCCCTCAAAAACAAGTAGGACTTCAAAAAGGTATCAAGCGATACTTTTCCTTTATCCTCTTAACATGATACTAGGTAGCCACAAAAAGAAAGTTACTCATGCCCAAAATTAAAATAGTAGGTCTCCCAAACTACTCATTGCATTTAGTAAAACATTTAGTCTGCTCAGACTGAACACAACAATACTAGTGAAATAGTTCAGATTATGCGCTGGCTGTTTAAAAAATGAAATTGTGTAACAATTCTGATTTTGAGCACACTCATTTTCCATTTATGCCAGCAATCAGCTGACAGTAAGTACCAAATCAATAAGCAGTGGTTGTGTGGAAGTCCCTCTGCTTAAAAAATAACAAACCCTTCTTTTCCTTAACATGTAACTTTAAGCAGCAGAGAAAACGTAAGTCTGTTGTTCTAGGGCACTCAAATGCAGTCCCGCAAATGCATGTGTTTTACTGTAACTCTGGTGCTAAGAAGTATTTTAAATTGCACAATACTGAGAGCAATGCAGTGGCAAATCATCAGGAGCTCCCTCTGAAGGCCACTAAGACTTAGTAAATCATAAGTAATGATAAAATTAAAAACAATCTGAAGTACTTCTGTTTGGGCATGTCTTCTGTTTCTTCCTCCTCTTTGGTCTGTATTCCATATGCATCATCCAAAGACACAGGAAATTTCCCTTCTTCCTCTTCCAATTGCTGTCGCAATAGTGATACCATCTCTCGATGCTTCTTTGATTTTTCATGATTCTTCATGCTGCGAAGACCAGATTGTTACTGCAGGTTGCTCTGAGCAAACATTGCTATATTTACATATAAATTAATAACAGGCCCATTATCCAGCACTACTATGCATGGAAATTTCTGCACTGACAATGTCTCTACTGGAAAGACGACACTGACCATTATGTGAAGTTAAAAATTCTTTAAAATGCAGTTTTAAAGGACTTAAAACTCAAAAACCCCACCACCCCAAATCCCCAACCACAAGTACTTACGCTTTCTCAGTTTTTAACAATTTGTCACAAGCAGGGCAGTACAGACCATCAACAAATTCAGCTTCTTCAGTTTCATCATTCACTTTGTCTAATGAGATCAGCAGAAGTCAGAGAGACAAAGTCAGATGAGCAATTTTTTAACAAGCTGCTCTTTAAGCCCCAGAAAATAGTCACAGCACTGACATTCAATTTCTCCAGTACTACCGACACAGACAGCTCAAGATCACCTCACCAAATCAGACACCGGTATAAATTAACAGCTGCAGCTTGTTCAAAGGAAAACACCAGAGAGGGACAGACTCTAGCCTAGCACCCTCAGAGGGAGGCAGTGAGTTGCATTACAGTCAGAACTCTGAATCTGAGGCTGTAAGTGAGCCACACTCAAACTGCAGTGACTCCATATAGATCACCTCCCTACACACCATACCTTCAATGCCTTTTGTCTCCTGTTCTTCTAATTCATCTTCACCACCTGATCCATCTCCAAATTCCTTTTCATATTGTGCCTCCATCTCTTGCAGCTCTCTCTCCAGATCTGACATAGTTATCCAGCTCTGCTCCTTGTACTGCTCAGCAAGCCTGCAAGCAGAATAATACAGTAACTTCTACACTGTGTCCCTGAGATGGGAACTACAGGAACAATGTTACTCAAAGATAACTGTTCTTTTCGGGCATCCCAGGAGAAAAGTTCTGAACCGATTATGATGGAGCAAACAATTGGAAATCTGAGCAATCTGAGTTAATTTGTGATGTCAATGGGCACCTCTACACTGCAAGCAGAGATATTGACATAGGTGGGTCCTGGTTGAATTTCAGGCAGAACATGCTGTGCAGCATGGTCAGTACCAAGCTGACAGCAAGGAAGTCAGCTCAACACTACTCCAAGATCCAAACTCATGAACAATACAGCACAATAAAATCCACAAGGACATTACTCCTTGACTGTGTGCTATGGGAATGTACCAGCTCAGTCTTCCCAATCCAAGCGTGCCCCAAGTTCGCAAATAGGGCATCACAGCACAGCTGAATTTTGCTCCAGCTGGCTTCTGGCCTCAGAATTATCAAACCACTTGTCAGTAAATGCATAATCCTACTTTATTGCCCCTAAAGGGAGAAGGTATATATGAATATATAGAAAAACAGTACATAATATACTCCATATATGTTATTGGATAATTTTACTCAATATGCCATTATTTTGCAAGTGCACTCTTAATAAGAATTTAAGCTCCTCCCTCACATGTGCAGGCAAACAGTTCTTCCAGTTGAAAAAATAAATTGTGGTTACAGTCAGGAGACCATCTCTCCTATTTCGGCAAAAAAGCATGAAACACTGCATTTAGTCCAATGAAAGGGTGCTTTCCAAGGAGTTAAAAGGAAAAGCAAAACTAAGCTCATTTTCCCCTCTTCCTTTTTGGAAGGTACAGCTCCATGGCAGATGAAGGTGATCTAAGCCCAGGTTGTTACAGTTCTGTTCTCCCTTATTCTAAAACTTACGTTCTTTCTTCTTTAAAGGAACAAAGACACCTATTAAATTTTATTTTCCCAGCTAAGTAAAAGCACACTGGGTTCTGTGCTATTACAGCCAGTTACCCACAGTACCCAGATAACCATTTCCCAGTTATCTTAGATCTCTACAAGTCAGTATAATGCAGAAACCTGAGTTTTAAAAAGCTCAGACTTGAGACCAAAATTAATACCTAAAAATTTCAAGGATGTTTAAAAGAGCAAGCGGAGCTACTATTAGAATCTATGTCTATATTGTATTGTCATGGATAGTTTCTCCAAGCTACAAAAAAAAAAAAAAAAAAATTGTTCCACATGTACATACTTGGCTTGTTTAAGCTTCTGTTGTCTCCGAAATTCCTCTGCTTTCCTAGTTTTTTCTGCATTTTGTTCTTCTACAAGTTTTCTGTGAGCCTGTACTCTTTTATCCCTTTTACGAATGAAGGCTACTAGCTGACGGACCAGTTCATTCCTCTCTTTCCTTGCTTTCTCTCTCGTTTTCTTGTTCTCTTTTTCCATAGCTCGTTTCTCCCAGCGGTTTGAGGCTTGTCGTGTGTCATATTCTTCTTTCCAGGCAAAGTTTTTCTGAGTACAGAAACTCTGCCAATATGCATAGAAAGGGTGGACTACCTGTAAGAAAAAACAAAAGTAAGTCACTTGTTTAGGAAGGACAAAAAAAACAGAGAAATAATTCAGGGCTTCTGTAACAGTTTTGTTCTGAACTTCTATACCAGCCACAGTTTAGCCTCAGAGCAATGAAGATTTAGAGAAACTTCTAACATCATCCTCGAAGTCTGAAAGCAAGTCAATTCAACAACCTTGTCTAAACTATTACAAACTGCAACTTCTAAAAATATCCCCCTGCAGGATTGGATCATGCTGACACTAGTGTCCAGTTACTTAGCCATGCTGTATTTCTCCTGTCAAATTCAAAAGCACAATCAGAATCAGACATGCTGCCTACAAGCTGGTACTTGCCTACAAGCCTCCACATTAAACCACACTAGAGGTCAGCCATAAAAAAAGCACAGCATAAAAAGAGCAGCAAAATAAATACATAATGCTATTTCTTCCCTATGTATTCTCTGCTTCCTGAGCAAGACAGAAATGAATAGCCCTTGATGATACAACAGCAAGGAGCCGTGACTTGCACAGTTTAACAAGGGGTTACATGAAGAAACATTTACTCCTGTTTTGTTAGCAAACTACATGACTGTAGGTTAAAATTATGCCTCCTAGCTTTCACATTAAAAGAAAAAGTAAGTGATCATTCTTATTCTCCTCCCTTTTACTATTCATGGGTAAATGCTGGACTAATAATGGCATCATAATCACTTTGGGTTTGTTCTTTACTTGTCTCCAAATAATTATTGTCCTTCTGCAATTTGTATATTCAGGAATGAAGATATGCCTAAACTCTCGTTACACTACTTGCCCCATCAATCTTCCTTTTTACTACTCACTCCTATATGCCCTACTGCTCATACCTTGAGATACCTCATAGAAGTATTTAACCTAATGGTTTAATATGCTTTCTTCTAGCGAATCCTCTTCTGCTATTTTTGTTCACAGGAACTACAACTACCAATTGTTATTCACGGGAACAACAACTCAGTAACTTCCAGCAGCCTATCTACATGCCAAGTTCATGGCTGTGGCTTCTGGCAGGTAAGTCACTACAGTTTTTCTCTGTTATCACAAAAAATAAGCAATAAACATTCATATTTCATCCAATAACCTAAGTAAGATTACACTACCTACCTCAGATTTCTGCTTCAGAGGAGGATACCTCTGTGCCAAAGGATGCTCACTCATCAACTGATGACAGGGATCATCCTCCCCTTCACCACATGCATAAGGTGAGACACTCCCCATTTTCAGCAGCTACCTTAACAACCTACACATGTCTGGCATTTCCCAGCAGCCTTATAGCAGCCCTTGCTGGACTCTCATGTGGATTTTGTTTTGCCTACTACTCATACCTGGAGATGATCACTTTTGTTTCTGCATCTAGTTGACCTACAAGTCTTCTCTTCCCATGAAGGCTTGAGAACTCATGGCCTTAAGAGTATCTTTCCTGGCTGCCTGGCACTGATCAAGCTGCCTCTCAAGCTTTTTGTGAATTCACAGAGTACACCAAACCAGAGAGCATTCGCATCACAGATTTTGAAACCTTTGTAGAGTTTTTGTAGCTCCCTTCTAAAACTTTTTTCCACTATATTCCTACTGTGTAGAGAAGTGAGCACTGCAATGCTGGAATCCTCTGACAGCGTAATCTCTTTGTCTGAATATAAGACTACAAGGAAAACTACCTTTCTATTTAACAGAGGCTATTTCCTATAAAATATCCCTATGAATCCCTAGGGGAAAAAGAAGTGAGTACTCTGCTTCCAGAACAGCATGAACTAGGCAGATGTCAAAGCATGTTGGTGATAGAATTCCAGTCCTTTTTGCAGTTACTGATTGACATTAAAGCTGTTTTGAGTCTATGATCATATCTGTCTCATGGCCTCAAAACAAACAGTTTTCAAAAGATGTTTCGAGATAACTATATTAAAGGGCAGATTTTATCTGGTTCAGAGATACTATGTATTTTCCGTGGGAAATATTTCCACTTGTTAAGACATCCTCTAACTTCTCCCTCACATCCAAACACCCCTTCTGGCACTTCTTAAGACAAGTTTGATTTGTAAGTTTTGTTTCCAAGTCCAGTTTTCTACCACTGAAGCTACTAACTTTTAAGGAACGTATCAATTCAAATTTCGTAAATAATTAGCCATACAGAGAAAATGACAGGGAGAAGTACCACAGTAGAAGCAACATTTGAATGCACTTCATACTGTGCAGTTATTCCCTAGGGAAAGTGTTATCACCTCATTATTTAATTTCACCACAGAAATACTGGTAACCTTAAAAAAAAATCCAAAGTCTGATAGTCTGATAGTTTATAACAAGTAGTTGGCAAACCAGATGACATATAAGTCCCCATACTCTTGCTTTTCTCGCTTCACAGCGGAAAACATGTAATGTTTTCTGGATCAAAGCTGACTATGGGCTAATTGCAGATGACAATGTAATCATAATGGAAGCTAACACTGTAGGTCAACACCACATCTCCTATTTTCTAAAGGCTGTGCTATGCACTAAGTGTTATACAGTCTTCCTGTACAAGGCAAGATACTACATGTTATAGGAGAAAAAATTAGCTCACTGTCCCTTTCTGTAACATAAGTTGTGTTAAACGCTGGTAAACTACTCTCATCAGAAAGCAAAGAAAACATCCATTCTTTTGCTTTATAGGTCTTGCACTAGACTTAAGTTCCATTGGCATAATTGATGGTTGGCCCATCTGAAGTACCTGTCTGACAACTCACCCTGCAGGCCTGGCTAATACTATAATACAACAGGAAATACCAATTTTAATTCACCTAAATATGAATCAGAGCCCAAGCACTTGCTTTACAGTAATGGTCTACAATAGCAGAAAATAACCACGGATAGATGGTATTCACCTCAGAGACCAGCAGGAGCCTTTCCTTTGGGACAAAGTAATGGTTTAACTCTGTTACCTGCATTGCAGTTTTACACGTGCCCTTACCGTATCATAGTCACTATGGGAATATCCAAACATAGGGAATTCTTCAATATCTTCCTGTGTCATGTATTCCAACTCTTCCTTTGCAATCTTCTCAAAAACTTGTCGATAGACTGTAAAGAATCCCTGAAATAAACAAACAAACAAACATTTTGCACTGCTCAATAATAGATGTACAAATGCTCAGCTGCAGTGTATTTCAGAGAAACATTCCTACACTGCAAGAGAAACTCAAAACCAGGGTAAAGGCCTTGCAAGCACTTGCTCGAGGTACAAGACCCTTCTTAACAAAGTTCCACTATCTCTCTTGCCTTTTATTTCCATCTCCTTCAGACAGTCTTTGTCTCTCTCACACATGTAGTCAAATATAAATTTTAAAAGAAAAAAAAGTTTCTACATGCTGGAGATGGTGATAAGTTTCTAGTTACACAGGATCAAGTTTTGTAGAAGATCCAGATATAAATTTCGCTATTAAATATCCTGTCTTTTTCTAAATTAATATGTTACTAACCGACTCCTAGTAATGAAAGGACAGGTAAGTATTATCTCTGGTGGATGCTTTTCTAATCACCTGGAGCTTTTTAATATATGGTGAGTATTTTAAAATCCAATGGGGAATTCAAAAATTCAATAGGGAATTTAATTATAGCAAGCACACCTTCCCCAAGGACTGCTGTTACATTGCTTTTCTGTAGTCTTAAGCATTCTAGCACTTCTAAATAAAAAGATGGTATTGCAAAGCCCTGGAATGCCTCACTATACAAGATAAATAAACCATATACACGCATCTCTGTAGTTGTACGCCATAGCTGGACATTATGATTAAGTAATTGTTGGACAATATGCAAGAATTAAAGATTCCTTATACATCCAGCCTAAGTTTTGTCTTAGATTTGTGTATGGTCTGCTAACAATCCTACATATAACTTAAGCATAAAACAAATGCCAACACTTATAATGGAATTTAGACTGATTCATTAAGGATTAATTGATTCATTACCTTTTCATCATCCCCATATCCAGAGTAACAGCTAACAGTGAAGTAGCGTAGCAGATCTAAGCTATCATCTTGATAGTCTCCATCAACTCCCCCTTTCAGCAGAGCCTCCCTGTGATTATCATACCTGGAAAAAATTCACAGCATCAAGGATGTAGAGACACAGAACACCCCTCACTGCTGATAAACTAACGCACTACACCTATCACATCACTGTATAGCTTAACCCACTGTCTGTTATTTGTTTCTCACATCCAAAGTCTTCAGAGAGAAAAACATGACAGACCCAGTAAATATTCTCTCTTGACCTGTAATTTACTTACTATTACTTTATCTGCAATATCTATAGCAATAATTCCTTAACAGTCAGCTACCAATCGCATTTGAGCAAGATGCCTCAACAAACTTCCAGAAATGGGTTATTTAAATCACTCAATACTTACACACACTCAAAAAAAAAAAAAAAAAACCCCACATCATACATAAGCACATAAAAACTGAAAAACAGTCCTGTATTTTCAAGGAGGACAAACTCAGGAGAGATGTGTGTGTCTATTTCGAGATAGGACTGAACATCTGTATGCCCTGCCCAAGGCCTGAGGGCTGCCCGGAGCTGCCGTGCAAGCTGCCCCTGCTCGAGGAGGAGGAAGCAGGCCAAGCCTGGCTGTTCGCAGGGCGCTCCTCGGGGCACAGCACGCCTTCGGCTCCCGGCGCACCACGAGGAAGGTGAGCGTGCGGAGCTCTGCCCCTCTAAGGGGCTGCACGGCTGTCAACTCTCACAAAGCCTAAAGCCAGGCGGCTGCTCCTGCCCACGGATGCCCGCGCTGACTTGCAGCGAGGCCCACGAGCAGCACAGGACAAGCCCTGGCAGAGCCAGGGCTAATAAAGCCTCTGCCAGGCCAAGCGCCGCTCACCAGGCCCGTTCCTGTGGGTCGCTGAGCACATCGTACGCCGCCTGGATCAACTTGAACTGCTCCGCTGCCTCCTCCGCGTTCTCGAGGTTTTTATCTGCAGGACAATTTAACGAAACCGTGTCAGCGGCGGTCGGGCTCGGCGGCAGAAGCCGCCCGGCCGCGCCCGGCACCGAGCCGGGCGACAGC
>WEKY01009517.1:167607-199429 GCA_013390045.1 Picathartes gymnocephalus | reverse complement strand
CCGGGCCCGGGCCGTACCCGGGTGCCAGCGCAGCGCCAGCCGGCGGTACGCCCGCTTCAGCTCCTCCTCGGCGGCGTCGCGCCTCACGCCCAGCACCTCGTAGTGGCACTTCATGGCGATGGCGGCGGCGGCCGGCGGGGCGTGGACACCCGGACACCGGGCACGGCCGCCCCGCGCCGGGAGGGGCGAGGCCGGCAGCGGGAGGAGCGAGGCGGGAGGGGAGGGACGTGCGGCGCGGTGTCACTCGGCTGCCGGCAGCACGTTGGGAACGCTTCTCCCCGGCCCGCGGCCGCGTTTGGGCGCTGCAATCACGCTGTGATTAACCGGATAGATTGTGCTGGAATTCACAGAATTAATGAGGGTGGAAAAGATCTCCGGGATCATCGAGTCCAAACTGTGACCCAGCACCACCGTGTCAGCCAGACCACGGCACTGAGTGCTATGTCTTTTCTGAAACACCTCCAGGGACGGTGAATCCAGCCTCCCTGGGCAGTCCCTTCCAATATCTAATCACCTTTTCTGTGGAGAAATTATTCCTAATGTCCAACGTTAACGTCCCCTGGCACTGCTTTAGGCTGTGTCCTCTTGTCCTATTGCCAGTTGCCTCAGAGAAAATGCTGACCCCAACCTGGCCACACCTTCCTTTCAGGAAGTTGAGGTCTCCCCTGGGCCTCCTCATCTCCAGGGTAAATACTCCTGCTTAAGACCTGTGCTCCAGGCTTTGCTGTGCTTCACAACTTGGTTTCTCTTTTCTGGACTTGCTCCAGCACTTCAAAATCCTTCCTGAACTGAGAAGCCCACTGAACACAGGTCTGTTCTCAAGGTGTGACCTCACCAGTGCTGAGAACAGGAGAAGAATCACTTCCCTAATCCTGCTGGCCACACTACTTCTGAAATTGGTATTTCTGATTCCTGTGGGTGCTGAGGAGCTCAGAGGCACAGCCAGCACAGCACACATTCTCAAGGTAGCTTTTTTTTATACCTGTGCTCTTCAGAGATCTTAGGGTTGATCTAGGTCGCTTTCTTTCTCTATGTCAGGTGTGTATCAGTGGGCACTACACAAACAGAGCTTTGGATCACACAGCAAGATCTGGAGGCCCTGATCTGCATAAAATCTGGAGGTCCTAATGTCATGGTTTGATCCAAACATGGCAAATTGAACATGAGTCAGCAGTGCCCTGGCAGCCAGGAAGGCCCACCCTGTCATGGGGGGCATCAGGCCCAGCATCGCTGGGCAAGGGAGGGGATTGTCCCACTCTGCTCTGAACTGGGGTGCCCTCACCTAGAGGGCTGGGGACAGTTTTGGGTCACCTCAACATAAGAAGGATATAAAGCTATTGGAATGTATCAGGGGGAGGGCAACTTAGATGTAGAGAGGTCTGGAGGGCAAGACTTGGGAGTGCCTGAGGTCACATGGCTTGTTCAGCTTAGAGAGGAGGCTGAGGGGGGACCTCACTCCAATGTACACTTTTGTCACAGGAGGTTTTGGCTGGAATAGAGTCAATTTTCATCACAGTAGCAGGTAGGAAGGTGTGCTTTGGATTTCTGCTGAAAACAGTGTTGGTTGTAAGAGAAATGCTTGCATTACTGCTGAGCAGTGCTCAGACTCAGCCTTTTTTTGCCAACCAGAGACGGGTGCACAAGAAACTGCGAAGGGATGCAGCCAGGGCAGCTGAACCCAGCTGACTACAGGGCTATCCCACACAACACGACACCATGCTCAGCATACAAAGCTGGATGAAGAAAGAAGGGGGAACATTCAGAGTGACATATTTGTCTTCCTGAGGCACTGTTACATGATGGAACCCAGCTTTCCTGGGAGGTGAATACCTGCCTACCCACGGGACATAGTGAATTTCTTGGTTTGTTTTGCTTCTGTGCACGCCTTTTGCTTTACAAAAAGCTTTGTTTTTTGCTAAACAGTCTTTGTCTCAGCTCACAAGTTTTTACTTCTACCCTTCCAATTCTCTTCCCCATCGTACCAAGGGAGAGTGAGAAGACAGCTCTCGGGCTGAGTTGCCAGCTGGGGTTAAACCAGGACAGTGTGTCAGGGAAAGTTCCAGTTGGACAAGGTTCTTCATACAAAGGGTGGTCAGTTCCCAGTAAGTGGTCATGGCACCAAGCCTGTCAGGAGTTAAAAGAGGGCCTGGATGATGACCTCAGTCGTATGGCTTAGTGTTACATAGTTCAGCAAGGAGTTAAGTTGGACTCAATGATACTGATAGGGGTCCTTTCCAACTCGAACGTGTCTATGTATCAGACTACGCAAACTGAGCGCATGTCTATATTCACCAGTCTTTCTTTCCAATCATATGGCACACAGAAGTTACATGGGAATTCCCTCGCCCTGCTGGGTGGGAGTGGTATTTAAAACTTAACAGGTCAGCTTCCTCTCCAGCCAGTTGTGTCTTTTCAGCGTAAGATGCTGGAAATTGAAGCAGAGGAATCAAATACAAACAGGGCACAAGCAAGACTTTGAAACAAGAAATTTTGGGGGAGTGCACAGGGAGATAGAACTAGTCAGTGGAAGAACAAGGTCATGAGGTCAGCAACTGTGAACTAAAGGTATGTCAAAAAGAAATTGCCCCAGAGAGGTTGTCCAGAGCAGTTGTGGATGACTCATCACTGGAAGTGTTTAAGGCCAGGTTGAATGGGATGCCACATTATTTCTCAAAACCTAGAATACAATAAAAGATGGCAAACTCAATCTTTATAAAGAAATGTATGTTTTGTTTACTTAAAAACTGAAGTTCAAACATGTTTGTCTGTGCAATGTAAATTCAAATATTTACAATATTTGGTTGGTATCATGTGAAGTTCCATCCCTTGTAACATCTATGCAGATCCTTCAGGTCTGAATAGCTTTTTTTGCTTCTTCCTCTGAATTTTGCGTAGCTTCTTCTTATCTTTAACAATTGGCTTTGACTCTGGTTTCACAAACTGTATTTCCACTGGCTTCTCTTCAGCTGGAGTTTCAAAGACCACTTCGGTAGGATCTTCTTGAACAAGGACCTTAGTCCCTTTTTTCTTTATTTTTTGCACTTCTTTCACTTGCTGCTTCTCTCTAAACTTAGCTGCCACTGACAATCTTATCAGCCGGCGATGCTATAAAAGTAAGAATTTAAATTTCATCATGTTTCAAATATGCAAGATGGAAGAAATCTGGCATTAAAGAAACACATGGTAATTTCTCTGCTTAATGGTCAAGACCCTCAGTGTAACACCATCTTTTCAGTAATATGACTTCTGCATTTATTTCATGATTAAAAAATTACTCTGTTCTCAAATGGTCAGCAGTTTAGGACACTACAAAGAGTCATAGGGAAAGGCATACTTGATGCTCCTGCACAGACTGACTACAAGATTGGTTTTCAAATTAGCTGCTAAATGAAAGAGAAAACAAAGACAGAGCTGCTTACCATATTTGGGGACTGGTAATGAGGATTTTCATACAGAGTTGGTCCTCCAAAGCTGCCTTGGAAGATTTTTATGAGGTTCAAGACAAAACGAGGTCCAATTTCTACTAGAGATGCATCTTCTTCTATTATCTGCAATAAAAAGAAAACTTTTCTATTTCTCACAGGCTGAATCAAAGCATATGACCTTGCAGGCACCTTGCATATGGTAATACACAACTGAATTTAAGTCCAAGATACAGTACCTGATCAGCCAGATTTGCATAAAAACAGTTCTGTACATAAAGCAGTTCTTTGAAATTCAAGCAAGCTTTTGGAGTACTTGGTATTTGTGAATTCCTTCTACAGAAAGTAAGCTCTAGGTCACTTTGGGTCAAAGCAGCAATTTAGGTTAAAAGGCACAGTTTAGGCTTTGGGTAGTATGTCCTGCTACCAAGATAGCCCTCACAGAGTCACAACTCAAAGAATGCAAGTTGAGTGAAGCAGATCTCTCCAGACACATGGGAGAAGGTAAGTCATTTCAGGACACTCAATCTGCAAGCACTAGGGGCTGGCACATCCTGATAACAATAACAATGATTCTATTTTATTTTAATTAATGGATTTGATATGAAATTTCTCCACTGACCTCCTCCTGAAGAGCTAAGAGAGACCACTCACCTGGTAATTGCGAAACCAGATCCTTTCATCAGTGATCGTGAAGGTGAAAACATGATCGACAAAAGGCTGACTTTTGGGGTGGTACTGTGGTGTACTAAATATCTGTAATAAAAGGCACGGTTTCT
The DNA here is from genome assembly GCA_013390045.1 of Picathartes gymnocephalus. Lineage (NCBI taxonomy): Eukaryota > Metazoa > Chordata > Aves > Passeriformes > Picathartidae > Picathartes > Picathartes gymnocephalus. Next base: position 195,228 of record WEKY01009517.1, on the reverse strand, counting down.
GAACATCTGCAATTTAAGAGGTCAAACATAAATGGCTCATTTTAAACTCCTTTTAATTTACTAAGATCCCAAACCCATGTTATATTTCATAACCCAAAACTTAAGAACAAGTGGTGCTAAGAATATGATCCCAAACCTTTGTGATCTTTTCAAAGTTCAGAAGTGTTAAACTGCTACTTGAAAAAAACACTTGCGATTTTTAAGTATGTTGCCAAAAAACATCTCCAGTGAAGAAACACCAGACTGCAGAACTACAGACTGACCTGAATAAACAATTCTTTTAGCAAAGCATAGTGTGGCTCCCGGTCAAATACCTACAAAGAATAAAAATATTACATACAAGGCTAAATGCAATAGTCATGCAAAAAGAAGAAAAACATACCCAATTAAATAAAATCTGTACTTACTGGATCAAAAGACAAAAGGGGTCTTGAACCCCTTAGGCAATTTCCTGTCATCTTCAGTTCAGCCAGTGTGTGAACTACAGTGATTTAAAAAAAAAAATACCACTTATAGAAAACTTTTCAGACAAACCAGCAAGAATACAAATACAATAATGTCCACCAGCTTACCATTCTGCACCAAGAATTTAGCAGATGGTCCCTGTGGTGTGTTTGAAAGCCTACAGAGGAGAGGTGGTAGGGAAGAGAGAAAGAAAAACGTTAAGAGCAGCCAGAAGACATGCTGGATTTTCACACTACACTCCAACCAGTTATTCCTGCACTCAAGTAGTTTCTGTCAGTTTTACAGCCATACTGAGTTCCCTTAACATGCTCATGAACACCTGCTTTTGAAATAATTTTGTAAAGTGCTTCTGCAAACAGTCTCCAAAAGCTGGTTATGCATTGTAAATCTGCTCTATCCACAGAAGTGCAGTATTAGAACAGATTTAACTAAGCAGCATTATGTAATGCAATTTCACTATTACAGTAGGAAACTTCAGCTAGAACTGAAGCATCTGCAGCTATAAACAGAAATGTAACAAAACATAACATTTCCTTACCACATGTAGAGATCCTGTTTCTTTTTGGCTTCAAAAAAGATGCATTTATTGCAGTTTTTCATTTCACACACCTACACAAGACACATCAAATTAGCTGCTTTACAAACATTCGGAAGACATTTTTGAAAACTTTCCACATTCGTCTCTAATATTTTCCCTCTCCAAAATGCAAGTTCAAAAGCAAAGATCTTGTCTTTAAATGACACCTGCTGATACCCAATTTTGGTTGTGGTGTTTTTGGGTTTTTTTGGGGTTTTATTTTTTTTGTTTGTTTGTTTTTTTAAATCTCACATACTTACTACAAGGAGTAATAACTTCCTTAAAGGTATAAACAACTTGATAAGTTCTCCAGGATACAACACAATACCAAGGGTTGAGACATTAGGTTCTGGGTCAGAACTATCGATGTCCTACTACATTTGGATTGGCTGCATATTTGTGTCCTGCATTGTTCAAGTATACGCTGTACTACACCTCTCACTTACACAGAAAAGCACATTATGCTTTATTTCTTCATGATGAAAATCTGTCTCTAATTAGAAGTTTCATTCTGGTTTTATTAATCAAAAAGTCAACTTCCTGTTTAAACATGAGTGCTTTTTGGGTATCAACAATTTTCAGCTATGAAGTCTCACAACTCTTACAACTAGTATGAGATCCTTTGAACTTGGTTGCCCCTCTCTCTTGCACACTGAATTTTCATAGAAAATAAAATAAAGAAGCGCCAGACAAATCTTTCATTACCTCGTTGATTACAAATAACTGGTCTTTACGGTCCATTTTAGTATCTGGAAGACAAAAATAACATTTACAAGGGTGGAAAACCAATTTAAGACAAGAGATTCTTTTAATAGTCTTTTTGCAAGAATTTTACTAGTTTATAAATGAAAGGTTAATTATCAAGTATTTCTGTCATATTATGGAATAAATAAACATAGCAACAAAACTAACTGTGCAGGTTCAGGACCAATGCCACAGGATTCACTTCCCAGAAAATACTATGATACAACAATTGCTGTACTTGTAGGCACAAAAACTGTTGGTTTAAGATACAAGTTTCATCAAAACTCTTCTGTACCACATTAAAAAAATAAACAACACGTTGTTATGAGCTCTTGGCTTAAAAGTATTCCCACAATGTAAGTTAGGAATGATGTTTAACCCCTACCTGCTTTTGAGTGAGGCATCAGTGTCCTTAAGTCTTGCATTAGGTGTCTCGTTCTGAAATTAATTCCACGAGAGGAAAATATCAGCACTCGCTCCTTGTTTTTCCATTTGCCCTAGAAACAAGACACAACAGTTATGTGGGAAGCTTCTAGCCTTAATACGCTTATAACAAATCAAAAATAAAAGTTTGGACAGTAAATATAGACAAGTACAGCAAGAACCTTTGTTTTTATCTGCCCACCCAGAGAGAACCACGCTCTCAGCAAGAGTGGAGACTTCCCTACAGAACAGGGGTGTACAGCTTTTACAGGAGGAACAGTCCTCCTGCTGATCCGGTGTGCTCCCAGGCACAGCCTTTCACTCCCACCGAAACATTAAAAAGCCACGTGCACCGCTTGTTTTCCTGCAAAATGGGCTCAGGGGCAGCCCCAGAGGACAGCCCAGCTCTTACTGTCGATAAGCATATTGCGAAATCTTTGTGTTTACATGCGGTACTTTCTGATTTTCTTACAATCAATTACCGAAACCTTCTCCGTATGATTCCTAAATGGAACAGGCACAATTTCCATACAGCCTCTGCATACAAATGAACTGCCGAACTCTTTCAAACACTTCTGAGACTGAGGTAACATATCTTATCGACATCGACCCGAACAGCGCTTTTCCCGTCTTCTCACGGCAACAACGGACCGCCACGTTACTTTTACTTGCGCTGGTGTTATAAAAGATTGCCAATAAACCTCTGTGTCCCGGCTTCGCAGCCGTGCTCCCACAGACAGCCCGAGCCCTGGCGCGGCGGGGAGGCCGGCCCCGGGCCGAGCGGCGTACCTGGGACACGGGCGGCGGGATGCTGTATTCCTGCGGGGGGCTGCCCTGCTCCTGCGGGGGGCTGCTGCGCGCCCGCGGGCCGCCCTCCGGCACTGCCTCGCCCGCGCTCGGGGCGCTCCTGGCGCGCTTCGCCTTCCCCGCGGCCAGCGCCCCACGCTTCCTCTTGGCCGCCATCTGTGTCCACGCCATGCCGCCCTGGCGGTCCGCCTGCTCCACTTCCCGTGTCACGTTTCCTGTGCGCACATTTCCTGTGCTGGCGGGCTCTGATCTCACTTCCTGCGCTCACACTGGCTCCGCTCGCCTGCGCTGGGCCCGCTCTCCGTTTGCCGTGCTCCCGCCTGCCCCGTGTCCGGCCCCGCCGCTCTCCCGCTGCCGGGCAATGCCGTTCTCGGCGCAGCCGCCCGCCAGCGGCGAGCGCTACGCGCTGTCCGCCAGCCTGGACAATGCCCGGCACCTGTCCAGCCTCCTGCGGGCCGTGCACTTCCAGGACCACGCCACCTGCCTGGCCACGGCCAGCGGGCTGCGCGTGACGGTGGAGGATGCCAAGTGCATCCAGGCCAACGCTTTCATCCAGGTACGGGGACATCAGCGCGGGGGAGGGCACGGCTGCGGGAGACCTTGCACAGACCCGGTTACCGCCGCTGTCGCAGCGCCCGGAGGACAAGGAGCCGCTGGGCAGGGTCCGGCCGAGGCCACAAAGATGTTCAAAGGATTGGAGCGTCTCTGTTGTGAGGAGAGGCTGCAGGAGCTGGGCCTGTTTAGTCTGGAGAAGAGCAGACTGAGAGAGAATCTCATTAATGCATATAAATACCTAGAAGATGGGTGCCAAGAAGGTGGTGCCTGACTCCTTTCAGTGGTGACCAGTGACAGGAAGAAGAATAATGGCCTAAACTAAAACACAGGAAGTTTCCCTTCAACGTGAGGAAGAACATCTTTACACTAGGGGTGGCAGAGCACTGGAACAGAATGCCAGGGAGGTCATGGAGTTTCCCTCTCTGGAAACATTGAAACATCCCTGGGTGTGTTTCTGTGTCACCTGCTTCAGATGACCCTGCCTTGGCAGATGGTTTGGACTGGGTGATGTCCAGAGGTCCCTTCCAACTCTAACGATTCCGTGATTCTTTGCTTACCTGCAGAGAAGGGGAGGTTCTGCTGGAACCAAGGCAGAGGTACCTGAGCTGGCATGGAGGAAGGGCCGTGGTGAGGCTGCCCTTGTTTATGGGTGTCCATGCTGCTGGAGTTCCAAACCCTGCAGCCAGTACATCCCTGCACACCTGACGCTGTAGTGGGTTTGTGCCCTTGTTTAATGTGCTGGTGCCTGCCAAACTCAAGGCTCCTTCTGGCCATGCTGTCCTTAGTTGCACGAGTAAGCACTCATAGTATCCTCCATTAAGTGTTTTTATATCTCATCCTAAAGCCAAAAGGTTGGGTTTATGTCAACTGTGAAAGAGTACAGATTTAGACACTTGATTGAAGGTGGTTGTGCTGTGCTCAAAGTACCCCAGGATGGGGTTTGCCCTCTGGGCTGCCAGGAAAATATGAAATTACTTTTCCAAAAGCAGCTCATGCCACAAAACAGTGAGTGCCAGTGACAAACAGGATAGCATGGAGCACTTTATGCCCATCAGGCTAGTCAAAGGCACGATTCAGCACATATTTCAGGGTGGTGAACTCAGTGTTCTGTTCTGTTCTTACGCACTTGTAGTTTTTGGAATGTTTATTGATGCTCTGAGCATAAAAATGTAAGTATTGTTACTGGAGAAGGTGGCAGATTGTTTCCTGCTCCAGAAATAAGTGGCTCTAGGCTTTGATGTTCCTAGCTTGTGCTTACACAGTAAAAGACAAGTGTTTAGGATTTCATGTTTATGCCATCCTACCTTGTTTCAAGTGTGGCCTGATTGTGTTTTCCTGGTTTTGAGGATGAAGACCCATATTTCTATAATCGATGCTGTGTTGCATGTAGAAATCACTTTGTGTTGCACTGATTTCTGAACGGGAAGTTCTGAAGTGCAAACTGTAAAATAATTGCAGGTACTCCTGACTTTTCATCTCTTTGCTTCAACTTACAGGCAGACATTTTTCAGGAATTTTCTATTCAGGAGGAATCAGTGATGTTCCGGATCAGTTTGTCTGTTCTTCTGGACTGCCTCACCATTTTTGGAACCAGCTCCTTGCCAGGTGTGGTATATTTTCCATAAATCCGTAAAAGGCTGTGTGGGTGCTGTAGGATGTGTACTGAGGTGGAGTGATACCATGACAGCTTTCTTTCCAGCTCTCTGTTGAACTCCTCATTCCCCTGCAGTTTTGGTTGTGGCTGACCTAAAGATCTAAATCAAGTGTGCTAAAGAGCTCTGTGATTTTGGGAAACCAGAGGTTCAGGTGGTGATAACCCGTAACAAAGAGGGTGTGACCACAGCACGAGCTCGGCTGCATTAACTTCAGTTTGCGTTGCACAAGTGACAAGAGTAGTAAGGCAAGATGATGTGAGCTGGAGAAAGCCAGAGTACCATGAGAATTTTCCAGTTCCTCTAAACTATTTGTAGCATGTCTTCATTGTCACAACTGGTGTTTCCTGTCTGGTAGGTGAAATTATTTGGATTTGAGTTGTCTACACACAAGTCATTTAATTTTATTGCCTAACCATTAGCATTTCAGAGGGTGTCTAGGAGGCAGTGTACTTCAGTAACATATTGGAGGCCAGGCCAAACATGGTGAATTGAATTGATCTGTGCCCCATGTGCCAGAAAGATGTGAGTTTTCCAAAGTGATCAAATGTCCTAGCTATGCTCTCTGTGGAATGTGTATTTCATTATCTTTTTCAGGAACATCAACGGCCCTTAGAATGTGTTATCGTGGTTATGGGTATCCCCTGATGCTGTTCTTGGAAGAAGGAGGAGTAGTAACAGTGTGCAAAATCAACACTCAAGAACCTGATGAGTTGTTAGATTTTGATTTCTGCAGTACAAAGGTTGTTAATAAAATTATCCTGCAGTCAGAGGGATTGCGAGAAGCATTTGCTGAACTGGATATGACCAGTGAAGTTCTTCAGATTACCATGTCTCCAGAGAAACCCTACTTCAGGTACTAGCATCTGCTTTCAACTCAAATGTTCGTGCTTGGCTTCCTTTGGTGAGGACTAGAAGTCTTCACGGAGAGAGGGGAGCTAGTCTAGAATACTGATTAATTTCAGGAAGAATTGTAATGAGTATAGCAAATCACAGTACATACTCTAATTAACATAGTAATGAGTATCTTGACAACCTGATAAATGTGACACTGGTGTGGACAGTTTAGTATTTTTGATTGAATAAAGTGAAACAAACAGCAGTGTTTTGTGAAACAGTCATTGAGATATGTACATTGACTCATTTTGATGAGTTTTTACAGAGCTCTCATCAGGTATTTTGACATGGTGCTTTTTGTCTTCCAGGTTATCTACTTTTGGAAATGCTGGAAGTGCACATCTAGACTACCCTAGGGACTCTGACTTGATGGAAGCATTCCACTGTAACCAGACCCAGACAAACAGGTTAGAAAGTCTGTGACCAATGCCCTCTATGCCAGGTCGTGCATTCTTGATGGGATGTTTAAAAACTGTTTTTGCATTACTGTAACATTTATTTTATTAGTGTGGGGTGGCAAAAATACTTCCCATCTGATAGAAGTCTGTGTCTGTAATCAAAAGCTAAGTGCTGACAATGACAGCTTTATGTTGTTATCAGGTAAAAACCAAATAAGTGTGTTCCTAATTGGTTTTTTGTTTATTCTGTGGGTTTATTCATGACTGATGTTTCAACTTCTCTTTGCACATTGTATTTTTTTCAGATTACTGTTTTTTCTCCTGCAGGTACAAGATTTCTTTGCTTAAACCATCCACAAAGGCACTGGCTTTGTCTTGTAAAGTGTCCATTCGAACAGATGCTCAGGGATTTCTTTCACTGCAGTACATGATTAGGAATGAAGATGGACAGATCTGTTTTGTGGAATACTATTGTTGCCCTGATGAGAACATCACTGAAGCGGATCTGTAGGTGTGTGTGCTGGCATCTGTAATATATTTTTGGTTGTATAAAATACTATACTTTTTTACAAAACCAGATAAAAGCTGTAAAGTTTGATGGAGTTAATGCTGGCTTTATTTTTTAACTCTGGAATAAGAAAGCTGAAGACTTTCATTTTTTTCTGCTGCAAACATTTCTTAGCCTTGACTCAAACTGAAGCTGCAAAAGGAGAAAGGGGAGTTGATGTCCTACAGACACTGCTTCCAGCACAGATCTTAAAAGTACTGTTTGTGTAATACATTGATGCTTTTTACAATGTTCTTCATGAACTTTTGTGTTTTGTTTTTTTGTCTTTGGCTTCTAGAAAGCAATTACACAAAGGAAAATCTGAATACTAGTTGTATATTAGCCAGTTAACTTTCAGTGTCTTAAAACCAAATTTGTCTTGAAAGCGAACAACATTTTCAGACTGATGTCTTAATATCAGCAGGTGGTTTCTTTCTGGCAAATGCTGACGTGTTTTGTCAGTGAAGCCACTAGGCTCCTCGTCATCTTGATTAATTCTTAATATAACTCAATTCCTTGGAATTCTGTCTGACATCAATTTACCATTTTGTCTGCAAACTGATGTTGAATTGGTGAATTGATATAGAAGCCAGGATTTACTTACTCATTACTCATAACTGCTCTGGCAACATCACTGTTTTGGATCAGTAGTTTTATAACACATCTGCAAGAATGCTGCAGCTGAACTGTTTCTGTGTGTACATGTCCCTGTTCCTACTCTGCTGCTCTCTACTGATGCTGTTAAGAATCATAAGAGAGAAAAATTTCATATTTAAAATTATTTATGAAATTCATTTGTCTTCTCAGTAGCCTTTTTCAACAACAGGAATCGCTCCTGAACTGCAGCAGGGGAATATCTGCCTGTGTCCCATGGAGCAGTGTACTCAAATCACTGCTAAAAATGGGGCTCACCTCATGCTCACTGAAAAGGGAGTGTGGTTCCTGGGCAGTTTTCTGCGGTGTCCCACCTTCAGAACTGCAGGTGGGTTGTGTTTAGGGCAAAAGTCCACTTGTCCTTTCACACCAACCAACCTGCTCAGAATGGGAACTACCTGGGAACAGCCAGGCACTGGACTGGATGCAGAGTCTGCAAATCACACACAGAGACTGAGCCCTCCCTGCTGGGGGATGTGATTGAAGACGCAGCAATCTGCAGGTGGTTTCTACAGCTTTAGACTCTGGTCAAGTTATGTTGTTTGTCAGATGAGGTCTTGCTTTGTTTCTGTGGAAGTCAGTGTGTTTGTATGTTACCAAGTTGATGGCTCCACAGTTCAATAGAACTGTTTGGGTTTATTTTAAAATGCTTTTGTGGATCATTTTTCACCTCTTACTTATGTCAGCAACAGTATACTTCTGGAATGGACAGTGTTAGCAGTTCACTTTTGTTTTTTGTGCAAATCATCCATTTATTGCAATAAAGTTTACAATAAAGGTAATTGTTTAAAATTTGATAAACAATTACAAATTTTTGAACTATGAGGCTGACCTAATATTCTAAATTACTCTTACTCACTGGGATTTTTTTCTGAACTAAAGTGTTCAGTATAAATGAACTTCCGTCTGGCTTACTGTGTCAGTTTCTTCAATGAAAAAAAAGTTATGGTCTCACTGGGAATTACTAATGTTATCCCTGACTACTGAGTATTAAGGATGATTTACATAATCCCTGGGCAGCAGGATAAAAATGAAGTAGAATACACCACTTTCTTGGTGTGATTTATTTTAGAATATCCAAGTTTCTTGTATTGTGTTCAGGAATTGTGGCTGAACATTTGAATTTTTATGTAATTGCCTACAGATGTATTGTGTTCTTGAAATAGTACTTTTAATGGTTTCTTCTATAGCCTACCAACAGTGATCAGGGAAGTAATACCATGAGAAGTTAGAACACCACAAAATACCAGAAAGTAACTTGCATTTAATAAATATTAGGCACACGCACATACAGTTTGTGCAGGACTTAATATCTGTACCCCAAATGGGCTGAGTCCCAGTCTAGGCTGCCAGAGTTGGGGAGGTGCTCATGCACTTTTGACTTCATGGATATGGTTTTAGGGAGACGAGAATGTGGGCTACAGACCTGGTGCTGAAAGGCAGTGATCGATTTAGGATCCATCTGCGATGCATTCAGTTACATCTGAATACATTTCTGCATTCAAACACAGTGAAATAAAAAGCGTGAGGAGGAGGATAATGACTGGAAGGGCATTGCATCTTTTTGACCTAGTAAGTTACCTAAATTCTTCAGATACCCACTGCTGGATTAGATTTAGCTTCCTGCTACAATTTCCATGAAATCCAGAACTCAGGTTACCTGTAGTATGTTTTGTCTCTGCTGTTTAACAAGACTTTTCTCCTTGCAGACTAAAGGAAACCTGCAGCAGAAGAGATGTTCAGTTCATGTTTTTTTCCTAAGTAGTATCACAGAACAGGCTTGTCACAACTGAGATTTTGCCCACCTTTTAACCATATTTTGCCTACCTGCTTTCTTTTAAAATGGTGCATGCAAGTACTCAGAATTACTTGTCATGTAATCTAAACCAGTTCCTGGAGTGGGGGCTGTAACCAGTGCCTTCCACTCGAGTTCAGTGTAGCTGTGGTACGTGCTGCCTGGCAGCTCTGATGGGCAGCACTTGGGGTCTGTGGGCATCCCACATCCAGAGGCCACAAAACTGGCAAGTGATTTTTCCCTCCATTTATTCTGACTTGTGATTTTCAGAATAAAAGCTGACCTCAGGTCTTCAAGAAGGCACTTCATTGATTCTACCTGAAAACTACTGCCAATGGGTACCCACCAGCCTTTGAAGATTCCAGAAGTCAAAATAATGCCTTTGGCTCCTAGTCCTGACAATTTTTATGCAACAAAACACGGAGAGTGCTGGTGCTAATGTTATCTCCTGCCTCACAACATGAATTTTTATGTCTCCTTGGCTTTCTACGATTTGGATCTGTGAAGCACAAAATTCCCCAGGGGAAATACAGTTCTATACCTCAAAGTTAGTGGTGGGAAAGAATCAGTTTAGTTTTTATTTAGTTTACTTGTTTATTATTTATTTACACATGGATTTATAAGGAAATAGTATTCTTGTATACTTGACTAGATGAGTCTTTAGTGAGGTGATTGGGGGAGCTGAAAAAGCTGAAATAAGCCGTATGCTGTTTCCTGTAGTGTCTGTTTTTAACTTCATTTGGTAGCAGCTTGAAGAATCCAGCAGGTGGGTCTTACCAAAATAAATATATAGAAACTGTATAGTAGCACTAAACAGTGCTTTTGCTGAATAGTAACGTTAAAGAACACTAACATTAAACTGAACAAATGCAGAATTATTTTTAAAATGCTGCCATTACAGAATAGTCGTTTGATGCCTTCCTGTTGAGACAAAAAGTCCTTTTTATGTGAATCTCTCTTTGAGAGGGGCCAGAACTGCTTAGGTATAATTGGAAGCCGTAACAGGTGGGTTCAGCCTCTTTCTACCCTGCTTCTGCCCTTAGCTGGGTCTAAGGACGACAGGGCGGTGCATTAGCATTGCTACAGCTAATTGCAAGCGCTCTTCCAGGCAGAGGGTGTTGGAGGGAGATGTCACGGAGTGCCCCACACAGCTCTGATATCCGTGGGCTTGATAGAATCTCACAGAAGTAAGAAGTGGGCTTGAATGTCCACCATGACTGTGAACGTCAGTCTGTGCAAGTATTCCGGAGGAATGCATTCAAAATCTGAGCAGAGAGAGAGAATGGGAATTTCACTCCCACTTTCACCCCAACAGCATCAGCACATGAGGTGGGATAGTGGATGGGGGGCTGTGTCTGTGTGTGGATTAAAACTCTCAATGGAAAATTGTGCAGTCTCCTACCCCTTCCAGCTCAGATGGGACCATGGAGTTGACCAAAAAAGAGCAAGTGAGCAGAGAGCTGGAGGTCTTAGATAAGAAATCTGTCTGAACATGTGTTTGGATTTTACCCCATAAATGCCAGTGGAATGCAGTAATGGGTTTGCAACATAAGGGAGGCGTGGAACCACTCCACCCAGTTAGGCACTTGCACCCCTGATGAACACAAAAGGAGACTTAATCCATGAAACAGCAGCTAACAAGCCCTAAATTATGTCCAGGTGTTAGTAAATTACTTGTTGGCACAATTGCCTGGTTATGCTTCAGTGATCTCATACTTAGGGGGAGGTTAAAAAAGCTTGGGAAGAAGGATGTACTATTGATAGTAGGCAGACACAAAGAATGCAGAACTTTAGGGCCACAAGGACATACGGAAGAACTCCCAAGATAAGGGAGAAACTAATAAAGCCAACTCGGCAACTGTGCTGAAACTGACTCCGACTGGGTAAAAAGAATTCCAGCAGGGAGAAATCATGACAGAGTGACTCATGGCCCACCATGTCAACAGAAGGTGAAGACTGAGGGTGTGGACTAATTAGCATAAAAGAGAATCATTAACCGATAGAAGATAGAATACTAATTAATTTAATAAGAGAACTATGTCCCTGTGTTTGCAAGCTGAATTCGAGATGCAGGTTGAAGCTCTGGGTGGGAGCCCAGAGAGAGACGAGAGGCCATGACCAGCCAGCTCTGTGACTGACAAAGGGCACAATGACCGGTGAAAGCAGCCGGGGTGAGTGGACACTGGGAGGCACAGCAGGAGCCGGCAATTGCAGACATTTTGGATAACAAAAGAAGACTCGGTGATGCCAGCAAAGTGAATTGACACGGAGCGGCTGGCAAGAGGCTACTGGAGAGGAAGAGCTACACTTGCACCTGGGTAGACAGTGAGGGTGTAAAAGTCCCCAGTGTTCCTTTTTTGGGGGGTCCCTCCGTGGAGGCATCAGCATGAGCTGTTTCTGTGTAACTGTGCCGTGAATAAATGGCTTTGTGGGACGAGACGTCTGAGACTCTTCTGTGGGAAGCCTGGTGTGGAACCAGCAAGGTGACCTGGTCTGACTGTGCGTGGGGTGTTTGGGGTGTCAAGCGCGGCACTGGAGCTGCCTGCTGTGAAGGGGCTTCAGTCGCAGCTGTGAAGTCTGGCACTGGCAGTGTGACTGCCAGAGAGGCTCAGGAATGGTCAGACTGGGGAGCTTCCTTAACACTACAATGTATAAATAGTAAAAAGTTTTTAGAGTTGGTGTGCTTGATTTGTGAAATACCACTGAGCACCCAGGCTTATGCAACTGGAATAAATAATCAGTGTTTCTCCTGAGTGTGTAATTAGTTGCTTGTTGCACACCAGGAAACGAATCTGATTTTTCTGGACTACAAGCTGTGCAGAGATATTTACTGTCCTAATAAACTAAATAGTGGCATGGAAGAGGTTCTGGAAAGAGCTGGCGTATACCCAGGCTGCGACTGCGAGCAGTCACTCTCCGGAGCTGATCGAGGCTCCCAGAAAAGCTGTCAGAGAGGCACGGGCTGCACAGACCTGTGCAGAGCTGCTCGCTCTCCTCTTCCTCCACGATGCAGCCCAGCCTGGGTGATCCCGCACGGCTTTAACTGTGCAAGGGAACACGGTGCCAGACACCGACTGGCCAGAGCACCTGCGGAGGAAACTGTGCCAGCCTGCTGCTCGCCAGTCGTCAGACCATCGGACAGTGACGTGAATTCTTCGTGTGGCAGCAAGGGCAGGAATTTTAGAGACACTCTGAAAACCCCACAGCCACCCTCAGGCAGTGCAGGGCTTGAGGACAGACCTGCTCCCACCGCCCGCTCCCAGGCCCTCCACACACATGTGGGGACAAGGCCGAAGCAGCACAACCAGGGAGCACCTGCTCTCCTCACTGGGACCTTCCTGCAGGCGCCTGGCTCTGAAATACCTGCACAGGCACGTGTGCACCGGCTCTGCAACATCTGTCCAGCTGTGCTCACACCCAGCTGAGACCGCACCAACTGCTGAACGCAGCGCTGCTTTTTTGGGAGCTGCACTTTGAACAGCAGGAATCCAGAAAACCTGTTTCTAGGAATGGGGCAGTGCAGACCTTTGTGCTTTGAGTTGTCACTCCCCACAGTTTTCCATCTGCGAGGGAGGCTCCGAGGGGAAGGAATGCCAGGTTTCTTTCTCAGGAATGTTTCGAGTTTTTTTTTCCTTTTTGTCTAGAAAATGCAGTTTAATCCAGCACCCCCCACCTTGCTCCCCCATACTCCTTGGGGGATGACTCCTGGTGGGCAGTAGAGTATTTACAGAGAAGAAAATGCATCCAAACATTTTTGGACAGGGCTTCCGAATGTGCAGTGGGCGGGGACTGTTGCTGCTGTCTGCCAGGGAGTGCAGGAAGAGCGCTGTGGGTCCCAGCCCAGCCATCACTAAGGAGCACTTCGGCTAATGCCGAAGGGAAGAGTGGTTACTGCAGAGCAACAGCTCCCTGTGCAGGCACACTGGTGTTTTGATGCAGGCAGTGCCAGTCTCCCGAGGGTCACGGCGTGCAGGGTACCAGCTGCAGCATCCCCCCCGGGCAGGGTTAACACAGCACACCGTGGTTGTGCCGGGCCCAGCCAGGCAGGCAGGAGCAGACGGCACCCGCGGGGACAGGGGCAGACGGGCTCCAGCCCTGAGTTCCTTGCAGGAGATGATGTCACCGAGATGTGCCTGTTTCCAATATCCAGCTGCTGGTAGGAGGCCCCATTACCAACCGTCTGAGCATTTCAGGCTGTTGGAAAATGTACAAAGAGGGCCAACACAGCAAATCTGGACAGATCAGCATGCAAGCAGGCTTTTAAAATAATAGACTGAAAACCCGATGATTGCATAAATACCTGTGTTAAACTCATCAATTAAGAGTCTATCAGGGCAGCCAAAGGTTTGTAAATAACTACAAATGCATTGCCATAAAATGCCCCAGGAACTATGGGTGGTACCACAAAACATCCCCTCCTGAAGGCACTGGTGGGATTTGGAACCGGTATCAGCAAGGCTAAAAGCACAAACCTTTCCTGCTTGTCAAAAGGCAAAAACCGGTCATCAGAGGAGCCATATGTTAGTGACAGTCCATGCAGGACGCCACTATGGTGTCTGATGCTACAGAGGCTGTAATTTCTCCTAGAAGCCTGGGGAATCTAACAAACAGTTGTTGGCAAAGCACACGACTCTCGCCAGCAGCAGGCTTGGCTGCTAGATCTGTTCTGTAGTTACAAAAATTTTAACTCAGGCTTCATCAAATTAGTAGACAGATATTAAATCACTGACTTCGATTCAGCTGCAATTTACCACTGTAATTCTAAGGGATTTTAAGGAAATGACTGTTGAGGAGAATTAATTTGCTACTGCACTGAGAAGAACACATAAAAAACCAAAATAAAACATGGTTCTAGTCTGTGCTTAGTGTCTCTGTTACTTATGTTCAAAAGGATCATGAGGGATCCAAACAGACAAGGAGGCAGGGATGAAGAAAAGCATTTGAAAACTCACTTCTATGGAATGCTCTGCTGAGAATTGGCAAGCATGCACAGTGACCCATGGCTGCAGAAGGAAGTGGTGTTATAGATGAAGGTTTCAAGAAACCCAAACTCTTGTACTGTGCTTTGACACTAAATTCAATACTTTTAGTATTCTCTGTGGCAGACCAAAACCACAGTTAATAGATGATTTAGATCACTGAACTGTCCTAAAAGTCTTACACCCATTCCTATTTGTTTGAAAAAATTTGCTGTATTACAGCTGTGCCTGCAGAACATGTGCTGGGGTACATCACACCTGCCTATGCTGCTCTGAAACCTCCACACCTAAGTCCCCCACAGCTTTCCCACACAGTTACTCACCAGGCACAGCTGCTCTGCAGCCTGAGCAGCAGACTGACGCCCTGACCCTCCAGACAGCCAAAGCCACGGGAGGCTCTGCTTCAGGACCTGCCCTGCACTGGGAGGCCTGACCACACCACCTGAGACATCAATCCTTCTCTGCAGCACTGGGGTCTCTGCCACGTTTAAGGGCAGATTGCCTCTGCCTTCTGTGTCTGCCTCTTGCTCAGATGAGGGCATCTGAGCACTGATGTGAAGAAAGCTCCGGGGTGCTTTGGTGGGGCTGACCCAAGGAAGAGCCTCCTTGGGGAAGGTCAGACAGGCAAAAGGCACGTGAAAACCTCTCTCCCAGCTCTCCTCCCATGTCCCATGTGGTACTCCAGGCTCTTGGCTTACCCTCCCCCCTTCCTGCACACTCTAGGCTGGTACCCCACCCTGCCAAACCCCTCGAGAGAGCAGATCTATGGTCTAAACACAATATATGTACTGCAGCAGTAATTTATGTAGCTCTGAAGCACCCAGCACTGAACTCACACACCACCTCCCTCTTTTCCCCCAGCCAGCTTCTCTCAAGCAAATTCACAGGACATGAAGTGGTCTTTAACAGCTCCGTATAGTGAAATGGCATCTGCCAAGGGATTTCCTGCCAGCTTCTCCATTGACCCTTTCTTGGCTGCTTCTCCTAGGGCCCTGTGCATGGTTTGCTGCAGCACAGAGCAGCACGGTCTTCCCTGGGCTTCTGCTGTCTCACGCTGTCAAGCAGCACATGACATTGCCATGTAGCTGACCTGAGGAGAGCTGGGGAGGCCATCAGCAGGCTATTCTGCCGTCCCTGAGCCCCCTGACCAGACAGCATAGGGGAAGATCGGCTCCCTACCTGTGCCTCTACCCATGGGGCTCCAGCAGGCAGTCTGCTGTGCAACATGCCCAGGAACCCAGACTATCTCAGAGGATAATGACCCCTGACCTCAGGTGTAGGTTATGTGCCACTATGTGCTGCTGCAGCCAAAGCATCCGTCCAGCAAGGACAGAAGGCACACCGCAAAAAGTTCTCTGACTGCTGCTGAAGTCTTCTGGGTTTTCACCCGCCACCATCTTCTTACGTCAACTTGGGCTGGCAAAATAAGGGCCCTGTGAGAGCCAGATCATAAATAACTAGGGCAACACCGAGTTACAGGAACTTGCCCTTAGTTTACGAAGCAAAAGAGGGGGAGAAAAAGAAAGAAAAAGAAAAAAAGGTGATCTTAATGCAGATCTAGGTTGTTGTCTCCTCCCAAATTTCATTTGAAGCCTGCTACCATCATTTGTCACCACTCCCTACTGTGACAGGACATAGGGTGGATGAGAAGAGCCAGTATGCTCAAACTCTCTGGCCAAATTATATCTGTTGTGTGCAAACTCCAATGAGTGAGTTTGGCAAGATGAGTTTATTCCCAGTACTCACACATTTAGTGGGGAGAGAGAAAGGAATTTGCTATAAAAATGCTGCCCATGCTCTTGCGACTGACCATGCAGGAGGTCAGAAACAGGTGTGGATGTTTCAGAGTAGCAGCTTGGGCAGATGTACCCCACATGCCCAGATTCTGCATGTCAGCTTGTTTGTCTTCAAAGGAAAGCCTGTGCTGGGTAGCTTACAGAAATTTGCTACAAGAGGCTAAAGAGCCCTGGGATGTGATCACATGAGATGCAATTCCTACAGGCAAGAAGATACTAGCAAATCAGTCACTGACAGAACAGTTTCTCAAATAAAACTGAGATAATAAAAGGCAACGAGGCTGACTGTGTAACTAAGTTTAAAAAGCAGACATATCCATATATCCATATGCATATACACTTATATATATTCCCGCTGTAGTTCTGTGTGTGAAGTGCTAAATGACAGAGAACCACAATTTTGAACAACTGTGGGACATCACTGATCTGTGCCACAGCTCTAGGGTGTTTTAAACTTTGCTGGAATAAATCCAGTGGCAAATAGGAAACCTGTATTACCTCTAGCAGGATGTCTATGTGAGAAAAGGCTATGATCTTATCAATGAGATAGAAGGCATCATCTCCAAAACTCCCTGTGTGGGGTTTAGACTGGATTTATTCCACACAACAGATCAAGATAGTCAATAATGAAGGTGCAATTTCAGTAAGGAAAACCCAGTTCTTATGGCATCTATTTAAACAGGAGATATAGAACACATCTGTACTGTGTTAGAATAGTGTAGTGAGATTTCCCTCAATACAAAAAGCAAATGAAGACAAAAATGAAAAAAAAATTGGAAATAGTTTATTTGCTGCATGAGAAAACTTCTTGTAAATTACATATAAAGAAACTTGTTATGCTGTAGTATATAATTTCCAATATTCCACAAAGATAATTGTAATAAATATACAAACCAAACCAAAGACTAAATCCATCAGGCAACCTACCAAATGGTTCATCAAGTTTTATACTTGCAGCATTAGCATGCTTAAAATCTTGTTCTTTTTGAAGTGATGCAGCAAATTTTTTTCACATTTCTTTGGAGCATTTTCAAAGCTGTCTAACTATAAAATACTGTTCAAAATTAAATGGCATTAGTTAAACCACTCGAGAAAAGTAACACCAAGGTCTAACTGATGCAAAGGTGGTGTTTTTCTTTTTGCTTTTAAAATTCATTCAGTTTCGCCAGAGTTAGGAATTATCTGATATAAGTGCACTATGAGTCCAGTCAGCCTGAGGCACTGCTGACTCCTGTCATATTATGATTCTATATAAACTTCATAGATTATATAGGTCTGAAAGATTTCTCTATTAATAGAGACATATCCCCATAGAATAAAAAAAACACAATACCATATTGAAGCCGCAAGCTTGTTAAAATGGTTGTACCCTCAAGTGCAGTGTGTGCTTAAAACATTTTTCCATAGTTTCATTCTATCCCAGATCAGGCATTTTTTATTTGACTTTAAATGCAGAAGTGCTGATAAAGGCTTCACTGATGCCCCTAGCCTCTAGAAACAACACAGAATTTTTTTGACACCTCCTGTTGTTCTCTATCTATCATTTCTAAATTTTTTTGGAACAGCAGGCTGAATTTTACACTTCGCTGCTCTGGACCACACTGACAGACAGGTCTATTATTCCGTACAAATTTCTTACAAACTGAAAACACTTCACTATGCTTCACTATTACTGAGTACTTGGGGGTATAAAAAGAAACTCTCTAACACACAATTACCTAAAAATATTTGTTAATAAGCTTAATGCAAATATTATGTAGAAAAAATGGTTTAGTTACAAAAAAATTCATTAGAGGGCCAGTAAAAATATACTGAAGAGAAGACCTTTACAAAAGTGAGGTTAGGAAGTATGAGGCATTGACATTCACTGTAAACATCCTGTGTTCACTAGAATCCCTTGTCTAAAAGTATATGACCTGGTTTTGTTCCTGAGCTTCATGGCCAACGCTTGCATAGACAGCTAAACCTATCATAAAGGGCTGTTTATAGAGACAGTTCTGTTTGTATGTAACTTCAATAAACTAATGCTTTTACTTTTTGAAATAGTTTCATTCCACTACCAGGTAGTTAAGGAAACTATGAAGTATGGTATGATTTTGTGTACTCAGTGCATTGGGTGAATTGGGGCAGCTATGTTTTAGTGTGTTAATATTAAATAATACTACACTAGGAAGGGTAGCTGTTTGATGTTCTGGCTTAGCATAAATATCTACTCCTGCTTGCTGCTGCAAGGTTTACTTCTGCTCTGCCAAAGACTGTATGTGGCAAAAT
Source organism: Picathartes gymnocephalus (assembly GCA_013390045.1). Classification (NCBI taxonomy): domain Eukaryota; kingdom Metazoa; phylum Chordata; class Aves; order Passeriformes; family Picathartidae; genus Picathartes; species Picathartes gymnocephalus. Next base: position 176,668 of record WEKY01009517.1, on the reverse strand, counting down.
GTCAGCAATCTGAGTGCTACAGCATCAAACACACCCAGTATGCAACTCATGATCAGTACAGAAGACCTCACAGAGAATTTCACCTTTACCCAGGCAACACCAGTGCTTTCCTCCAGGTTAACCTGCTGCTGTTGGAGGAACCTGGAAAAGTACTCACAGGGTAAACATGACATGGAGTGGCTTATGTAGAAAGTCTGAAGAACATAGTTGCATTTTGTGTATGAAAAGCAGGCATGTGTTTAGCTACTGCACATGGAAATGCACATGGAAGTGATACAGACACACAAATATATCCCCCTCACAAACAGCACAATAACACAAAAGCAGCAAATTGCCAATTTGAAATCTTATGTTAAGGCAAATCTAGATAAAACAACCATAAGAGGATTAATAAACATAAGGAGTTTTCCTTGGCTTTTTTCTTCACTTTTTCTGTGATTGGCTTTTACACATGGATAAAATTTGTTTAAGCACTTTCTGGACATCTTCATCCATTTGACCCTAGACAAAGGGAGAGAGAAAAAAAGATGATTAAATTCATGCAACTCTAGTCTTTAACAATATTGACTAACTAGATTTCAGGTATAGTAATTAGATCAATTTTCCAAGTGGAAGCAGTGTTAAATTTATTCTTGAACTGTCATACCTTATGGGAGGGATTTCTTAGCTAAAACTTGCAAGGTTCTTACTAGATCTGCATAAGAAACACCTTCAGTTAAAATACAGAGTGACTGACAACATGCAGCCATACCTGCACTGCATAGAGAAGGTGCATCCTGTAAACTGAGACAATTTCCTGGTGTTGTTTCTTTGTTTCCTGGAAAACAGTTAAGCAGAAAGGCACAGAGCATTCAGAACTATTGAACTGAGAACTCCCCAGCTAGATTCAGAATGGGGAAATTACAAACCATAGTCTTATGTAATGCACTGAAAACCAGCTCAGACAGTGTTGTGTCACCAGGCACTCTAAATTTGCTTGGAAGCATGTCTAGGAAAGTGGAAGCATGTCCAGGAAAGTGCTGTAGTTCTACTTACCCCAGTAAAAGAGCAGGGGAGATTGCCAGGTTTAAGAAGTGCTGAGCTGCAAAGGTGTGGAATGAGCACACACTCTACTTCCAAGCTTATCAGCAACCAGAATTGGTGAGGAAAGCCAACAATATTATGACAAATCAACTCTCAACTGCAACTCAGCTCTTCCCTGCAGTGACCCCTCTGTCACAGCTGATGCCTTCCCAGGGGAGAGGAGGTGCTTATGAAGGTCTTACCCTGTAAGAGCTTGACTTAATGAAAGCCAACCTCCTGTTCAATGATCACAGACTGCCACAACTCAGCAGCCACCTTTCCAAAGATACACGAAGCTGCTAGGAAAGCTAACCCAAAAGAAGGAAAGAGTGTTCCTGTCCTGTTTTAAATGCTGCCTGCTTTCCTAATGTGATGCACACCTTTGCAATTTACACTACTTTGCTGGTCCTAATTAGTGGGAGAAGAGTCCTGTCAGACATGGAGCACTGGAATAAGAAAGTCTGGGCCTTCACACAGACAGGATGCATTTCCTACTATTTCTCTCACCTGCAAGGGAATTCTTCTGGCATACTGAGCCCTCTTTCTCTCTGCTGGGAAAGGTAGGAAGCAGACACCTCTTAGCATGTCAGTCTGGGAATTCTCCTTTCAGAGGCAGTCCACAGCCCTCAACAAAGGCCTCCAGTGGACAATACTTTCTTTTCATCCTCAACAGTGAATAAAGTGCTCCTTTGAGCAGGCAAGCTCTAGGAAATACCAATTATGATTCAATCTGGCTTAGAAGACTGGACCTTTCATGCAGAAACAATAAAATTTTAAAGAAAGAAATCTGTAAGGTATTCAGAACTTCAGAGAATAAACTATGCTCCACGTAAACAGATGCATTTGCTTGACTTGAAACCTCATGCCTTCTTCCAAAAAGCTTAAAAACCCAAAACAACTTCAGCTGATGAATGTTCTTGAAAATCCCCTGCACACTGATCATACTTTTCCCCAAATTAAGGTCTGAGAGGCAGGTTTGGTCAATCTGTTTTACTACAAGAAATCTGTTTCTCACTTGGTCTGAGAAAAATATGTGGAAAACCAGCTTTCTTTAGTTAGGCTCTTTCTAAAGTGCTATTCATGACTTGCATATTCCTACATGTTTCAGAGAAACAGAAATTACAGATTTTTCGGATGAAGATTCTTTTCCATGTACTCACTAACTGTACTCAATTTTAAATAAGGCAGAGCGAAGAATAGCACATGTTTCTTTGGAGAACTGGGACTAATATTAGGTTTACAAATTATCACACTTACTGTCAGTTGGTTCTGCAACTGCTTCACTTGTTGCTGTAACACCTCCAGCTGCTGGCTTTGTCTTTTAGGGGCACTGGTTGAGTAGGAGAGCTGAGAAAGGCTGTTCAATGCTTCTTTTAATTTGCTAATTTCCTTGGACATTTCATTGATCTAGGGAGGCAAAACACAGGTTTTCATGAAAAGATGCTATGCATACTGTGTTTCTGTGTGTCTTATCTTTGAGTTATTTGTGACTTAAATTTAAGAAGTGGGGAAAACCAAATTATAAATAATCTCTATAGACAAACAGAGATGTCACGTAAGCCAAGAGTTACAATGCTACTCTCTTCCCCATCCTAGTCCAGTCTATTCAAACTGCACTCTTCGTTCTGAACATCAGCAGTATTTAACAAGAAGGGCTGCATTTACCACCTTTACAAATTCTGCTGCCAAACCAAACATAGGCCAGCTATTCACACCTACCAAAATGCATAGCTCTACACAAAGGAATTTGTAGTGACAGATACGGTAGCTGCAGAGGAAAATTAGTCAAATTATGCTATGGTTGAGATGATGTAGCAATATCTCAACAGTGAATTTCTGCTCCTTCCTGATATTTTGTTTTCTTGTCTCCTCTGGAATATCTTCCTGCTGTAAATCTCCCTTCTTTGACTTCAGCTGCCTGAATAGTGCAAACCCAACCTAAGCAGAACTTAAAAGAGGTAAATTGAAAGATCATGTGTATCCCCACAGGGCAGGGAAACCAACCGCAAAGCCAAACATACTGAAAAATCCTTTGCCTTCGATAGCTGGATTTTCTGAGGGGTAAATGCACTCAGAAGTTACTTGAACCAACATTGTCTGTTAGGTCATTTGTGCACCAGCCAACAAGCTTTGCACTCTGAACTCACACTATCCCTCCACTGTACTGAGTCACTGACCTTTTTGTCTTTATCTTCTTCCAGTTTTGATGAGTTTTTCATTTCAGTAAGAGCTTCTTGAACTTGGTGGTACTTGTGCTGAAGATCAGTCACCTCCCGTTCCTTTGCTTCAAGCAGAGTATGCATACCTTCCTTCGCTTCTTTCAAGTGCAAAATTTCATTTCTCAGTTTCATGGCATCTAAGGATATATTTTCCTTCTCTCGGATTATATCCCTCAGTTTGGATGACAAAGCACTAACTTCACCCTCTAGTGAGGACTGGAGCTTTTCATATGTGGCTTTGGGTACCATTGCTTCATTAACTGCAGCTTTTTCTTCCAGTAAAGCCTTTTCCAAGTTTCTTAATTCGCTTTCCTTGTTGCTAAGCAGTCGTTTGAGCTCATTTATTTCTTCCTCCATCTCCTTTATGGTATTTCTGAGTGCATTGATTACCTGACGGTGTTCAGTAATTGGCAAAGAGTTTTGTTTCTGAGTGTCTAACAGCTGCTTGAGTTCTTCTGCTTCATCTAATACTTTCGTATACTGGGATTTCATTTCTGATAACTCATTTTCTGCTTTGTATTTCAAAGAATTTGTTACCTCCATCAGTTTCTCATGTTCATCTCTAGGAATGTAGTCTGAAGCTATATCATCTAGAGTTTTTTTCTTCCTATAGTCTTCAAGCTCTGTTTGTGCTTCTTTGTACAACTGAGACAATTCACTAAGTTGCCTGTTAAGCTCATCTATTGTTCTGTGCATCACATCTTTCCTTTCTCCAGCTTCAGCACTAGATTCCAACTGCATCTGATTTGTCAGCTTGTCCTGTAGCCTTTTAATTTCCTCTTGCCCTTCCTTGTACCTCTCAATCAGCAATGCTTTCTCTTGATTAATGTTATCAATAACTGAACAATATGAATTCTTCATTTCCTCACACTCTTCCATGGACAATTTGCCTGCCACATTCTGCTCTCTGTCTTCAAACTTTTTCTGTAGCTCTCTCACTTTTTCTTTTTGCCTCTCACTTTCCTCCAACGCTTTCTTCAATTCTTGCTTAAGTGCTTCAACTTCTCCATATGTAACCTTCAACATACTCAGATCAGAACTGGTTTCTTCACTTTCAGAGGAAACAAGACCTGGCTTTTTCTGCCTTTGTTCATTCAAAACCTCTTTCACAGCTTCCTCATACCTGTTTTGAGTTTCTTGGAACTTCAAATTCAGATCAGAACCATTTTCTGAAATGTCCTGGCTATTTAAATGATCTCTTTCTGGGACTCTAGACTGGACTTCAGTTTCCACATGCTTTCTTATGGCTTCAGAATTCTCTGATTTTCTCTGCACAGCCTTTAAGTCTTCCTGGAAGTACTTCATTTTTATTTCTCTGGGGCTTGTCAACTTTTCTTGGATTTGAGTGGCATTTAATGTAGGCTTCAGCTCTTGCGCCAGTAACTCGTTTTGTCTTTCTGCTGTTTGCTCAAACTTTGTTTGGGTTGAATAAGATTCTACAGTTGAATCCCCTTCTTTAGGTGTTCTTTCCTGTCCAAAAAATCCCACCAACAATTGCACAATAAAACCAAGTACATGATTCTATTTTTTTAGAATAGAGTAAGCAAGGAAGTATTACCATATTCTACAGAGACATATGATTAAAGTGCCATCGAAGAAAGTTTTAGAAAAATTCAAAACTCAGCTGCTCCCATTTAGTCATCTACAGTGAGAGACGGCAGTAAAAGTGACCAGCTCCTCTAAAAGTTTGGGCTGAGCTCCCATAAACTATTAATCAAAGCTATGCAAATTAAAATTCTGCTAGCACAACTGTTAACAACATCTTTTAGAATGTGGTTATCATAATAAACAAAGTTATTCAGTAATTTATGGGAAAAGTGAGAAGACCAAAACACTGATTTAATCCCTTGGGGCAGAGTATTTCCACAATCTTACCAACAAGCTCGTTAGAAGATCTTCACAGTACAACTCTTTAAAACAGTAAGCAGCTCTTTGTTCTGCCTAGCAGATTAAGAGAGCAGCCGAACAGCACAAAAATATGCCACCTGTAATTTGTCCTGCAGCTCCTTATTGTGCAGTGTCAGAGAGGCAATTTTTGCTTGCATCAGCAGAAGTAGATCTTGTTGGTCAGCTTCAGAACTCACATCCAGTAAACTATCAGCACCTTTGGAGAGAAAAAAAAGATTCAAAAGCTTTTAAAAGGCTGAAATGATAGCTAGTTAGTTATTCCAACATTTCAAATTAAACGGTTTGTTCCCATGACCACTAAATGCAGTGAGTAAGCAAACTGTTCCTATAAACTTCGCAAGAATGTGTTAAGTTCACACAATAGAAGCAGGATGTTTGGGTGGGGAGCTGCTTGTGGAACTATAAAACATCACTCTCAATACTTAGCGTGTCTCACGTTCTAAGTGGAAAGGTACAGAGGTTTTCAGCATTTCATGCCACCTAAAACACCCAATAAAATAAGGATTAATTGTATACCTGTTGTGCTGTCACTCAGTCTGTCTTTATTATCCCTGTGTAAGGAGCTGAATTCTTCCTGTTAAGATATCAAAAGAAAACATTTTCAGAGAAAGCAGATGTAAAACTGGACAGTTCACCAAAAGGAACTATAGACAGGACAGATTCTGCTGGATAATGCCTGTCCAAGTGAATGTCTTTTATTTCTGAGGTCTTGTTTAATTGTAGCATGTGTCCAGTAGTTCAAAGTCTGCTAAAGCCATTCAAGTTCCATTGCCCAATTCCCATTAAATACTAATGAAATACAGGCAACTATCTTGTAAATAGTTTGGAAATCTGCAAACCTTGTGACAAGTAATAGCAATATACTGACATGCATTTAAAAAAATTTTCAGCAACACAAGGTAGATATCATATACAACACACTCAACCCTTTCACTGACATCTTTTGGTAAAAGCATCTCTATTTGCACTGCCCGATTCCATGCACTTTGCTGGTATTAGAAATTGAGCTCTTGGAGCATTAATACTTTCATAACCATACTCCTAAACACTAACTCACCTATGACTATTTATATACACATATTTGTCACACATTAATCTTTACACTTGTTTTTTTAATTGCATTGAAATAGATTTGGATTCATTTTTGTTCCTAAGATTCAGCTAATTAAGTCACAGGAGACGCTGCAGCAATCAAAATAGAACATCAAGCAAAACAGATCCTGTACTTTCCTTCCCTAAGCTCGTAAGAATGGAACACTGATACCTTGCACACTTGATCAGCAAAGAAAGCCTGCCCTTTTCCAGTCATGGGAGTTGATGAGTGTGGAGAGGACAAATCATTAACCTGTAAAAAAATTTATATAAATAGGTATGTATAAGTACATGCACATACAGCTACCTCTCTAACATGTGCCCATATATGTATATATACACACATATATATATACGTACACACACACATGCATTAAAGAGTACTTTCACCTGCACTAACGTAAGTCACAATTCTAGACCACTTTCGGAGGACGTACCTAGTTATTTAGTGCCCTTCTCAATCAGTATTACATAAGGAGTGTAGCTGTTACACAGGTTACATTCTGGTTTAAGATTAAACCTAACTATTAAATAGATTTATATAGTATCAAAATGCAGTTAAGTATTTTATTTTGTATGAATATGTGCTCATAATATGTACCCAAATATATGTATAACTAAAATATAAACAACTATTTACTTATTGAAATCAGCAAAAAGGACAACTTCAGCTTTAGTTGGAAGAAGCAATTGCACAGTAAAATTTGTACAGTTGTATCTTAGACCATTGCTGTATTTTAAGCAATTTTGCTTAGTTAACCTAACGAACATAGTGTCCTCCTAATGTCAGGAAAAGCACTCTTGGTAAGACAGGCATATAAAATAACAGTGACAGAGAAAATCCTACCCACATAATTCTGATAATGTTCAAAATGCTTTACATCCCCTAAAAGCATCTCAAAATTGGTCTTTTCTTTACCTGAATAGGACTGATAGGAGGAGGTGGGGCTTTGCGTTTTTTTGGAGTTCCACTTCTTTCTGAACTTAATTTAGAGCCTTGGTCATGCTGAAAGTTTCACCAGCCAGAAAAGGTAGGTTTGTTAGTTTGGTTAGTAAAGTCCGAGCAAGTTGTTTTATAAAAGAAAAAAAAAAAAAAATCCCACATTAATATCAACTTTAGCAGCTCATGCAGTGCCCTTTTTCCCTGATGTAAAGACCACATCTCTACTAACACGAAGATACTAAACATGCCTGACAATAAGAATCTGCTCCCTTGTAAACCATGCTTCAGTGAAAACAAACAAGATTTAGTGAAAAAGCAGAAGGTGACAACGGGTTTAGCACCAGTGACCTTAAAACACTTCCATTCACACAGAGCCCTGTCATGCCATTCTTCACAGCTACCACCTTTCCTCTCCACCAGCTTCTGCCTGAGCCCCCCCAAAATCCCTCTGCACTCAGAGAAGGAATGAACCAATGCATTGCACGCTTGTCTACTTCCCAGCCACCAGCAGGTCTAAAAGGCCTACTTGCACTCCAAGATACGGCACTAAATAAAAAATCATTAGAAACTAATTTAATCGCCTAAATCTGCCAGGACTATCACAGGAAGGAGTCTCCAGCAACCAGGGATTACCTTCAATTTTATGTTTTAGAAAGAGATAATTTTTCTAGATCCTCTTTTCTGCAGTTTAAAGAGACAGGGTGTCCAAAAGTCAAGCTCCTGCATTACACATGAAGAAAGCAGGAATCATCCTAGCACACACTCTCTCTCCAGTACATACACACTCCCTTCCCCACCTCACCAAGGGCGCTGGCTGCTGTTACACAGAGAAGCCAGGTCTAAAAGCAATGTTCCTGAAACACATTTCTTAACTAAGCAAGAAAAACCTTTTACATTACACGGTAGTCATGGCAACCCATCTCACAGTGACATTTACTAGTGCTTCCGTTACTGTTTTTTCTTATGTTACAAGTCTAGAGAGTCAGAGTATTTTCAAAACCAAAAGGACAAATACCTGCTTTGCTTTTGTTGGAGACTTTGCCTCTGTGGAGCAGAAAAGAAGAGGAATAAAGAAAAGTTATTACAGGAAGAGTTATTCATCATTCTTAACCCACCTCTCTGCTCTACTTCCCACACCACAGATAAATGGTTTGGTTTTTGAACTCCTGTCTGAAACCTGAGAAATTTTCAAATTCCTTTTCAATCACATCCTCTCTCGGCTACTGTCTGGTTTCATTTTAAAAAAATCTGAAGAATCATAACAATTCTTATTCTATTATAGTCTTGCACCATTCTTATGCATTAAGCTTCCTACTTTAGAAATCCATTATAGTTTGACCATAAAATGCTCTGCCTGCTTTAGTTCCTTCTTCAACCCCTCTACTGAGGGGTTCTGTGTATAACAGAGAATCTATTCCAAATTGTAGGCAAAACTTCACAATGCTGCTGCATCAACTTATCTTGTCTTTCTCCAGAACCTCTTTTTGGCCCACTCAGGGCTTTATTCCATGCTAAATATTACCATCTCTGGCAAAGAGTTTTTGGGAAGTCTCAGCTAGATGATCTTGAAAATGGCTTTTGCAACATTTCAGATTACACTTTGAAGTAAGTTGGTTCAGTGCGAAGTATACATGTAGCCTGTTCAAGAAGTGACGAACTGCAGGTCAGCCTCTCTCACATACCCACGTCCTGTGATATCTTTGATGACAGGAGATTCTGGATCCCTGTATTCTCAGAGAGCTTGGCATAATGCAGGGCATTCTGTCCAAAGACATCCACTAAACTGACATCTGCACCTCTCCTAAGGAAAGTTTCCACCATGTTAAGGCTACTAGCT
>WEKY01009517.1:101562-167565 GCA_013390045.1 Picathartes gymnocephalus | reverse complement strand
AAAAGCCATCATAAAAGCAGTCCTGAAAAAGAAAAAAAAAAAAAAAAATCCAACAAAACACAAACAGCAAGTGTCAAGGGCATCCTCTTTAAGCAGCTCATTTTCTCAGGAAAAAAAAAAGTGCGACTGTTATTGTACAATAAAGTCCAAGATTCCATCAACATGTGTATTGGTACATAAATGTAACTGCTGTTTCTCCTTACAAACAAACACCTGCCAGATCTTCCTCCTCTTCCTCATACACTCCAGCTGCAAATACAGGTCTGCAAACATTTCTGAAAATGGCTTCCTGAGGCTGAGAGGAGAGTCACAGATAGAAATGGCTGCAGGATAAAGTCAGACTAATAAACCTCACTGCTACACTCCAGTTACACTGGTACAACATGAAAGACTTTATTTCATTTCTGCTCTCCTTCACATGTTGTGTTTAAGACAAAACAGACAAACAGATCTCAATCAAAAAGACAAACAAATCTAAAAGACCTTCAGTGAGTTCAAGAAACGAATTGACCTCAAACCCTGTACTACTGTCAGCTTAAAGAAAAGAAAAAAAGAAGTTCATGAGAGCACGAAGAATTCCCTTTCCAACACAGGGCAGCTGCACAGAGACAGCTCCTGAAGTAATCATAGCATACAGAAGGAGTCTTCTCCTAACAGGTCATATCTGCTTTTCTCAGTTATTTGAACGAGTCATAAGAGACATACAGAATAATTACAAACACACAGAAAACCTCACCTTTCAAGCATGTTCTAATTCTGCCTTCCTGCTCAGGCATAGTTCTCCTTTCTCAGCATGAAAACATGTCTAATAGGTTGGCCAAGTTTACTGCCAAACACATTCCTCAGTGCAGATATGATGCTGAAAAGTTACTACAGTGATAATATTTGATAACTATTAAGACAACAGTTTCACTAATGAATTAAACATATTCCCTGTAATGAGTGAGTCACTTGGAAAAATGATGCTGTTGCAGGGCTGTGCTAAAAGTAGTGGTGAGTGATAACTTGGATAACACCTCCGGAGTCACAGGGATGGTTTTAGATTACCAAAATAATTCACTTAGTCTGGACATGATAGGAATCTGGAGAAGCCATTTTCAAAGGTTATCCTTTTCTGCTCCCAGTAAGATTTCTCCTGTTTCAGTAAAATCTTAACTAATTCTGTGAACATGAGATGCAGGAGTAGTCATTTCCCTCACCACATTTCACACAGGAAGTAAACCAGCATATTCCATGTCACAATATTTTGTTGCTTCTACACAGAGTATGATCTTAAAAAAAATTACAAAAATGGCAGGCTTATCGATGACAGAAACTCCTTCATCCAATTAAAGCAGAAAGTCTTAGCACTGTCTGCTGATTAAAACACCAGAAGAGTGAGGGGAAGGCAGAGGTCCCAGAGTATGCAGCACCTCAGGCTCAAAGCAGCAATGAGGCCATGAAAACTGACAGAAAAAAAAAGGGTTTCCTTCAGACAACTGGCAACAAAGAGTGCTCTAATGAACTTTGGACTGATAAAAAACAAGTTAGGGCCCAGTCTTGTACTCACAGGTGCCGCCAGAGAACAGAATCAGCATTGTGCCATACAGAATAATCAAAATTGCTATGAAATGCAAGTGCCAAGTCTTCTCAGTATCCTACTTTACCTCCACAGTTTAACCAACTGTTTATAAAACAGTCCATCATTTTCTAAGACTCTTGATCTTTGCCAGTATCATCAGAACAAGCACATTTTTCACTATAAGGATGTTGCTTTTTAAAACGTTTTCTGATACATGCACTATTAATGCAGAAAAATCTCTAACTGGCACCTTCTAAAACAACAGTATCTCCACTATAGAGATTTACTGTGTATTTTCCTTGCTGCTGTGGCTGCATTATGTCAGAAAAAACAACACTCCACAGCAAATAGCAGTTTTAAGGATTTAAGTTGGAGGTACTAACTCATTCTAAGAAGAGAGCAGCATTTCAAACTGGGACACTTACAAAGGAATGTGTGGGTAAGTGTTCTCAATCATATTCATATAGGAATCATTTAAAAATGGGCTATATTGCTCTGGTAGCCCAAGGGAAATCTTACAGGCACATTATTTTTATAGTCACATAGTTTCTGCTTCATCTTTCACTTCAGTTAGAATTCTGTAAGCCTTTTCAGCAATCAGGATATGCTGTCTAGTACAGAAAGCATTATTTCACCTAACTCCAACTATTTTGGGAGGATTTGAGAGGATATCTTCATTTGACAGTCAGCTTTGGTCAAGAATCAACAGGTTAACCTGCTGTACCTTCCATTTTTATCCCTGGTGTTGATGTCTGCTCCATGATCCAGAAGGTATTTGCAGACTTCTGTATGACCGTTTTGTACTGCAAGCAGCAGAGGTATGTTCCCATCCTAGAAATGCATATAAAGAAACTGTGAACAGTATTCCATCCACTTAACAAAAACACACTGAGATTTAAAGTCAGCTATAAATTTCACCTTTACGTAGCAAAAATGAGGTGCTATTAGTACATGTTTCTTGTGTACCATAAAAAGAGCTGAGTGCGCTATAATTCCTTTCTTGTGTGCTGGAGATGATGCAGAAGACAGGGAGTAGGAGTGCTTTTTGCTTTTGTATTACCTTTGTTGTTTGCTCAATTCTAAAACACAATTACTTTGAAACTACAAAATATCTTTCAGTAGCTCCACAACAAAACCAGTAATTTTAACAAAGTACTAGACAAAAATACAACATTTCACAAAGTCATAGAATAACTCAGTTGGAAGGCACTTTCAGAGGTATTTGGGGTTTCTCCCACCTTTTCTCAATCCAAAGCTAGGCAAACTTCAAGTTGCAGTGCATTGCTCAGAGACTTGTCCAGCCACGTTTTAAGCATCTCCAAAGGTAAAGACACAGCTCTAGGTACCAGTTCCAGTGTTTGCCACCTTCAAGGTGAGGTTATTTTTCCACTAGCAGCTAACAGGAATATCCCAATTAGGTCCACTACCCAAATTCTGACCATTGCTTATCATTTTGTCAGGCACCTCTGAGGCTGGTATCTCTCTTTTGGCCATGATGTAGCTCAGGACATTTTTAAGATACTCCTAAGCCTTTTCTTAAGACTGAACAAACCTTTTATGCCTTTAAAATGCCTCTGCTGAAATCTTAGATCATATGTCTCTGACATATTTGTTTTTGTTAGAAAGACCGGGTAAGAAGGAGATAGACCAAAGCCAAAACCAAACAAGTTTGACTATCTTTATCACTTCCTGTCTGGCTTGTGCTTTACAGATCCCTTCCTTTTATCATTAGGTTTTCTATCAGGCAGTTGCATCATTCCCAAAACCAGACCTGGTTGGTTGTAGACATTTCAGAGTAGTGAATGTAGTGTCTCTGAGCCTTTGGAATATGTCATGCAAATATTTTCCCCTCAGGCTTATCATACTCGGGTCGGGCTTTGTGAGCATTTTGCGGCCCTTGGCAACATACTGGGCCTCTTACAAACCAGTGACAAGGGAGACACTTTTAATTATGTGTTGAATGTGTAAGAATTGATTCTAGATACCAGTGCCAGTGTCTCAACAATCAGCAAATCCTACCACTATGGTATCAGACTGAAGTGCTTCCACACCTCTGCAATGGCAATCTGCAAAAGGAACTTCCTCCAGCAGAGAAATCCAGGAAGGTATGAGCACAGCATTGCTTTGAACTACTGCACCCAAGATGGAGGGTGCTAAAGGCATGGAATGAGGGTGATAAAAGCCCTGAAGTATCTGCAGCACACAACAGGAGAAGGGGTACATACCAAATCTTTGATGTTAATGGGACATCTGTGCTCACACAGAAGTAGAACTGCCTGAAGACACCCACATGCAGCTAAAAGAAAATAAAATTAAATTTAAAAAACCAAGACAATCATGAAAGTCCATTAAACACCAACTTCAAAATTTGTGTCCCACACTTCCACTTGCAGTACTGCAGCATTTCAGTGGGGTACAAAAAACAAATTCCAGGCTGATGAGCTAGGAACTTCAAGCACAATAAAATGGTACAAACTTTCATCAAAGAAGTTACCTGCATAATGTAAAGCTGTTTTCCCAGAATTGTCAATGCTGTCTGCTGGACATTTACTCTGCACAGTTCAATAAGGAAAAGGAAAAAAAGCAATTAGAGAAATACACAGAAAATAAAATACATGTTTTATACTGACAGAGTGTTTAACATCTTTGCGAAAAGACTTATGTGCTGCTTCAGATAAGAACACTGAAGGAAGGTACAGCTTCTCTCTCTACCAACCTATTTCATGTCTTCAACTTATATTGAAGCCATAGGAAATCCTCATAGTCAAGACAACTGTCCCTAAAAAACGTTATAGTTTCAGAATATTTTAAATCAAGAAATAAAAAAGGAAATAAACTCTCTCCTTTGCCTCAGAATTTTATATTTTTTTAACATTAGAGTAAAAGCTAAAGCAACCATGTCCTAAGGCAATTTGTCCTGCATTATTTCATAGAACCGTAGCATAGTTTGGATTAAAAGAGACCTTAAAGATCATTTTGTTCCAGCCCCCTGCCATGGGCAGGAACACCTTCCACTAGGCTAGATTGTTCAGAGCCCCATCCAATGCGGCCTTGAACTCTTCCAAAGATGGGGCATTCACAGCTTCTCTGGGCAACCTGTGCCAGTGCCTCACCACCCTCACAGTAAAGAATTTAATTTCTTCCTAATACCCAATCTAAACCTGCCCTCCTTCAGTTCGAAGCCGTTGCCACTTGTCCAATCACTACACACCTATATGAAAACTCCCCCTCTGGCTCTTTTGTGTGGCCCCTTTACACACTGAAAACAGTTCTAAGGTCTCTTGGGAGCCTTCTCTTCTCCAGGCTGAACAGCAAAGTCTCAGCCTCTCCATCCCTCTGATCACCTTCATGGCCCTGCTCTGTGCTGGCTCCAGCAGGTCCCTGTCCCTCCTGTGCTGGGACCCCAGCTCTGGATGCAGAGCTCCAGGTGGGTCTCACCAGAGTGGAGCAGAGGGGCAGAATCCCCTCCCTGCCCTGCTGCCCACGGGGCTCTGGATGCAGCCCAGGACACGTTTGGCTCTCTGGGCTGACCCAGGTGTAGCTCGTGTTGCCCTGACCCAGGTGCAGCACCAGAACTTGGACTTGTTAAAGTTCATGAGGTTCCCATGGGCCCACTGTTGAATGCAGTAAGGGTTCATTTGCATTTTAAAAATAAGCACCAACAATCCAGTTATATCTTGTTGTATTACAATTACCAGATGCTACTGATCAATCTAGATTTCAAAGCAATAAATAGTAATAAAAAAGAGTTCAAATCCTTATCAAGGTTTGTTTTGGTACAGAAGAGTTTTGTTTTTGTTACAACAAAGATAGAGTATCATAGAAACCTAGGTTCATTTGGGTTGGAAATAACCATCATGATCATCAAATCCAACTATTAACCCAGTACTGCCAAGTTCATCACTAAAACATACCCCACACCTACACATCTCTTAAATCCCTCCAGGGATGGTGACTCCAACACCTCCCTGGGCAGTCTCTATCAATGCTTGACAGCCCTTCCGGTGAAGAAATTTCCCTAATATCCAACTTAAAGCTCCCTGGGTGCAACTTGAGGCCATTTCCTCTTTTCTCATTTTGATATGGTCTACCCCTTTACTCCAGGCTAAACACCACCAGCTCCTTCAGCTGCTCCTCACAGGACTAGTTCTCTAAAGCCTTCACAAGTTTCAATGCTTTTTGTCAGACAGGAGAAGACAGTACCCTAAAATTATGTGCTTCTAGAAAACAAACATTATAACTTTTGACTTTTACATGCAGCACTGTCTGCAGCACACCTATGATTATCTAGGAAAACAGGATGACACAGACCACTACATTTGGTAACAAGAATGTCAAGATTCTGACTGTGCAAAATAATTATTCAGCCTGTTTTATTTCGGCACCAGTCAGACAGTCCTCACACACAGACTTCGGTCCGCAGAAGATAATCCTAAGAGCATGAATTACTGGAGAATATTACCAACGGTTTTGCACTTAGGAACGGGAAATAAAACTAGAAAAACATCAAGAAAAGCACTCTATGGCTGCAGCAGGCAAGAGGAAGGGCAGCAGATCGCTGGTGTCAAACGGTTAGATCTGAGCTGCCGGTGCTGCCTGCGATGCCACCAGCGACGGCCTGATGGCGATGTGTATCCTGGCGATGGGAAGGGCTGCCGAGGCTGAGGATAACCCTTTCCCCTCGTGGAGCAGCAGGGCAGACAGCTTGTAAGGAGTATGGAGGTGGGAATCAGTGAAACTGGACCCTGTCTTTTCAGAGACACTGACAGAGGTCAGTCACAGGACAGCTGGAGAGCCCTGAGGCAATCAGGGAAACACAGTTTGGAGGCTGGGATATAGGATCCATTCTCTTTCTGCACCATCGTGTTCAAGCACGATTGTTATTCATTATTTCATCTGTATTCTCAGTCTGTATTCATTATTTCATCTGAGACTTACTGATAACTCCAAACTTAGAAAAATCTGTTCTATTTCTCTGATCACCGCCATGAAAACTTACCTGTATTTCTGAAATGGAGCTGAGATGGACAATGTCTTTGCTTACTAATACTCATCTTCAACATGATGAGACTCTTCTGTTCATCTTCACTTTTGTTTTTCTTATTTTCTCTTCCCATTCTTTCAATTCCCCTAACCCCTCACTGTCCTTTACCTCATTTCATGGAGGATTCGATTTTTCCATATTATTTTTGGATCTAAACTTCTTTCGTTTGGTCTCTGTTTGACTTTAGACTTGAAAACCTTTCCATGGTGAAGAGATAGAAAGCATTCCAGCGGAACATTATCAGAATCCCCCCAGAAATGAAAAATCCTTTTGCCCTGTAACTCTTAATCCACCTAATTCCAAGTCATCCAACCACACAGACAAAACAGAGGAAGTTATTAAACTGAAGCTACAACCTGCTTGAAACCCAATCAAGCTATATCAGAGCAGCTGGACATGGAAAACTGTATTTGCAGACCACTCAGGGAAGTAAAACATTTCACAGCGCCTGAAAGGCCCTTAAAACTCTTTATGTTTAAACTCTTGATGTGCCTCTCTTGATGTCAAGAAGATAGAACAGTATAGAAGTGTGGTGTAGATTATTAGCATAAAATGTGTCAACATCTAATGGAACCAAATGAAAATTTCAAAAATCAAAATTAATTTGACTTTTCTTTTACCTGAAGTAACCTCTTAATGCAATCAGGGTGGCTGTTCTTCGCTGCAAGATGCAAAGCACTGTGGCCTAAATAAATAAAAGCAAAGAAATTAATTATTCAATCATGCCAAGGCACAGGAATAAGCTCTTCCATGACAAAGGCAAAATCTTGAATTATCCATCTTGTTCCTATCACGACACATAAAATGTAAGGGTAGAGAAAATAAAGACCTACATCAAGCAGAATGTCTTTACTACAGACCTGTTGTTCAGGCAAGTAACAGAATAATCTTAAAAGTCCTAATTCATATAAAGGAGCGACACGATCTTTGTGTCAGACTACACCTTGGCAGAAGTAAGTCAGATTGTACACTATGTCTTGTTTCTTAGAAAACAATTTTCCAGTATACTCAGCTTCCCTTGCACTCAGATGTCTATCAGTGTCTTCATGATTTTTGCTATTTGCCAGTATAGAAGTAACCCAGCATCAAGAGCAAAACCTGCCAAATTCACCATCTACAACTGTATTAAGTTTGTGTCATTCGTGAAATGCACATAGAAGACTCAAACACAGGCCTACTTTAGTTTGCACCTCACAGATTCCCTATTCCCTGTCAAACACAGGTGTACATTGGTTTGCATTTCAATTAATTTATTTAGCACCTCTGAGTTCATATTTAGCTATGCAATGCCATGATTTACTGACTATGTATTTATGATGAAACACTGAAGACTCTTCTCCAGCTTCATCTTACAAAGCATCTGAAAAATGGAAGATGACAAGACTTCAAAAGAAGAATTTATCCATGCAACTAAGAAAAGAAGGACACAGGATTTAGTACTCAATGAGGACAAAGACACTTGTGACAGTAAACTCTCACTGCAAGTGATGTGACTTTTACCTAGAAGGATTTCACTAATGAGTACTGGACTGACACTCTCAGGTGGAATTAGGCAGGCAACTTCTTACTGCCCAAGTGATCATCAGGCAAGATGAAGCATGAATTTGGAATTATAGTCTGTATCAGGCACATATATTCCCTTATCATTATGTAAAATATGAATGCTTCTTCCAGTATCACAGACACTTCTTTATAGAGGCAAATCATTCCCACGTATGACAGAGATTCCCTCAGGCTGCAATAAGTGGCCAAAACAGAACCCACAACCCCAGCAATGACAGATCATTACTGCAAAGACAGAATGCTGACAGGTCATCCAGGTGGCTCAGCTAGCCAGAGAAAATGCTGGGCACGGATTCCACAGATGTGTCAACCGAATTCTATTAAGAGGAGTTCACCAGTTTCAAATTCAGCTCCTATCATCCTCCTAGTGGAGCAGTAATTAAGCACAGGACTTTTGAGAACTTACTTAATAGCTCTCAGTTCTGTTTTGGCCTGTATCAGCTATTTTTACTATGTCATAATCCTGAAGAAATGTCTTACTGCAACTCCTGTAAAGTTAATGGGATTAATAGCTTGGAAAAATATAAAAGCAAAACTGAAGATCTTGATGCAACCTGTAATAAATAATAAGAAGAGCTGGGGGAGGAGAGTTTTTTTCTTTAACTTAAAAATAACAATTTAAAAAATTGAGCAACTATTTTACATCTGGAGTCCACTACAAAAGCTGAAATTTATAGTATTAAGACAAAAGGTTTTAAGGACTTTAGATTCTGAGCTCTCTGTGCAGGAAAGCAAGTATGCCTAAACCTGCAAGTGTTACAACTGCTTTTCCTACATAGTGTGTGGGGAAAAGCGAAGTTGTCAAATCTGTATTTTCACTCAGCACATCAAGAACTACAGAAGCAAATGCAGTGTACATGCTACTTGTATAGGTTCAGAGAGGCATACCTGCACCATCTTGGGCTGTCACATCTGCACCATGTGTCACCATGATTCTGAGGCACTCTGCGTGGCCTTTTGTGGCTGCCAGGTGAAAACTGGAAGAGAACATTTACATGTCACTTTTCTTATTATTAAGGTATCTTTTCTCTTTCACTCACAAAGTACATACTGCCAAGTTCTTTCCTCCCTGTTCTTGGATCTTTTGGCATCCCTCCACTGCTTCCCAGGAATATAACAGCTCTGGAAGTGAGATGGCACATCAAAAAGACTTTGTATTCATACTTTCATACTGCACTGCAAATATTGTGTTCATTTTGGGACCCTCATTACAAGAAAGATGTTGAGGTGCTGGAACACATCCAGAGAAGGGCAACAAGGCTGGCAAAGATTTAGAGAACAAGTTCTATGAGGAGTAGCTGAAGGAGCTGGGGATGTTTAATCTGGAGAAAAAGAGGTTCAGGAGGAACCTTATAACTCTCTACAACTCCCTGGCAGGAGGGTGTAGCCAGGTGGGGGTTGGCCTCTTCTCCCAGGTAACTCAGGATAGGATGAGAGGAAAAGGCCTCAAGCTGCACCAGGGGAGGTTTAGATTGGACATGAGGAAAAATTTCTTGACTGAAAAGGTTGTCAAGCACTGGAAAAAGCTGCCCAGGGAGCTGGTGGAGTTACCATCCCTGGAAGGCTCCTGGACATATTTAAGAGATGGGTAGATGTGCCCCTGTTGGGGGAACACTATTTAGTGGTGGATGTGGGTTGCTGGATTAATGGTTGGACTGAATGATCTTAGAAGTCTTTTCCAACCTGAGCAACTCCATGCCTCAATAGTTTTACACTGGTTGCTGTCCCATGAACCCATATCATATACCTTATGTGCATCTAGTGCCACACAATTTCTAAACTCATGTCCCTAGTGATGTAGTATATCCCCAAAGAATGCCTGGGCTTGGGGAATTAATAAAGAAAAAAGTCACAATAACTGACTTTGTTCTAGTCATTTTAGAGTAGTCAGATTTGGTTAGATTTAGACAGATTTAGTTAGATTTTCTGCTTTCAGTGGACAAAATTTAGTTCCTCTAAAACATGATTCTGCATTTCCTTAATTAAACTAAATCAAGTTGTACTTCTGCACTGTCCTTTATAGAGCTCATCTTTCCTTCGTATATGAGTGGGGGAAAACACTTTATTGTATTACCTAGAAAAATCAAAGCTACTAGATATTTGTGAAACTATGCCAGAGATGTATTTTTTCCACTTTTGGTTTTGCTGATCATCCCAAGCACCTGCTGGTTTAAACTGTGTGCAACTGCAGATGTTACCAACCACACCATGGCAGGATGCATTTCCAAGCATCAATTACCTAAGATGTAATTGCAGAACAAACCAAAGAAATCATACTGAATTCAAGCCTTTTTACAGCTGAAATCTCATGTTTGACATCCTCAGGCTGGGCACATCAAGATTCACAGAAGCAGTGCTATAGAGATGCTGCTGACTTCATTTTGCCCTGAAGCAAAACTGAAGGCAAAGCTTCTGAAAACAGGAAGTTTGTATCTTCCTGATGCATAGCATGCCAATGTCATCAAGTCTTAAGATATGGGCAGACATCCTGCTACCATGTGAGTCCTACCAACATCAGCCTGATGCACACGGAGCAATTTTTCAGTGGGAGTAATGTAAAATATAAATTCAAGACAAAATGCTTCTAATTTGTGTGTGGAAAATTAGGACCATCATCAAACATGCACCGAACTGAAAGAGCCAGTATTCCTGGGAAGGTTTCTAATATCTTTCAAAGGAGGTACTAATTTTTAACATTATACACCCCTTTGTAAAAGGGATTTTCCCCTGGAATGTAAAAGAAACGTCGTAAATCATGGAGCCACATCAACCACTGTATTTAGGAGTTTATATTTTGTATAACTGCTTAAGTGTTAAAGCTAACACTGAAAGTTCAGTGTGCTAACCAGGGAAACTTGGAACAACAGGCAGGAATGAAATGGGTATTTCAGACACAGAGTCTGTGAACTGCAACAGTGTGTTTCACAGAATCACAGGATGACAGCATCACAGGGTTGGAAGAGACCTCCAAGATCATGGAGTCCAACCCAACCCTAAGACCTCAACTAAACTATGGCACCAAGTGCCACATCCAGTCTTTTCTTAAACACATCCAGAGATGGTGAATCCACCACCTCCCCAGGCAGATCATTCCAGTACTTTATTACCCTTTCTGTAAAAAACTTCTTCCTAATATCCAGCCTGTATTTCCCTTGGTGCAGTTTGAGACTGTGTCCTCTCTGTCAGCTGCTGCCTGGAGAAAGAGACCAACTCCCTCCTGACTACGACCACCTTTCAGGGAGTTGTAGACAGTGATAAGGTCACCTCTGAGTCTTCTTTTCTCTAAGCCACAGACTTCTTTGCAGCCTTCTTGAAAACTCAGCAGAGAAAGAGACTTATGGACAACATCTGGCAAAGACAGGAGAACTACTCAAAACAGGAGAGGTCCTGGAACAGAGTTGTCCATCAAGTACAGCAACCACCTCACTTGCTGGAAGGGGTCCTTTCCACACTGGCTGCTGCTCATTGCAAATGGCAGACAGGCAGCACTTAAGCCTTGAACGTTTCCCTGCAAATATAAAAGCATTCTGTGTGTTCATCCTGGGAATTCTACTGCCATAAACAAACTGAAGAGTTAACACTTCCAAGAGCACAAGAAGCACTGCTGCTGTCTGTTCTCCAGTCATTCAAAATCAAAACTTCATGTACTTGGTGACCAATGCAAAGTTGTGTAAACATTCTTTGGAAGAAGTGGTTTCTCAGGCTCTGGGAAAATGACTGGGGGAGGGACACACAAGGAGTCTGACAAATTCCAACACCTCTGATTTAGCCAGCACAACATACCAGCAAATACCAAAACATGTTCAGATACATTTGTGTAAACACAAAATATCATCAAATTCACTTATGTATTAGGAAGATTGCACACACTTGGCTAACTTACATTTGACAATATCCATAGTAATAATAAATACCTGAATAATAATAACTTGGCTAAATCTGGGGCACTGAGATTTTATGGACAGACTTTGTAGGATGGTGCCAAATGCAACATGAACACGCAAGTGCTAAAGAAGTTTTATTTAGGTAAAATCTGACTGCAAAAAAGTATCAGAGAGAAGAAAAATTAACTCTTTTCAGGCTATGTTCCTATGAACACATGAATCCACCAACAAAAACAATTCCCATGACAGTTCTCAACAAGTCTTCACACACAGAGATATTTTACTTCACAAAGAACAGCTTGCTGTGTGTCTCCTCTCTGCATCCTTGTACTGGTACTAACTCTTACATAAACCTGTAGTGAGATATTTTTTCTTAACAGTCTCAAAGCAACTGGAGGGGAATGGGGGATATGGTTCCTTAACTGCTGGTTTAGTAACCAGAAGTCCTGCTCCACAGAGAGAACAACTCCAGAATGGGATGAACCCATTACAGTCATATTTAAGTCAAAGTATTTACAGAGTGTTGGACAAAACCTCCCCCTTAAGGAGTAATTCTGATTTTAAAGTTAATAGCTAGTTTTGGTTTTCTTTTTGTCTTTTTTTTTTTTTAGTTAAAAAAAACCCAAACAAACAAAACACCTCACGCAAAACAAACGAAGAAAAACCCCAAATCCAAACATTTGAGAAGTAGATACTGAGGAC
Source organism: Picathartes gymnocephalus (assembly GCA_013390045.1). Taxonomy (NCBI): domain Eukaryota; kingdom Metazoa; phylum Chordata; class Aves; order Passeriformes; family Picathartidae; genus Picathartes; species Picathartes gymnocephalus. Next base: position 154,811 of record WEKY01009517.1, on the reverse strand, counting down.
TTCTTTGTAGCAAGGCAGGCTCTTGAAACAAAGAAGACTGCAGGCATTCATTTCAGAACAGAATAATTCTTTACAAGCTACATAATTTCCTAAAATATTTGAGGCAAAAACTGCAGGTTTCCAAACACTGGAGTTCTCACCATCTGGATGCCTTAAGGAGTGGTGCATTTTACTTGCATCTTCTATGAATAAACTTTATTTGATAGGAAAGCAAACAACTTTTCCTCCCATTTCCTGGTTGTGCGATGACTTAGGTAAACAAAAACAAACATGTAAGACTTGATTTGGACCAAGGGCTACACTGAGGGCTGGATTCTCATTCAGCTGAAAAAACCATTACAATGTAGTTCATTTTCCCTTCACAATAGATAAGCCTGTTATTGCCACTTAGAGCCACACCTTGATAGCCCAGCCTGAACTGATTTGAGATAGATTTCTTTTATTGCTGTAAAACATTTCTGTTCTTCCTGAGGGGCGGGATGGTCTTTTTTTTTATTGTATCCAGACGTTTCAGTGAGCAGAGGAGCAGCTACCATTCCCAATGGCTCAAGACCCACTTCTGCAGCAGATGAAAGATCAGTAGGTTGACACTACTTTTTCCTACTGGGAATGTACAGGTCTCATAACTACTCAGTCCTCAATGAGAAAAAGTGAAAAATTACATTTGTTGTGAGGAATGCAAAGCCCGGTTGGAGTAAAAAGGTCTTCATAGTAAGAGTGAACTCATTTCATGGGGCTCAGGTTCAACTGGAGAACAGCTACAAGGCTATTACCTCAAAATCTTGTCAGGATCTCAAATTTCTTGACCTGTAATGTTACTCAAGTAAAAATCCCACATTGATAGATGCTTTTTATGATGCTTACTGTCTGAACAGAGGACACAGCTGTGTATGACATCCCTGAACTACTCTGAAGCAGCAGATTTCTTACAGGTAGGCGATGTCAATGGGTGAAGCACTTACATTTGTCCTAAACAAGCCATTCAGGGCAAATGACCTTTTCCACATTTTGGTCTCAAAATTAAGCCAGCAAGGGAATGAAGACTTCTTTAATGAGCATCTAACAGACAAAGCACAAGAGTTCAGATAGAACCAGTCTTTGCCAAAAGACCAAAAATGAGTGTTTTCAGAAATTATTTAAATGTCAGTCTTAAACGAAAAAGGACTGTAATTTTTACTACTCAGCTCACATAAAACTTTTCTTTACAAATCATTACACCATAAGTAGAAGAACAGAAATAATCCACATTTAGGGGTTAGACTTGTAAAACTGTAGCTGATGGCAAATGCTAAGGTGGTACTGGAAGTAAGACATGGGTCTGCTATATTCAGGTTCTCTGCTTAACCATTTGCAAAGCTACTTCCTGCAAATCCTCTTACTGAATGGTATTTTGACAGCTGGCTTAAAACAACTGGGTGGTCCATATATCTAGGGGAAGTGCCAGAAAAGTAAAGTGGAACATGATAAAATCAGAAAAAATAAATATCAAGTCTTGATTTAAGACAGTAACCTGCTAACAAGGAAATTTTCATTTGTGAAAAGGAGAACAGGGGGGGAAGAAAGCAGAAAAATTGCACACAATCAGAGGGTTCAATCTCTGTTTGGCAAGGTCATGCTCCAGAGTTTTTTCTGGGCAGAATTAGCATTCTATGTAACACAGATTTTCTCCAGGGCGTGAAAGTAATTCAACACATTACTTACCAAAATCCAAAGCAAATAAAGAATATGGCTGAATTATGGATGCTAAGTGAATATTGTATTTACAATTTCCTATTATGACAAACATGGAACCCAGTCAAACCTATATGCAAGCGTATAATACTATTGTTCTCTGTAATTTCAATCTGAGTGCTCTGAAAATATTTTAAGTGCAAGAATGTTTGAAAACCACTATGAACTCATATACACTCACTGTCAAGGTTTATTTTGAGTAAAAACATCCCTTCCCAAAGCAGATCATTCTTCTTAATTTTCTAATGGATGTCAACCCTTTGTTGACTTTTAAAAAGTCTAACTTGCTTTCCAACAATTTGATGATTTATAGTTTCCCCACCAGTCAATACCTTCACACAAACAAACAAGAATGATAAAATAAAGATACAGAGCTGCCTAGAGACCTTGTGTTGCTGATTAAATAAAAGAAAAAAAAATAGAAATGGAAGATATTTAAGCTTTGCTACTACCAGATCAGACAGGCAAGCAATTCACCAGCTATCTCAGCCACAAAGTGACTTACTGATAACCTGGCTGACTTTCTGAACTAACTGGAGCTTTTCTGTATTTTAGAAGTAGCACCTAGCTTACAGTGCTGTTTCTCAAGGCCTCAACTCCTCCTTCAATAACAGCTAAAATAACCACAGTAGATTATAACTGGATTTTGATTGCTTTCCACCACAGGCTGAGTTGCAGAAGCACCAAAGTTCCCAAGACCTGACCTGAAGGAGAAAGGACCATGAGTTACCACTACAGCAGCACATTCTCTGCATGAAGAAAATACCTGGTGTCATACAGGAGGAAGCTCAGTGTGGTCTCCTCTCACGTGTAGCACCATGACCAACCACTGTAGAAGACTGATAGATCTGTGAAGGGCTTGAGATTTTATCAGCATTAAAACAATTTTGAAAGTAAGCCCTTTTTGACACACCCTGAATCTAATAATAGATAAATTACCACCTTCAGATTAAATGACTGGGAAAGCCCCAGAATGGTCCTGAAACTGGAAGTGTCTTCTGCCCCCCTCTGCAAGCCCTCTCTGTGTTCTGTTTCCTCCTTGCACCAGCACAGGTAGGCAGGTAACTGTGTGGCTGCTGAGATGGCACAGGAAATAAAACCAGTTGAAAACCAAAGCTGCCTTCCACAGTTTTATCACACAGCACAGATGCAATCTGTGAAAAGTCAGTGAAAAATAAGGACCAGCATGTAGGATTTCACCTTAAACCTAAAATTAAACCATGAATGTTTTGCTATGAAAGTTGAAAGGATCTTCATCTTTTCCTGACCACATTACCAAGATACTGTCACTCATTTGAGACAATACATGTCATAGGGAGAACCAGTCATTTAGTTATGGAGAAACTATACAGATGTTTGGAAGATTAGACTGTCTTGAAAGAAAATCAGACATCTACAGGTAATCACTATCAATACTTACTAGTTCTTTGGGGTTTTTTATTATTTCTTTAAAAAAATAAAAATTATATCTTCACACTGCACCCATTTCATCTTCTCCCAAGAGCAACTGTAAAAAAAGTGGCTTTTCTGTAACGGTGGCAGTCCATATCATTGTACTGTCACTTGCATACATAAAGCCAAAAGAGTGCAAAAATTACCTTAATGCAAATGCAGTTTTCATATAAAGTTTTCAGGTTTGTATCATGGCATGAAAAGTCTTGTTTCAATCATACACACCTCAAGCTATAGGACATCAATAAAAGGCAAGCCTCTTTAATGGCTGTTTTCTTATTAGAAAAGAAGCAATTGCATCATGCAGCACAGGAGCTGGCAAGCTACAGACTCCTGATTTTAGCCTTCAAACTCAGCAGAATATCCACCCAGTTGCTCTCCAGAGAGATTTCTGGGATCCCCAGCAGCTTTATACTTTTCATTCTCAGGCTGTGCTTTCAGCAGTTCCATTTTCATATACAGTTTTCTTTGGCAAACTCTATTACCACATTAACACAAACTCCCATTTCAAGTCTGAAATGTACTGACTTTCCTTCCATGTACCATTAACTGTAAACACAAGTGCTCACAATTAAGATTTATCACATAAAGTTTCTTGCACAGTGTCTATTTTAAAATTCCTCAGGAACTAATGTCAGCGAAATGCAATGAGATTCTGCAAGCACAAGCTTCAGGGCACTGCTAGGTGTTGACAGAAAGTCTGAAATTTAGACACGCTTTTCTTATTTTTGGAGTTGTAGGGTAGAAAAACTAACAAAGTACGACAAACAACGAGGTCTCAAAAAGAGCCCAGAAATCTGTGCAGTGTGGCCTGAGCCTCCAAACCCAAGTACTGAGGGATAAGGAAGGCAGAGAAGTAGGGAAGATTACTTTTGATAGTGTCTTTAAGACCACATCCCACATATAAAGTCCAAACAGGTGCTCAGTTACCTTCTCAATATACATGCGTTTTGGCACAACATCTTTTTAGCACAGGGTGAAATCCCTGAGGATGTGCCCAGGTGGAGATGACTTTCTTCCTGAAGCTGGGTAAAACCAGTTAGCCATCTTCAGCCCTTTCAAGGTCCAACAGAGTTCGAAGTTAAAATTAAGCCCAAAAAATGAAAGGAATGACTACATCCTCCAACATAACTCATTTGGTATTGCTGTCTGTGGGTCAGCAAATAATCACCTTAGCATATGGAAAGCCATGAATATTAGAGCAACAAAATCCCAAACCATGTTGGCATAACAAGAGGCAAGGAAAAGGCTCTAAAGAGAGAGAGCAATTGAGTAAATGCTAATCTAAACCAACTAATTTTGTACCATGAAAATCCAGCAAGGCTTAACAACTGCATCTAGTGCTCCAAGAACAGATGAGCAGAAATGCTCTGACAAAGGGCAGCTGAGGGTTACACATTGTCCTTAATGTTTCTGTACCTTTTACTCATAATACTTCCCATCTCTTCAGATTTGAAGCAACTGTTTGGATTTACTTATTTTTTATTAAGCTGTACAAAGTGAACTTCTCTTACTTCATGGGTTAATTGCAAACCAAGTGCAAAAATATGTACTCATAGTAATTAATCTACTTGTAACACATTCTTCAAAGACCACTGGTTAATATGACCACTTATGATTTTTTTTTAATAAACTCTTTGGATTTTTATGGCAATATACTTTTTATTTTGTATTTCAGAATAACTATAGTACTTAAGATTCCATATTTTGGAAGAGGACTAGGGACTGGACCACAGGCATGTGCAACTTCAGAGCTTTTCTAAATTTTTCAGTTACTTTCCAGCTACTTTTCAGTAGTTTCTTAATGCAGAATGCACCTGTAAAGAAGGTAGCAGAAAACAGAGGGAAGCATAAGTCCAATAAATAAGCAGCCACCAGCACAGACTATTGCCTAAGACCTCAGTTTAAAGTTTAAAAAAATCTTAAGTAAATTCAACATTTGCACATTGCTCTGTTTTGGCTGTCTGGTCCCCTTCCTAGATTAGAGTACATTTTTAAGCCAGTAACAGCCAGTGGGTATAATTAAAATCTACACATACAGCTCATTTGGTTGCATAAGTCTTTGAAAAACATGTAAAACAACTGCAGCCCATTATGTAGATATAAATCTGAAAAACAACTGCAGCCTTAACCCTGTCCCCTCCAGCCTTAAAGAGGTTGATTCTGGCTCAACCCACGAGAGGCATGCTTCCCTCATGGCTCTCCTGCCAGCTCAGATGGGACAAGTGCAGGGAGCAGCCACAGCATTCCCCACGGGAAAGCGGGGCACTGGGTTTTGCCTCCCCATGAGCCAAACTGCAGCTGTTTCAGCCCAGGCATACAAGAACTCCCAACCATCTCGACTGTGCTCTGATCCAAGCAACTGACAAACTTGTTGAAACCTGGCCAGGTCTGGCAAAATCTGGGTATTTGGCAACTCTGCAAATGGAGCTGCTTTAGCAGGGAATTCCAGCGACTGCCTGATGCTGCACTACAGGTTTGGCTGATCCTGCCTGTGGGCAGGAGGCTCACAGGCTACCCAAACATGAATACAAGGGCACTTAAGAAGAGGGTTTGCTTCCCTCTGAGATGACAGCCCCACTAAAAGACAATGAAATACAAAAGTTCTTAAGAATAGCAATTGGCTGTGTGAAAAAGCAAATATAGAACAGAAGACACAAGCTGGCTCCTACAAGAAATTGCAGACTGGTTGTTTCGTCTTTGAACTGTAGGTATCACCTGCAGGAAGCCCCATGGATGTAAGATGCAAAACCCATTGGGAGGCTTCTCAATGCTCAGAGAACTTTAAATGGAATAGGGAGTTTATTCTTTAAATACATGGAATTTGTCTGATTTACAACATAGGAAATCATGAAAGAGATAAAGTAAGAAGTTTCAGTTTATCAGAAGTTTAGGATCTTTGTAACTGAAATACAACTAAAGATGATTAATTACTGTCTCTTCAGAAGATGGCCCCTTCTCTTTTTCTTTTTCTCCTAATAACATGAAGGTATAAAAATGCTAAAATGTCTTATAAAATTGCTTTAAAAATGTGTATAATAGAGCCTAGATGCTGTTGATTTCAAATCCTGTCAAAAGTGTAGGCAAGGACTAAAAACTGGATCATGAAGTTTTCCAACTCTAGTTGGAAGGGTCAAGTGAGGGGTTAAAACCATCACAAATGGTCTACACAGTTTCAGTCAAGAGCCAGGAACTAAACACTATCATGAATTCCACTGCATGGATCTCATTTAAAAGCCTGCACAATTGTCAATACAGTGGTGTTTGTAGGCAGTGTGGATTTTTTCATGTATCGCCAAATTATAAAATCAAAGTTAAGTATTGCTTCTCTGTTGTGGAGATAAAAGCATTCCCTCTCACCATAAAATTAACAATCAGCTCATACTGAACATAATAGAAACTTAATTAGCCCCACTTAGTATCCTGGCAGTGGACACATTCATCCAACCATGGCCTAGAGTTTCATTAACATTTCCGAGCATTTGTCTAAAGTGGAAAGCAATTTTTCAGGAAACTTAATATCAACATCTTAATTGAATTATATTCCTAACAATGCTGCAGGGCAGGGGAGGAGACAAAAAATGAACCATCACGATTTGAACCTAAAAAAAACTTCAGAAGAGATTTAGAGAGACAAAAGCTTTTACACCCAGATCTCCCATGGAAATAATCTTTACAAGAAATTTTGGAATAAGAACCAGATTTCAGCCATCTGTTGGCTAGAGATAAAACAAAGGTTGAGATCCCTGTGGTCTTTCTCGCTTTGTCCATGTTCGGAAACCTAGACATTACAGCGACCATCTGGACCATCAGAAATTAAATACTGTGATAAAAGTAAATTAATTTTTTTTTCTCAGAGATCAAATCGATGTACAGCTCTTCAGTAGTCTGACTCTTGCATTCATGTGCATCTACATGATGCACTTTTACAGCCAACTTCTCTATCTGGGCTGTGATGTCTTACCACAGTTCACCCCAGATAGGTTTCCGTCTGCACTGCCAGTTGGTCCTTTTCTGTCGGTCCAGCCACACTCACGGAATGTTTGCCAACATCCACAAAACAGTGCAGAGCTACAGCACTGTCCACTTCTCTCATTCAGCAATATGTAAAGCCAGCAGGATGGCTTTCAGCTCTGCAACCTGTGCTTCAGTGTCCATCACTTCTGAGGCTGCTCGAACCCCTTCATAATCTGTCAGAATCTCCTTCTCAGCTGGGGAGTAGCTGGCCTCAAATCATCTGTATCCCAGACTCCAGAACCCAAGAGGTCATCCTTGAGTGTCCCCAGGTCCCTTCTGCCCCAGGATCCAGGAAGGACCTTTCTCCCCAGTCACAGGGTAGAGCACATTATCTTCACAACCTACCCTGTTCTCACTGGCCCAAGGGCTCCTGCATGGGCAATCTCCTGCTTAATTTGTTCAAAAGCCTCTTATTGTTCAGGACGTTTAAAGCTAATTTTTCTTCCATGTTACTTGATAGAGAGGGCTGACAATTTGACTGTGCTCTGAAATATGCATTCTCTAAAAACCCACAGTGCCCAGGAAAGTCTGTGCTTCTTTCTACCTGGTTGACAGGGACATAGCTGTTATTTTGTTAGCCACACCCACTGGAATCTGATGACTTCTATCTTCCCCTTTTACTCCTGAAACTGAATTTCTTGAGCAGGTCCCTTGACCTTACTTTGCTTTATGGCAAAACCAGTCTTCAGCAGAATCTGGATAATGTTCTTTCCATTCCAAAAAACTTTCCCTGCTGTGTTCCCCCATACAATGATGCCATCAACGTAATGTAAGTGCTCTGGAGCCTCACCCTTTTCCAGTGCAGACTGGATAAGTCCATGGCAGATGGTGGGACTGTGATTCCACCCCTAGCACAGTTAATTCCACAGGTACTGGATGCCCCTTCAGGTGAAAGCAAACTGTGGCCTGCACTCTGCTGCTAAAGCAATGGAAAAAATGCATTGGCAATGTCAATGGTAGACAGTGACATTTTAGTGCCTTGGACTCCAGTTTGTACTGACGTTCCAGCATGTTGAGTACAGCAGCACCCAGTGATGGTGTGACTTCAATTAGGCCTCGACTGTCCACTATCAGTCTTCCATCTCCACTTACGGAGGACTTATGCCCTGGCTGTGGGCTGCTGGCTATTAAAGGGTGGTTTGTGGCTGGTTAACAGAGAGTGTGTCTCATGAGTGGAGACTGGCAGCCGTCTTGACCCCAGAGATCACAAAGTGATCAAGTTTAGAATCTCTGTTGACAGGAGAAGTGCCAGCAAACCTTCAGCCTTGGACGTGGGGAGAGCAGACTTCAGGCTGCTCAGGGAACGAGTGAGTAGGGCCCCCTTGGAAAATGCTTTTGAATGGGCTCCATCAGTGCTGGTCACTTTCTAAGCATCACCTCCTAAGGACAAAGGAGCAGGCAATTCCTAAGTATTGGAAGTCAAGCAGACGAGGCAGAAGGCCAGCTTGGCTAAGCAGTGATCTTGTCTCATAAATAAGGTGAAAAAAGAAGATTTACCCCTTGTGGGGTAGGTCAGGGGCTATAGGAAGAATACAGAGATGCTGCTGCCACTGTAGGGAGAAAATTCATGCGGCCAAAGCTCAGCCTGTTACAGGATGAGGATGGGCACCTCACAAACAGGGACACAGACAAGGCAGGGATGTGTAATGCCTGTCTTCAACACTGACAACAGGCTTGGGAGGTCCCAGTGGCCTGAGCTGGAGGACCATGGTTGCGAGAATGATCAATGCTCAGTTAGCCATAAACTTGCGTGAGATCTGCTGCTCCAGCTGGATGGGGCCTGATGGGATTCATTTGAGAATACCCAAAGAGATGGCTGATGTCATCACAAGGCCTCTCTCAAAGACTTTTGAACTGTCCGGGGAATCTGGCGAGGTCCTAGCTGACTGGAAGCTGGCTAATGTTGTCTGAGCTTTCAAAAAGGACAACAAGGAGGAAACTGGAGGACCCTGGAAACTATAGGCCTGTCAGTCTCACTGCAGTGCCTGGTAAGGTTATGGAGAAGATTCTTCTGGGAGGTATCGAAAAACACCTGGACGACAATGCAGTCACTGATCATAGCCAGCATGGCTTCATGTGGGGAAAGTCCTGCTTGCCAACCGTAGCTCCTTTCATGACGAGGACTCATGAAACCCGTCTAGCTGATCAAGGGAAGCCAGTGGATTTTATTTTTATCTTTTTGCATTTCAGCAAAGCTTTTGATACTCTCTCTCACAGGATCCTTCTGGGCAAAATGTCCAGTTCACAGCTGGATAAGGACATCATGTGATGGGTGAGCAACTGGCTCATGGGTGGGGCACAAAGGGTTACAGTGACTGGAGTGACATCAGACTGGTGACCTGTGGGGTTCCACAGGGCTCCATCCTCAGCCTTTTGCTCTTCAACATCTTTATAAATGACTTGGACACAAGACTTAAAGGGATACTAAGTAGGTTTGCAGATGATTGGGAGGAGCTGTTGACTCCCTCAAAAGCAGAGAGGCCCTGCAGAGACACCGTAACAAATCAGAGGGCTGGGCAATCACCAACCTCATGGAGTTTAACAAGGGAAAGTGCTGGATTCTGAACCTGGGATGGCCAACCTTGGTTGTGTGCACAGACTGGGGAAGGAGATGCTGCAAGCAGTGCTGGGAAAAGGGATCTGGGGGTCCTGGTTGATGGCAAGTTGAACATCAGCCAGCAGTGCCTTGGCAGCCAGGAGGGCCAACCCTGTCCTGGGGACATCAGGCACAGCATCTCCTCCAGCTGGGCAAGGGAGGGGATTGTCCTGCTCTGCTCTGCACTGGGGCAGCCTCACCTCGAGCCCTGGGGGCAGTTTTGGGTGCCACAGTGTAAGAAAGACATTAAACCATTGTAGAGTGTCCAAATGGTGGCCAAGAACATGATGAGGGGTCTGGAGGGGGAGCCTTGTGAGGAGCGGCTGAGACTGAGGGGAAACCTCACTGCAGCTACAGCTCCTTCACGAGGTAAGGAGGAGGGGCAGACAATGATCTCTTCTCTGGGGTGACAGTGACAGGGTCTGAGGGAATGGCCTGAAGTTGTGTCAGGGGAGGGTTAGGTTGGATATCAGGAAAAGGTTCTTTGCCCAGAGGGTGGCTGGGCACTGGAACAGGCTCCCCAGGGCAGTGGTCACAGCACCAGCCTGATGGAGGTCAAGAAGTGTTTGGACAATGCTCTCAGGCACATGGGGTGACTCTTGGGGTGTCTGGTGCAGCGACAGGACTTCGACTTTGATGATCCTGATGGGTCCCACCCAACTCAGATTGTTCTATCATTCTATGCATTCTTCCAATATCTTCTTGTAAGGTAAATATTACTACGTACAAGGAAACATTCTCTCTCAAAGGTAATTAAAACATTATCTACTTTTTGAAAAGTGATGTTCTTCATGCCACTCACCCTCACCTCCTTATACAGTAAGATCCAAAAGGAAGAAAACAAAAATGAATGTTATGTGTATAATAAATATCAAGTATTTGCAGTTGGAATATGCTCCAAAATTTATTTTTAGTTCAGCCTCCGAGGCATGAACAGTCTCTTTCAAATGAAAATATATCTTTTCTATTAACTGCTATTGGCAGTAGTTTTGTGAAAGAATCCTTAAAGAGCAAATTTGCAGCGCTTTCTAAAGCTTTTTTGTAATTTTTTAAACAACAGCTGATTCAATTGCAGTTCAAAAAGAAGGTACGGAGATCTATTGTTTCACTTAATAGCCAAAAGCATTTAATTCTAGTTTAGTACCTTGCAGAAACATGCAAACATGGCAGTAATGGACTGGCACACTGACAAAATAACTTCAGGACAAGGAAGTGCTACCATTTATACACTGTAAATCCTTTCCAAAATCATTCCTCCACCCCCATCCCTTCACTTCCCCTCAATAATGGCCGTAGCTTCTTAAAATAACAGCCCATTTGAACACTTGATCTTGTGGAAAGTGCAGCACATGAATGAATCCAATCATATCACTCCTGAAAGAGATCTCTTTGAAAACCCTTTTTTGTTAGTTTAAGTGGATTTAAACAATCAAATTCCAAGCTGGAAAGCCCTGTTTTGTTGTTTAAGGAAGCTGGACCAAAAGAAAAAACAACTAACCTATCTGGCAAAGTAAGACTACAATGACAGAGTCAGATTTCCAGATAGGTTCTATTACAACTATGCTTGGCAATAGTCTGTGCTATGTAAGTGGGAGTAACAATGGGACTGTGTCAACTTATGCCAAAGGTGGATTTGCTCCATGGCCTTAAAAGTGATTTATTGTTTATAGAAAGAACTTAGTCAAAGGCAGGGTGATGGTGTGGAAAGTCAAGTGAGTCTTAAAAAACTATAATTTCATTACCCTGACAAGGTATTTTTTAAATACCTTTTTTTTAAAGAGATACTGCTGAGGAGTTAAACCTCCTAATGAAAATTTGTAAATATTATCTCTAAGAAATACCTACCTTAATACTAATGCCTTAAATTAATGAGGTACCTAGACTTCATTAATTTAAGAACCTCCAGTTTATTGCATGTCGCCAAGTCACAAAGTAAAGGATCTAAATGACAGGGACTAAAGAGGACACAAAGAGGAAATTTAGGTGTTAACGTCCAAAACTGAGCCAAAGCTGGTGCACATCACAGCAGGACTCAGTGGGATGATACATACAGTACTCAATAGGACAAATAAAGAAAATCCTCAGTTCTGGTCTCTGTTCCTTTCTGCTCAAGCATTTTATAGTAGGAAGCCATCTAATTATAAAATAAAAACTTCTGAAGTACTTCTCTGAGCATGAAAAGTTATCTTCTCCAACTTCTGTTTAAAATAATGCACAATATTACTATATCTCAAAAATCCGGACAGTATTGAAAACTTTGTAGGGTTGTTAACAAAAAGAATGAGAAAGAAAGGTCTTAAAAGAAACATGTCACACCTTAAGGGTACAGACAATGATGGAGCTAACAAACCTGTATTGCAATGTGTAATTGTTTCTCCTTTTTGCTTTCAAGCACATTCCGAAGTCTTTAATCACATTATGCACTCTGTTACATAACTGAATCCATCATGTTCTTCTGGTTAGTCAGCTTCATCCTAACTAAGTAAACAAATGCATCAATATATACTCACAGGGATCAATATACCACTCATGCAAAGAACTCCCTTCTCACACAGCACTGCAAACAGCTTTCTAAAATGTAACCAGCAAAACCACATGAGCCTCAGGAGGTTCAACAAGGTCAAGTGATGGTCCCGCACCTGGGTCAGGGCAAACCCAAGCAAAACCACAGGCTGGGCAGAGAATGGACTGAGAGCAGCCCTGCCAAGAAGGACTTGGTGGTGCTGGTGGACAAGAGGCTGGACATGGGCTGACAATGTCAGCTCACAGCCCAGAAATCATATCCTGCTCTGCATCAAAATAATTCCGTGGGCAGCAGGTGAAGGGAGGTGATTCTGCCTCTCTACTCTGCCCTCATGAGAGGGAGCACTGGTCCATCACAAATCCATGTCTCTCCAGGCTGTAGAAAGGAGTGTTGTGCAGGACTGTGTCAAGTGTTCTGCACACGTTCAGGCAGATGATGTCGTTGCTCCTCGCTCATGCACCACAGCTGTGACCCAACTGCAGAAGGCCAACAGATTTGTCAGCCATTATTTGCCTTTATTGAAGCCTTGCTGGCTTGTCACCAGTCACTGCCTTATTTTCCATGTACAAGGCTCATGGGAGGAGACTCTGGGGAGACCTCGTAGTGCCTTCCAGTACCTAAGAGGGAACCTAAAAGAAAGCTGGACAGAGACCTTTTACGAGGGCACGTAGAGATAGGACAAAGTGAATGGCTTCAAACTGAAAGAGGGTGGATTTAGATGAGGTAGTAGGAAGAAATTCTTTACTGTGAAAGAGGTGAAGCACTGGAAGAGGTTGCTCAGAGAGATTGCGGAAGAACCATTCCTGAAGTGTTCACATCCAGGTTGGATGGGGCTTTGAGCCATGTGGCCAAGTGTGGGTGTCCCTGCACGTGGAAGGGGGATTGGAATGAGATGATCTTTAAGGTCTCTTCTAATCCAAACCATTCTTTTATTCTGTGAAGTCTGAGCACAAGGGTGGACAGTTCTCCCAAGAAGCCCTGTGCAGATAGCTATTTCCCAGCACAGGAGTTGCTGATGTTACAGATGGGGTAGCTAACAAACCAGCACCACACTCTTGCAGCACACCAACAGACCTCAGTGCTGGGCTGCAGAAAGGTCTGTGCCTCTAAGCAGAGCTGTTGAGGCCAAGCAAACCAGCTGTGTCAGGCACCCAGACACATAGCAAGAATGAAGTGCTGGCATCACACTGCAAACACAGGAGAAACAAATCTATACAGAAATGATGGCTGTACTCCATTTTGTACACACCAAAAAATACTCTGGAGAGATAAAAACACGAACAAGACACAGCCCATTATTAATAAGCCACTCTGCAGAACATTTCTGGGCCACTTTTGGTAGCTACGTTTCTCAAGGTTAGTGTCACTGCTTCTACACCTGTCAGTCTCTATCTTTCAAAACGTAGACTGAAATAACCTGAGCAGGTCTGCTGAATTTCCCAAAGCACTGGAAACAGAATGAGACTTGACATGCAGTATTTCTGCATCACAGCAACACTACTTTTCTTTCTTCTCTCTCAAGCTGCCTTTTAAACCATGACACAGAAAAGAACTTAAAAGTAAATGACAGTTAAATGAGCATACAGAACAAGAAGAAGCGAAGATCTTTACAGCACTAACTCACATTTGTTCCAAGCAATTGAAAGAAGTGCAACTTGCAACTGCATTATTAGTGACAGCATCATTCATATTAATATATGCTTACTGACTACTTAGTAGCTCCAAATAAAGAATGAAAATGGGAACTTTTTATTGTATCCATGTAAAGCTGAAAAATCATTGCACCAATACCTAGCTACATTCTAAGAGTTAAGAGATGGTGATAAATTAGGTCTCAGGCGGTTCCCGAGAAAAATTCATAGTATCAATTTATACATGAAACTTGCAAAGTAGGTGTAAAACTGAATTCACTCTACAGAGTGCAGTTTAAGAAGAGTTTAAGAATCTAGGTCTTAAGTTATGTTGATTGTAAAAACATGAAATGCTAAATATAGCCGTAATTCTGAAGATTCAATGGCCAAAACAAAAACATATGTATGCAACTTTTAAAAATTAAAAACCTATTAAAGTATGGAGGATAAAGCCCGCTTGACGTAATTGATGACTTGGACTTCTGCAGTAAGAAATTGCAGGTTATTATGAGTCAATCCATCACTCAGTTTCCTCAGATGCAGACCAGAAATAGAGCAGACGTAGGAAATTGAACCAGAATAAGAAAGAGGCAGAGTATGACTCAATAAATGTAATTTATTAGAACTTATAGTTTGGTGTAAACTGCCTTGTACTGCCCTTCCCAAGACTAAACTGCTTCGTGCTGCTCTTCCAAGTCTTCCTTTGTCCACATCTATCCAGAATTTTATCAAAGTTTTGGTTGTGTCACGGGATGCCTACTTCTCAGTTATCCCCCAAATCATCTTCTTGTGCCATAAGGAAGAAAGTTTAAGGGTAGCAATCTTTTAGCTGTAATTTTCTTAGTGGAATCTTTTATCTTCCACAATTCAGGATGTTCACAGAACAAGAGGAAGAACAGAAGATGAAAATGCTATATATGAAATACAGTGAGAGTGCAAAAGGAAATGTAGTTTACACAAAACTTTCATTAGCACACTTCAATCAAAACAAGGAACACTTAGCAAATCCTTAGCATCCACAGGATTTTAAGACTCTGTCACCATAGTTGCACTTCAGTCAAACCCATTTGGATGAAAATTTATCTTAATTTATGTCTTACTAAAAAAATGTCCATGGGAAGAAATAGCCCCAAAGATTAATAACTTTTGGAGTGTGCAATCTGCAGTGTGCCATGAAATTCAAAAATACCCTGTCCTAAAATGGTCCCAGTCTACCCAGTAGTTTGTTAACCTTCAAGTTACCTCAATGGGTTTATGACTTTGAAATGGCATTTTAAATGGAGAATTACAAATCAAGATTTGCAGAAATGTGTGGTGCTTCAGAAGAAAAAGAAACCTTCATTTTCAGGATAGTGTCAGAATAATTCACAGAAGTTGACACGTGGATCTACAGCTGGGGTCTTCCATGAGTTATATCACAGGTTTTGGTTGGACTTACGCTGTTTTGCCCTCACTGTCTTGTTTGGTGGCACTGGCTCCCTTTTTACCCAGCAGTGAAGCCACTTTCTCAGGGTCTCCATTCTCCACCGCCTGCAGCAGCCGATCGTCATTCTTATTCCACTCGTTGGTCTGAGTGAAAGGAAAAGAAAGGATAAATATTATCAGTACCAGCTCTGTGTGCAGGCTTTCCAGAATGATCGTGCACCACTGCAAGCTTAAACAAAAGCCCAAACCAAAGAAATGGCACACAGAAAGCCCCATAAAAGTAACCTGCAAGCTGTGCAGCAGAGGTTCCCAAGGATTTAATGGCTTAAGCCAGGGCCTAAGTGATGACTGAGGATAAACCGTAACTTGGAAACTTTGTAAATGAGTGATGCAGGAAAAAAATACCATATTTTCTTACTGTATTTTCAAAAATTCTCCTTTATTTTTCTAGTTCTGGTTTCCATTTCAGTGGTGTACTGACCCCATTGGACCTTCACGACATACATCACATGGATAAGCAATGAGGTGCCTCATCTTATGCAGACCCCACCCTAACAACACAAGCCAGCTAAAACTTTCCATATTAAAGGCCTTTCCCAGCTCACACTTTGTAGAGGTTTATGGGTTCAGAAACTGCCCTTTGCAGACTGCAGCTAGCTTTACTAAGTTTTTTATTCCATGTTGGTCTTTAAAACAAACAAACAAACAAACCAACCACTCACATAGTGCTACTGAAAGGAAAGAAAACCACCCTACTTTCAAATCTTTTCAAACTTAATCCACTAAATCTTTTTGATCCCTCTCAGCAGCTGAATCAGGAATAGGACATGACTTCCCAACTTCATGACACTCTCTCCTCCTCTGAACAATCAGGACAATGACACATTTCCTCTAAAAGATTTCCAAGTTGAATCTAGCAAGATCGTAAGAAAACAGAGGACAGTTAACCTTCTATATTCCATGTGACCACAGCAAAACGAGTTCTAGAAAAGGAGTTTAAAGTTGCACACATGCATTCTAGTCTGGACCAAAAACAGTGTTCAGTTTCCAGGAAAAACAATCTGGTGCAGTTAAAAGCTGCATTTGAACCAGTGTTAGCACCCTGCTACACTCAGGAGAGTTAACTTCAACAGTGGCTTTCTCTTTGACACCAGTCAGCATGACTACCTGTTCATGAGCACTCGATTGGTGCACAACTTCTGGAATTACTGAATTCATGTTAATATACACCTTGAGAAATACTCAACAACAAAAAACAATAAAAAACCACCCTCACCCCCAACACTTTGTCCTGATGCTCTGTATAGACTTTTCCCCTTCAGATACGTGAAAAGTTTGACATTTCTCTGTCTGGGCTTGTGAGGAAAAGTGTATGATATACACTGATACAAACTAACTCCACAGGCTGTTCACACCCTGAAAAACCAGAACAGGAGGAAGTGTTCCAGGTTAAAAGTTATTTAAAAAACAAATTAGAAGAGCCATTAGGGAGAGTGCAGTGAAGGCAGGAGAGAGTTGAAAGAACCAAGAGTACAAATGGCAGCTCTGTCAAAGGAAGTGGCACGCAGACAGAGCAATTGCAGTCTGTTATGGCAGTGGAATGACTGGTGGGGCTGTGCACATCCAGCAGGTTATAGTCTTTATTCTTATGGCACTGCAATAAATTTCTATAGACTCCAAGGCACTAATTACATCAGCAAAAAAAAATTGTTTCTCCAAGCAATATTTAGACTCCATGACAATGAGTGGCCAGCCAAGCAGCAGGCTCCACCCAAAATGAGACTCCTTGCCCATTCTGCATTTGGGGAATTTCATGCTTTAAAGGCAGCTTATTATTAAAAGCAGATGTTAAAAAAAATGTATCCTACTTGTAAATAAAAACGT
Organism: Picathartes gymnocephalus; assembly: GCA_013390045.1. Taxonomy (NCBI): domain Eukaryota; kingdom Metazoa; phylum Chordata; class Aves; order Passeriformes; family Picathartidae; genus Picathartes; species Picathartes gymnocephalus. The sequence continues at coordinate 137,551 of WEKY01009517.1, read as the reverse complement.
TTAAAGTTAACACTCCTTATTTGATAGTATATTACATCTTTTGTTTAGGAGTTTGACGTTTCTGAGCTTTTTTATTTTTCAGTCATATAAGATATTTAAATATAGGCTATTTGATGAATCAACTTTAATCTACACACAACAAACACACACGTCCAATCCAATACCAACCTACAATTTGAAGAAAAAAACCACCTAACTTAAGATTTTTTCCTGATCTGAAATCACCTGTATACTTCTGAAACATGAAATATAATAAACTACAGGAAAATGTTAAGACTAAGGCCTGCTTAAAATCCTTGTCAGAACAGCTTTCAGAAGAACATTCAGCTTTAGAGTACAAAAATGGCCACATGTTCAAGAAGCAGGTTCATGAATATTCCTTCAATAGTCAGCTATTAAATTGAATCATTATTGACATATAATCCAATATTCAGTGTTCTGGTACAAGCAAGACTCCCAAATTTAAGAAATAGCTGAGATAAAGTGCCAACTTCCCCTTAGAGAAGCTGCTGTGGTAAGTGTATTTATCGATAATTACACTACCATTAAAATCCCAGATCAAAGAGGACTGGGACAGTTGGGACTTGTGTCCCAAACCACCCCTCAGTATTTAGGTATTGTGGAAGCTGCACTGAGGAGATACTCAGATATTGAATGGAGAACCCTGGAGTACTCTGAAAGTGATTCTGATGATGCAGAGCAATGTTAATGCTAACAGTAAAAACATTTTATGACATATGGAATCACTCTTTTACCAGAACAGATTCCTTAACTCGTCTTTACCGTCATTTTCAACCATATCCTTTCTGGTATCCTAAAATGAACACTCACACACAAACACAATTAAGGAAAGGCTTAATGATGCCTCAATTAAAAACTGCTGCCTACTTATCTGTACAGCTAAAAAGATTCCCTCATACTTGAGGAAAAAAATAGAACTGAACTTGGATAAGCCATTAAGCGACCCTGAAAACACTCGGTAGTATCAGATGTATCTCAGTGTGAAGGAAAGGCTATGAGTGCACATTTCTTTATTTTTCACACAGAGCTGGAGAATTGTATTTCCTGCTTAGAGGAAGGTGGTAGAGGCTGGTGGCTAGGATACATCTGTATTTGGCAGTCATTTTAGATTCCTGTTTTCAGTTCTATATCTAATTAGTATCTCTTCTTTCAAGCATTTTGACTTAGAGATGTTAAAGGAATGAGTAATTTTAGAGACCATCACATACCTAAATCCACTTATACTAGTTCTTGCAATTGCATGTTTAACATCTATTACACTATTGTACCTGAAACTTTGTTTTGCTCCTGGAAAACAAAAGAAGAAATGCAGTTTCTCTTCATCATTGTGCAGCAGAGTTATACTTATTTATATCTCTGCCCTACCCAAGATGTTTAAAAGCAATCACACTCTACTGCTCACAAAAACTCATTCAGCTTCTCATTAAAGCAATAAAGATTCCATTCTAAGGCATCAATAATGTGTCATCGTTGTAACTGTAGATGAAATGTCAATTTTATGCAAGCTACAAAAATCTATTTACAGACCTTGTTTAATTTTTGAAATGAAATTATGCATAAATCTGTTCACACAGAAGCAACAAGTATGCAGGCATCAACTGTTGTTCAAGTATTCCTATGATAGGATCAAACCGGTTTTCTCCTTCCCCATTGTGCTCAAAGACCAGCACTATACAATGCATTCCAAAAGTTAAAGGTACAGCTAATAAAATAAATGGCACGCAATAGACTCTCAAAAACCCATTTCAAAATGGAATTGTAGCCCTACTGTCCATGTTCTTCAGGGAAAGAAAAATCTTGAGGGACAGAGAACACATATGACACCCAGAAAGACACTGTACTCAGGATTTGACTATAAAGTATGAGGCATTTAAGTCAGTCCAGAGAGCTCTTAAAGTGCCTCATGCAATCAAATATTGCACAGGCCCTGCTGTCCATAGAAGATCAGAAAATCCAGATTTCTGAACAGAGGCAGTGACTGTTGCATTACATTACATTCTTGGAATCTCCTGTAATATTAGCCTGGTTTTAACCCCATAAGTCACACATCATCAAGTATACACCAAAGACTTGGGAGGTAACTTCTGCTGGGATGATGCAAAACATGGGTATTCCCTGTTACTGTTCATTGTAAAAGCCACCTTGAACTGACACCCATCATGCAGCACCAGCATTTGCTTATCCTGGAAAACACACACCTAGGAGATGCTCTCTTCTGCCAGGAGTACAGGATGGCCAGCATAACTGGAGACTTGACCTTCATAAACCCACTGCATCAAGCTTCCTCCACTGCAGCCCCCAAACCATCCCATTCCACTTTTACAAGCTGCCCAGACATTTCTGTAAGGCCCCTTCTTCAGCAGTGTGCCACATCCTGCCCCCTCCATCACAAGATTCCTCACTTCCCTTGCTTTCAAATCTCATCCAAGTAGCATGGCACCACCCATCACACAGACCTTGGGAAGTTTCAGTTGTTATACCACTCGTTCAAGTAATATCAAAGAGTGTCTTCTTTTACTGTCAGAGAGGTCTCCACATGGTACGTTCTGAGACAACCCACGCAGAGCACTTCAAACTCAAGGTTAGCACAAAACAGCAATACAGTCCTCAGGAAAACCTTTACTGTAGCACAAGGGCAAAAAAGCCAACAGCAAAGCAGGTACTTTTCATCACCAATAAAGCTGGGGTTTTTTTTGTTTGGAGATGTTTTTTTGCTTCTTTTATGTTAACATTGCTGCAAATACACAAGTTAGTAAAATGTAGTATTCTAGTAAAAGAACCCCACACGCAAGCATCTCAGCATAAAAATAAACACATATGTGCAATGAATTTGGAAGAATCTAAGCCTAGAAAAGACTACACATGTGAGTTCTCTTCACCTCCACCCCCACCCTACACACACCCCCACTCCCGTAGGCCACATGCCAAGCAGTTATCAACAGCTTTCCTTCAAACAATTAACATTTTGCAATAACGATGGCTTGTGAACACATGCAAAATTGATGAAACACATATTTCAGCTTCACAGACCATAGCCAGTGCTCCACTCACTACTTCTTCAGGTTTCGGGGAGAGGGAGGAGTTAGCTTGCTGTTTGGGGTTTTTAAACATGTATAGTGTTCAGTATAGGTAGCAATAATCAGTATTACATATGCAGAGACAAAGTCATCTGATCAAACTCAAGATGTGCAAGTTTTTGGATAAAACAGGTGTTTTTCAGTCATCCCCAAAAATAGTAAATATTTTCCTATTAATGTGCAGGGGTTCAGACAATCCTGAGATATAACACTGACAGCTGAAAGGATGGCATGCTAAAATCCAAACATCAGGTGTCATTGAACATCCCTCCCAATCATGCTTTTTATTCTTGATTTTCAATTTTCACATGGAAAAGTGTGCTGTAGGGCCTCACTCAGAAGCACCTCTCTGGTAACAGTTCAGTGTTTTTGATACTGAAACACTCATGAATCTGAGAAAGGAGCTGGCAGCAAAGAGGTAGCCACGCTTAGGATGGAAAGCCACTCCTGCATGGGATGCTGTGTGGTTGGTGTTAATGAAGTGAGGCTGAGAACTTGATTGACTTGATCTACACCACCAGTTTATGACTAGTGATTTAAAAAGGCAATACTGAGACCAAAGCAGAGTGCTCACACTACCTTCAGTGATCTCCATCAGGATGACATCTCAAAACTTTAGCTCCATCACAAACTTCGGCAGCAGTTAGGAACCGCAACAGCAACTGACAGCTGTTGAGTTTCCTGTAAGCTCCCTCTATGCACAATTTCTTTCCAATCTTATCATTGCAAGATACTAATAAAGTACTTATACTCGTGGGGCTGAAACCATCTGGTAAAAATCCTTCGTATTTGGGATCACACATAGCATGTTGACAAGTTGACAGATTTTCACTTCAAAGAGAAACCTTCATATCAAAGCCTATTTTCCTATAAAGTTTGCAGTAGCTATTTTATACATTGTTTTCTCTGTCCCAAAGTGAACAATTTCCTTCCCAGAAGAGAAGCTGAGGAATCAACACATGTCAAAAAAGGTACCTACTCTTTTTGTCATCACCGCCATATCAGGATATTAAGCCTCAATTGTCTGAGATTACCAGCACATATCATGGAAGAAATAACGTATAACAAGCGGTGATAGTTCTACATAGCACTTGTACAACGTCTTCCATGTGCAAATACCTGAGCAAACATTAACTGGCAACAACGTTGTTTCTTTATCTTTGGCATGCAGCCTACAGGAGATGATTTAAATGACCTTGCATTGTTGCAAACCTACTGGAGACAGAGTTATGTTATCTCCACTGAAATCAGAACGGCAGGGAAGCTGAGTAGCAAATTGAAATTGCTGATAATTTCAAACTCAGCAACTCAGTGTCTGGAAAGGAAAGGAATACTTAAAGACTGGCGTCACAAACAAACGCATGTCAAAGGCGCTGAACACCACTGCATCACAAGGTCATCCACAAAAGTCCACATGTGCTGAACTTCCCAAGAGAGTTTTAAGAACAACAACAATCTTATTGTACTGAGTGCATTCACTAAACAAAACATCCCTCGAAGTTAAAACAACAGATGACAGTTTTCCTCAAAAGAATGGCTTATCAGAAAACAGTATAACCTAGGGGCCAGTGGTATGTAGGCAAGGAGCCTACACTTTTCCTGGCCTGCCCATCCGCAATTTAGAGATTGTATTTGCCAGCAGCAAGCCTGGGTGGTAGGAGTGGAAATCTCACTTGCAGAAGGGCAGGATGTTGTTGACCTTATCAGCAACAGCTTATTCCAGTCTGCAGCAGCTTCTCCCAGGACATTCAGACCTCAGCAGATGCCAGCAGCTGCTGCCTCCCAGGCTCCCTTCAGTTGCTGTGGCTCCAGCTCCTCGCTGTGACTCCCAAAGGCTGCAGATACAGCACAGTGGCACTGCAAGCTGACCTCTGCTGCACTGCCCTCGACCGAGGCAGCGCCCTGAAAGGCCATGCCAAAAGATGCTGTGTTCATTAACTTTGCCACAAGTAAGGTCTAGACCTCTAATTAAGTTGTCAGAAAAGCGAAGCGTGACAATGGCTTTCAAAGCAATCATAGTGATATTATCTAAATGTCACTAATTGCTACAACAGAGTCTTTTCCAGCTTCACTTGACCATCCATGTTGCCTGTTTTAGGTGACTGATGGCTAATAACATTAATTATATTTACATAAGAACACGAAACATTAGCAGCTCACAAGATTACACATGCCATTCTTTAAAGGTGGAAACAGCAGGAATGCAAGTAACCTGTGCACATTTTACAACCAGAAGTCAATCCATTGCCCTCCTCTTGCTACTTGAGCTATGGTGCCTAGTTGGAGTAACTGGCTATGAGAGTTGCATGAGGTCTGTTTGATACTGGAGACTGTATTTGTGTCAGACCATGAATTCCATTTGAATCTGAGATAAAAAGCACGACAGGGAAGGCAGGAAGCAGTTGGAGTGAATGAACAAGGAATGGTAACAAAAGACTAAGGGCAGATTGTCAGTAAACGTTGATAATTACTCATTCACTGGGTAGCTTCTGTAGATAAAGAAGTGATTATTATTCAAGCAAACCATTTTTTCATGCTGAACCCCAGAATAATGCAACCGAACAGCAAGTCACTCAGCAGGGCACTTCGATCAGCCAGCGAGGCTGCCCGGAAACTTTCCTGACAGAAGGGGACCACAAGCTGTGAAAAGAAAGGGTCTTTCACCAAGAGAGAAGGGGAAAGATGACCTGACTAAAATGGTCATCTGAGACTGCTAGTCTGGGCGCTGGGATTGTGGGGGGAGGGAAGTTGTAGAAAAAAATTACTGTGATTGTTGCTTAAATGATAACTGGAATTTGCAGCAGGTTGTGATCTCTGCTCCAAGAACACTCAAGAGGGAAATGAAAGTGGAAATAAGTTTGATGTTTTGCTGAGATATTTGTATTTCTTGTGCGCAAGTTTCTTGGGTGTTTTTTGTCTGTTTTGGTGGGGGTTTGGTTGGGTTTTGTGAGTGTGGTTTTTTGTTTGCTTTTTGTTTGCTCTGCTGTTTGTTTGGGTTTCTCTAAAAAAAACCCTGTGGTTAGTTTCACGGCTTCAGTCAGGCTTTGAACGCAGAGTAGCCATAAGGTCAGGAAGGGAACGCACACAATTAAAGCACAGAAAAGCAGCCTCTTTGTAAGTCAACTGCAAGACTTCATTTCTGTAAGGGCAAGAAAGTGAAGAGCCTGAGAGCAAAAGTCAGCAAGGGAGGCCAAGAGAGCATGACACAGTTCACCCAGAGCAGGGAATACAGCTGGCCCACATCTACCGAGTTTGAGGCACATGGCGGAGTTTTGTGTGGGTTGGGAGGCACACAGCTCACACATGCTGCTTGTTACACTTCATACTAATGGCCACGATGTTTTTTTCATTCAGATACTACTTTTCAGCCGTTTTAAAAGAGACAAATCAATCTCTGCATTTGAGGAACAGTGGCATCTCCTGCTAATATTAACATCTAGATACATCAGGCCTCTTTTTTTTTTAAGCAATTACTGATGTTTTCATGTAAGCCATTTCATTCCACTGGGTATAAAGGAAAAGCGATGAGCAAAAAGCTCACAACATACAACGCATTAGAACAAAACAAGAAAAAGTACATCTAAATCATTAGTAACATACAGCCAGAGCACTGGCAATAAGTCCAGCTACTGTCCATTGTTTATCATCTCACACATCATCAATACAGCAACTGAAGATTTATCTTTATTTTCAGATAGCAAAGGACATAGCAGTAACCACACCACATGCAAACAATCACTCTCAGTAAGACAGAAGAAAGTAAAGCCAAGAATTAATTGTGTATATTTATATAAATGAAACAATGTTTATCTTAACACAGGAAAAAACACAAGGGACTTTCTAAAAATAAAGAAGTTAAATCCATTCTGTTTGAAGTGACCATCTCCCATTGTTCTGTCTTTTTGCAAAGTTATAAAGATCTGAGATACAGAGAACTCAGATGACTGTTCTCATCTTGAAATTACTCAGTAATTGTACTAAAACTAAAACATATCTAACAAACTACTGATTTTTTCTGGACACATGGGAGCTCTTCCCTTCAAAAAAATCCATGGGGTGTCAAAACACAGACTTAAAAATGACCACACTTCTCAAATGGTTATCCAAGGACCCTCAGGTTTTCCTCACCCTTAAATATAAAAACATATATAAACAAGAAACTGATAATCAGCATGAGACATGTGAGAAAGACTGCTTCTAACAAAGTTTTAAGACTGAAGAACTACTTAACCAACAGACTTTAGTTACTTACAAAGGTCAAATAGCAACTCACATTAAAGCCTTTTGGGTTTTGGGGATTCTGCTGCACAACTGCCTCATGATCAGCTGGGAAAAACAGAAATCAAGAGGTTCAAAGTGAAATTGCCTGGATAATCTATCATGACCTTTTATCTGGTAAGTATATTTCAGTGGTAAGTAGGCTGTAAGATATAGGGAGAATGCCAGCTCTGCCAGCAAAGTTTGTTTATTCAGCTATTGAGTTGATGATCTTGCATTCCTCAACACTGTGTTAGATACAGTGGTCTGTGAAGACCAGAGTGTGCCCATGGACCAAGGCACGCACCTAAACTCCTTGGTTCTAGATAGAGACAGGAACAGTCCCTTAGATTTCAGCATTTAATGCCACAGACATACAACCTCCTGAGTGGATGGTATGTAAATTCAGCACCTTAAGCCATTAAAGAGCATCCAAAGGAGGCAAAGGGTCTGGAGGAGAAGCCGTGTGAGGAGTGGCTGAGGTCACTTGGTCTGTTCAGCCTGGAGAAGAGGAGACAGGGGAGAGACCCCATTGCAGTTACAGCTTCCTCACAAGGGGAAGAGGAGGGGCAGGCACTGATCTCTTCTCTGGGGTGACAGTGACAGGACCCAAGGAAATGGCCTGGAGTTGTGTCAGGGGAGGTTTAGGCTGGTTATCAGGAAAAGGTTCTTTGCCCAAAGTGGGGTTGGGCACTGGAACAGGCTCCCCAGGGCAGTGGTCACAGCACCAGCCTGACAGAGTCCAAGAAGCGTTTGGACAATGCTCTCAGACTCATGGTGTGACTCTTGGGGTGTCCTGTGCAGGGCCAGGAGCTGGACTCAATGATCCTGACAGGTTCATTCCCAATTAGCACATTCTATGATTCTACAAGTTGGTTTGGGTATCTGAGCTGACTATGACTACCTAGATTCTTAGTAGTGTGCTTCAGTTCCTGTTGACTAGTAAACTTAGAGAATACAGGTACTCAATGGATCTTCTTGGTTTCCAATGGCCAAATGGATATCCCTCATGTACTGGCACTTTAGACCTATGGCTACCTCTCTCCTCCTGTCTGTTGCTAAACCTCTCAAAATACTGCTTATCTTGCCACTTCTGCACAGTAAGGTGATTTTAATGACGTTTAGAGCTGCTACCTGTTTTTCCTCCTCATTATTCTGGAAAGGAGAGTACAGACACAAAGGCTGCAGACAAGAAAAAAAAAAAAAAAATTGACAAACAGAACTGCACACCGTCCAGAACTGATGTAAGATGTACTGCTGTAAGCTGTGTTCATAAGGTACAAGGCACCATGGCACTTCGTGTTTGTATTACAAATGCGTACATGAAATTTCATCTCACAAAGTTGTTACCTTTCTCCCCCCTCTGTTAGCAAGACAAAGTAGATTACTTGACTAAACTTCACCATCTTAATATTCTCCACAAGTGCCAGAAAATACCCTAGACGATTTTGAAAACACTTGACAATACTTTTATACGTACTAGAATGGCATTGTAGGAAGCAATACAATTTCCAAATTCATAACAAAATATGTATAAACATTTCAAAACTATTCAGAGTAGAAAATCAGTCTATTTATAGTTGAATTTGTCATTCTTGTAAAGGACATAACCACTGTTACAGGATTATAGCCTTCTATTCTGAAACCTATGACAAAGCCAAACAAAACACAGTGCAAGCATAGAGACAAATCCCTATTCCCAGAAACTATTTTGTTTGGAGTCTTCAAGAACTCAACTCAATCTCCAAAAGTACCTCATGACTACAGAAGAAGGCAAAGAAGTTTCACTATCTGTCTGATCTTCCTGAGGCCACTAACAGATGTTAGTGCTGTGGACTGACCTCTAGACCTAGTATTTGTCAGTTTCCAAAATCAAATATTCAAGAAGCAAGCTAAGCTTAGCTGCTTTTACTTCCATGACTCAATGAGGTGTAAATCCAAGAGTCATGGGGAAAAGCAAGCAATTGTTTTGCATGAAAATAAAATCCACTTCAGCTGCCAGTGAAGAAGATGTGAGATTTCACACCACCACATCTTCCCACGTTGTTTATCCTCCACATCACATGCACCGAGATTCAGACAAGTCTTTTATGCGTCAGACTCTCTGTATGCAGAACATCAACTGCCCACACATGGCAGGCCTGAAGCAAAAGGAGAGAAAGAACAAGCAGGCACTCACTCTGATTTCTTCCCTTAGGCCTCATCTGAAGAATGAGTTCCATTTCTCTGCAGCCATGAATAATGACATGCACAGATTTTCTGTTCAGCAGGCATGGATGGCCTTGCCTTTCATCTGATCAGAGCCACAGCTTGCACACCTTTCTCCAGGCAGCCCCTGGAAATTCAGTTTTTGTGGGTGCCCTGGAAGGCCGCCCCCTAGGTTCTGGCTTCTCCCATGGAAGATCAAGGACTGAGATGTCAATCTACCCCAGTTTCACTCTCCCCTGTTTGCCTTATATGGCCAAGTTACAAGTTCTGTAACCCCACTAGTTTATGCCCTGTTGGCCGGCTCACCCCCTTTTTGTCCCCTAGCCACTCCTTCCCTGTCCTCCCACTGCCCCTCATGCCCTGGCCCCTCCTGTGTGCCACCCCCAGGCCCTCAGATCATTGGCCCTGATGCTCTCCCTGCCCCTTGCCTCCCCGGCATAAAACCCAATACCCTGCCTTTGCTCTGGGTTCTTCTTCCTCCCTGCTTCTTCCAGCGTGTGGATGACAAACCCAGCTGGGAATTCACACGAGGAACCCCTCCTGGCCTCCGTAGCCTTGTTTCCATCGGCTGTGCGTGCGAGAGTGGTGGGCTCCTCCGCCCTGACTGTGGTGCCTCCCCGCCCCCGGGGAGACGCTTACAGAAGGTTGCGGTGCCGAGCAGCCCGAGCTGCACCACAACAAGTTTTGGCTGCCCCAAGCCAGTGCTGGGGGTTTAACTCTCGCCTATTTGATCAGCGACTGAACTATCTGTTGCCTGGCACAACCACCACAGCTCAGTATTAATGAACTGATCTGCACGTCAATAACCTGTCCTCATTTGGATATTCTTATCAATAATACGTGATTTAGTAGGACACTCAGTCCTCTCACTATAGTGCTTTTGCTAATTTGGATACCTTGCAACTCACCAAACGCACTAGGATTGCTCACACAAGATGACACGAGATACAAACAGGCCTCTGCTTTTTTCCTTTTAATTAAAGATACACTTGGCTCCTACTAATTAGTCCTAGACTGGACTATAGTTGCATGTCACAATCATCAACATACTCTTCTGTTATCAAGATAAGTGCTGCCAGTGGTTTGTCTTTCCTTTCCTTCAAAGGAATACTGTTCCTGCTGTATCAAGACACCTTACTGCAGGTTGTCTAGTTCATATTCTGATTTCTTCACAAGATCCACACACATTTTCTGTAGCAGAGCTCAGTAGCTCAACAACCTAGAGATTTTCAACTTCCCCAGTACAAAGCTACTGTAAAATAAAGACCTATCATGAAAAGATGCACAAAATCCTGAAGGGCAGTCCAGTGCTCAGAGTATCTCCAGAGAAAGAGCACACAACCCCAGGAAAAGTGAGTGAGCTGGCTGTGCTACCAGCCCCTTTCCCACCATCAAAAACAACCCTGCTACAGCTATAACCATTTCATCACAATTCTTGCAGGGGCTGACATGAGAGAGAAATCCTTAGTAGTATCATAAATCTTATGAAACATTTTCCCCTTGATGCTTACAAGCAAGAGTGGCCTGACTAATACCTCTAGCCATGCTCCCCATCAAAATCCGTTTACTCTAAACACATTTCAAAGACTGAGACTGCACATTAGGGCTATTTTGGATTCTGTGGAGTGCATCTAACACAACAACTTTGCGTAACAGCTGAATTCAGACATGTTCCCAGGAGCAAATGGCCAGTCAGTAGCAAAGTAATTCTCATCTTTTTTCAAAACATGCTTTTCAATAATTCATGTGAAAGAGCGGAGGAGCAGAGGGAGAGCAAGGATTTTTAACAGGTTTTAAGCCTTCATGGAAGAAGAGATAACGCCTAAGAGCTTTATGAGTCATGACAAAAATGCAAAGAATGCGCGTTTGTTGTTTTCTTGGTTTCTTTTAGGAATCCACGTCACAGATCTGAGGGGTTCCCTTGAATCTCATGAGATAGGAAACCCAGAATAACATACAAGAATCCTTTTTCTTTTTCCTTCATCCTGTAATAACATCTTTAACCGATCCAGTTAATAACTGCAAAGGATTATACAAATAAGCTGAAAATCAGATAGTTTTCATTGCCAGAGACAGTAGAAGGTTTCCAAATTTTATAGGTTAAAAAAGCCAATAAATTTAATGGTCTTTTGAAGTTGCTAGTATAATCCTTCCAAAACTGAAGAGAACAGATGACTCAACCATATGGCTAAGTTCCACCAAAATTCTGTCTTGTAATCATAAAATATGATGTAATGGAGTTTGGTCCCAGGAGAAGGAAAGGCGTTAGACATATGTGACATGCACAAGTATTGCCTGGATCCATCTGGCTCACTATTTTAAAAAGGTATTACACAAATGAGCAGGGTTTTCCAGAAGACTCCAAGGTAAATATTCTTAAGCCTTCTCTTGGAAAAGAAATGGGTATTGCTCTTAAAAGCTACATTAATGCACCAGCCATTATCATTACAAACTAAATAGGTGTAATGAACAAGTTGTTACACCTTTCTGCAATAATGCAGCTCTAAAAAAATTTGCCTTTATAAACTTTGAAAGCAACCTGTAGTTTATTACTACTTCATACTTAGTAGCATGAAACTTCTTTGAAAAGAGAGTTTGAAGGACTATTTGGAAACCAAAAGAAGATTACCTTCTAATGTATCTGGGAAAGAGAAAAGAATACACATGAATTCAGAATACACATCACTAAGTGGCAAAGGATGCAATTTTATGCATAATGTAAATGCTGAATGGAAAAAAGCTGCTGAGAAGGAAATCAGACTAATAATCAACTGTAAGAGGTAAAGTACTCTTCAATTCACTAATTACTGAAATATGTACATCAGAAGCCATCAATAGCTCAGTTACTCAAATATTTCACATAGTCCCTTGGAATTAATGACACTTCAGCACACTGTTATGACTCTGGTCCTCATTGTCCTCAGGGTGCCATTTAAGAAGGTATGCAGAGATGCCTTAATTAAGCACGTAATGTCTGAGTGTTATATAAAGAAACCCTCCACTTTTTACTGTAGGTGGTTTAAATCCACCCACAACTCAAGTCAGGCTCCCAGAAAAATAAACCAATTCTTCCATGAAAACTGAAGAAAAATGACAACCAGGAATAGTTTTGTTTCTCACAGTGACAAAACCAGCAAAGAAAAATTACTGGGGACTGACTGAGGTGTAACTACTCTAAGTCTTTCTAAAAAAACACCATGTCACAATTGCCCTTATGTTACAGTACCTTGAGCGGCAACACAGACTGGAGCCTCTCAGGCTGACCACACACCGAGCATCTTTTTCCTGTTACAATGTGTACACTTAACCACAACAACAAAGAAGTTTAGAAAGAAAGTAAGTTTCAGTAGAGGCTAAGAATCCAAAAGAATACACAAGAGAACCAGGAAAAGTATCCATGCTTCCCGAGTCCCAGTCCAATTCATATGAAATCAAAGTGCTAGAAATCATGGGCTATGGCATAAAAAGGGAAACACAACAGGTATGGACTGTATTCACCAAAGTGCAATATTGGTCTCTTTCTTTAAAACTGCATTAGAGCTGGAAAAGTTTCAGAAGGGCAAAGATGATCCAAAGCAACATTTGTATGAAGATCAAACAGGCTAGGGTACTTCAGCCTAGTTAAACAAAGGGGGACACAAAGATGACAAAAAACACTGAAAAGGGGGAGGTGGACAGGGATCAACTGTTCCAGCACAGGTGAGGGACCATCATATGAAGGTGGAGCCAGATCAGAGTAAAACAAAGATAGACAATACCAGACTTGTGAAAGTCCTTTCCAAGGATGTTGCAGACAACAGGTTTATGTGGGTTCAGGGAGGGACTGATCAAACATTAGGCAGAAAGTTTCACTACAGGTTTGGAGAAGAGTTTCCACATGTGTGAGAAACTGCTTGAGCTGCAAATACGATGCAGCTAGGAAAGTATCAAGAAGTGTCATACACACTTGCTCTTGTGCTTGCTCTTCCCCAGATATGCCACAACAGGCACTGCTGGAAACACAAGACAAAACACTCAAACTGAGTGTTCTGTTTGTAACAGAACGGAAATTTGTCCAGCTCCATTGTTTCTTTGTGCCACAGCTCCTATTCCCTCTCCTGCTCTGCAGAACAAAAACCAACAACATATTGGCGTCTGTACAGCCTGATAGGCAACAGGACCACGTCAGGCTAAAAACACTGCCCAAAACCATGACTAACCACGCATGACAATACTGCTTTTCTTCAGTGGTGAGAGGTGGAAAGTAGAAAGAAAAAAACGCGGAACTGCTACCGCTCATGTGTGCTTCACCTCACCAACAAGGACAGTCCTAAGCAAGGAACCCCTGTGCTGATGCAACCTCCACATTACGGGGCCGTACAGATCTCTCTGCTCTTTCTTGAGTATCCAAAGACAATGAAGGAAAGCAAGGCAGTAATCTGGAATTCAACATGTAAGCTCTATATCACCATTTTTAATAGACAGCGGAGCAAAAATGGTTTAAAGCCACCAGGTCTGGCTATGTTGCCTTAACCACTCAGGCAAAAAGCTGGAATACTTTTGATTGTATGGTCTTCTCAGGCCCCAGCGACCAATTTCTATAATCTTCAGGCAAGAGATTTTAATGGTAACTTGAGTCAAGGGATGAAGTCTAAACCAAGGACAGGCTACAGCCACACTTTAATTCACAGTTTGAATAAAAACCTCAGTATGGATAAAAATGGTCATTCTGACATGGGCTGAGGACAGCTATTTACTATGGAAGGATACAACTTCAGTGGGCTACCATCTCTTACATTAAATATATTTTATGCTAAGCACATTCCATTATTGAATTATTTGTTGAACCAGCCATTTTGAAAGCTTAGTATCTTATTTATGTACCTAAATATGGATTTGAAAAGGAAGCTCTCAAGAACCCTCATGCGACTAAAAGAGTATTTTTTTAAACTGTTTAATTATCAATCACCATGTTTTGTTTCGTCCTTCTAAAAATCTTCACTGAACTAAGGGAAAAACAAAAAACAAAACAAAACAAAGGAACTAAACCCCCCCCAAAAAACCCCAAGGACTTCTATTTGGAAAGCTCTATGTAGCATTTCACAACAGCCCTGCAATTACTTCTGAGAAAACAAATTTTAAAGATTTTGGCCTGATATGTTATTTGAATGGGAAGAGGCTGACAATGCTAAGAAAGTGAAATCAATCTCCTGTTAGTCTTCCAGAAGAGGTTACAGTGAAGATACTGCTATCAGCAAAATCTGGGAGTAATATTACTGTAGTGACTATGAAAATTACAGTAAAGTGTGAACAGACAATTCCTCCATAATCTCACCACAGAACATTGCTATCTGCTTGAGAAAAAAAGGCTCAAAATGATCCTCAGCATCTCTGAAGAACCTACAAGACGATTATGCACTGGAAAGTGTTTCCTTAGGAATGAGGAAAGTTTTGGCACACACTCTGCAACGTCACTATAAATTAAACCTCTGTGCTGCAGCTGTCCAAGGCTTTGTACTCAGTCCCTGACACAACACGTTGCCTCAGGCTGCTTGCTGAATGCCTGCCCAGCCACTGAACTGGTTTTATTGTGCTCTCCCTTGTAAAACTGGGCTGCTACACTCACTACAGCCTGGCCATCTCCAATGCCACTTTCTTTTAGGCAAATGCTTGTGATCGAACAAGACATCAAACCTTGGGCCAAGCACTGTGACTGCTCGATGGTGACCTGCAGCCTCCACGGCATATTAAAAACAGCTTTTACATAATAGCTTTTCATGCTGTAAATTAGAAGAAAGAATCAACATCAGGTATAAATGAGGGGAGGAGGATTCCACCATTTCAAATTTACTTTTGTTTTGGTATATTGTTTTGGTGTGAGGTTTTTTCAGTTACTTGGGGTTTGTTTTGTTTTGCTTTGTTTTTTAATGAAAGCACCAAACATTCTGGCAAATGAGAAACATTCTGAGAATATTACATTATTTGGAAATAGACGTTTTAGATTAATATTGAGCTTCATGGGTAGCTAGCCACTTCTTTAGCTTTGTTTTATTTTAGAATGCGTCATTCTTTTATTTCTGTGCCTATGCAAAAAGTTTTCCAAACATTTAAAGTCAGACAGGAAAACTGAAGTGGAAAGTGGATGACAGCCAGTCTAACTGAGCTTTATCAACACAGTCCATACATCCTGACACACTATACATGCTCTAAGTTACCTCAAGCACTATAGCCAGTCATGCCACTGCTATTTGAAGACACATCATAATTTTGCAAACAGAAACGATGGAATTTCAGTGTAAAGTCCGAAATAACATACCATGTTATTACCATATATGCCGTTTGCATGAGATTGGAATACACAATTAAAAAAAGGCAATAAAAATAATCCTTGCATGTAAGTAGAACTAGAAAAGTTAGGTGCTGTAGTGCAACATTTTTATTACTTTTAAGCCATCAAAAATGCTCATGTTTAAGAAGCATATTATTAGCCTGCAAAACTCCAGGTTTCATTATGTATTCCTCTGAATGCACATGCACCTCCCACCTAACCAAGTCGAGACTGCTTTTTAGCTGGCTGAAAGAGCACAGAAAAGATTTATTCTCCACCCAAGAAGTTCACCATGTTTCAAGACACGGTCTCTTCTGATCTTGGCAGCTTGGGAGTGAATTCTGAACACTTCCAGAGAGGCGGCAGAGCCTGTCTCACATGGATGATCTCCACAGAAAACACCGGACCAAAAACAGAGAGCTAATTACTTGCGCTCAATAAAAGCTGATGTTTCTTGCTACTGCACCAAGGCAGCCACTACCAGCACTTATTTTAGATACAGCTACTGAGTTATGTCAGGAAAAGCCTGGTTACCTTGGAGATCACTCCCAGACAATTCTGGCAGAACTCACAAGATGTATTTTATCAAAATTTTTCTCTCTTTTGTATACAGCCAATTTCTATGTGCTTGAGCAAAACACAAGGACACCAAAGAACCGCCAAATTAGTTCATACTTTAGCTACCCTCCCAGCATAGCTAGAACTTCAACATGAAGTAAAGGAGAAAATAATTGTGTCCAGACCCTACCATATAGGTTAGTATTAACACCATGGTGTGATAGAAGGCTTCTGTACACATAGGGGGTTTTGTTTCTTTGTTTTTGTTAGGGTTTGTACAAATAACAAGTATGTACCATACAAAATTATTCATTTAAGTAGGCTTTCTTGCCACCAAATATAGAAAATATACCAATTATTTCATTGGTTTAATATAATCTCTGGGATGGAGAACTGGTATTTTGGGACACATGGTGGAACAAATACTCATGTTTACTTTCAAAATAACAGAACAGCAGACTCATCTTGAAATTGCCCCTTCTAAACTGAGCCTAAAATCATGTGTATCTGGGAAATAAATTGTGGAGCTCTGCAATAAACACAGTCACAGGAGAACTGCAAGGATCTATGAAACAAGAGTTCAACATATCTACAATGATGCACAGTATTCAAGAATACTTTTGTTCTGTTTCTGAAGACAGCACAAAAGGGCATTTCTTGCACCAACAGCTGAAAAAAAAGGGCAAAGAATCAATTCAAATAGTACAATTGTATCTGATTTGCATGGTTAAGCATTCCAGTTTCCTTAACTGTTTAGGTGAGAAGATGGAGAGCCTTATCCTGGTGACCTTTTCCACAGTCAGCCAGTCTGAGCTGTATGTTCTGTATTTACCTGTGTTCCACACAGCTGGGTTACCTGGTCTTCAACATGGTAAAAAGATTAACCCTTTGCAAACTATTCACTTCACAGTCATCTATGAACACAGGGGAAAGGGAAAGTTTATAAACATTCAATTAAAAAGAAAAACGCAAACACTTCCACATATGTATTTTGAAACAGCCACAAAAGAATTTGAACCCAATTTTCCCCTATTATTAAGGCAGATGTACGTCTCAGGGATAATCAATAAGCCAGAGTAACATGGTCAACAAAAGCTACAGGCTGGCCACAACAAGGAAAATACCATTTGTTTAGAATTCATTGCATTGATTTTACAATTTCCTGCATCTGTGCAGCTCACCTTCTCACATCAAAACATACATGATACTTGCACTTTTTTTCTTTTTTAAGAAAAGGCATGTTCATTACCAAATTGTCAGAAGTGAATTCCTGCATAAATCAGGCTCTAAGAAAACAGACAGCTCCACTGCCTCGCTTTAATTCTGTACACAGTGTTGACAAACAGGACTTCTAGATTCTTTCAGCAGAGACATGTTCCCTATTATGTTAGCACATGTAACACCCTCCTGCTCTGTAAGACTGCCTGAGGAGCCGCGAGTGATCCATGCCATCTCCGCTGCCCCACTGACACACAGCATTCAGGATATGCTTTTGCAAAAAACTGCCTTGATGTTCCTCTTCCCTCGGGAAGTCAAGCAGACATTTCCAGACCTCTACAAAAGTCAATCCACCGCCACAGCTTAAGCTCTTCAGCTACTTGCTCCCAGCTCTGCTCTCCAACTCTCAACCCTTATGTTTTATCAGAAGTACAGCAGAATTGATACCTTACTTACCACTGCAGCTACCTCTCATGCTGCTCAGTCCCTGAGCTACAAAAATCTGCAACCACACCACAGCAGCAAGAACTTATGTCCCACTAGGGAAATACTCCTCTTCTGCTTGGGGCAGAGCCAGGTGAGCAGTGAGCAAGATATATCAGGAGCTTAAGTTAACCAACTCAACGCCATGCACACAACTTGCAGACAACATGCTTTACAAGGCGTGAAAAATGTCAAGTGTTTACAAAGGAAAACACTGGCTGCAGAAGGTTCCCCTTCCCATAGGCCAAACTATCAAGGCTAAGCCAGATAGTCAGTTATCTTTGCACATTATGCATAATTACTGATCTATTTTTAGACTTGAAAGCTGTATTTTCCCTCCTCCATCTAAACACTGTGAAGTTGTACACAAAAATAATATGGCTTTTTATTCATAACTTACACTCCAAACCTCAAGCAGGCATCAAGTTCTTCTCAAGATAACAATTGTTTTAAAATTCTTTCTGGTTTTAATTTCTTTTGGTGAGAATGCTCTAAAGAACAGAGGGTTGGGAATGGAACATATTTCTGTTCATATTTTCTGAGTTAGCCTTCCCTCCTCACCCTGAACTTTCACCTCCTTGCAGACGTTCATGCCCGTTGAAAATTAAAATGTCTGCATTGCAGGATGGGCCATTATAATTCAACACATGCTGTTTTGGAGGAGAAAAAGCATGTTTTTGAAATAGCTCTGTTACAGGTCAGGAATGTAAAGCACAGTTCATATTTCAGATGACAATGGGAACCAGAGGTTTTTCTTGCAAACCCAACCCAGCTTACAAGCAATGAAGGAAAAAGAAATCTAGGCAGTAAGGTCTTTGAAGGGTCCTGAATCAGGCATTTAAGTACACTAATGAAAAGACCACTGACTGCTTGTGTTTTACAAATGGCAGCATTGCGAAGTCCTGTTTTTACCAGTGCATGCAAGTTTTCAAGATTTGCTTTTCGAACATACTTTCCTGCTGCAGTCTTTGCTCTGCCACAGATGAATCAATGGGCAATCACTTGCTCTGTATCCTCCCAGAGAGCATCCCAGGCTCACACAACAACTGCACTATTGAAACACCACAAGCAGAAACAGTGCAGCTCAAATGAGATGGTATCACAACTGTGTGTTATATTCCTCAAAGCTATGAAGACTGTGGTTTGATGCATTTTGCTACATGTCCCAACTACTCCCCAGAGAAGAAGGCAAAATCTTGTCTCAATAACCTAATCCCACAACTCTCTTGGTTCATCTACTCCAAACTATCCTTTTTTGCACTTAGATTCACATATGTGCTTAAGAGAGAAAGGTTATGGAAGTCAATACATCTGTGCAATATCAGTGTCAATACCCTGCAGTGGAGCATCTTGCTTGCTGGTTTCAGAAGACAGAGGGGAAGCCAAGAAAAGCCAAATAAAACCATGAAGAGCTCATTCTCACACAAGGAGCATCTGTGGAGCAGCTCCCAAGCTCCACAGAACCCCCATTACAGACTTTGTCCACATCTCACTTTTGTCCAAGACGCAAGAATCTGTCAGACAGATTTGCTATCACAGTAACACATTTTGACTGTTCACTAGGCTACAGCACCTTGCCCAGGTAACAGGCTTATGGGAAGAGCTCCTGAGAAAGCCAGGGAGAATGCTGTACATATCTCCTGTACAGAAGATGGAAGTTTTGCATGAAAATTATTTAATGACTGCCAGTTTATAGGCAAGGTCTCCTGAAACAAGGCATCTCAATAGCTTCCTCCCCTAAAACCTCTGCTACCCTGACAGGCTGGAGGAGGCAGCAACCTTGACAGAGTAGGCACCAGGCAAATAGCATCCCTGCACATGCATCCTCAGACTTGTGAGAGTCAATAACCTCTGATGGGTGAAGCTGGAAAATTTGTATCATACAACAAAGCACATTTATGATAATGACAAAATACCTTATTCTCTTTCATTTCTTGTCTGAATAAACAATATAAAAGGAGCAAAAAACAGGACACAAATTCTACCATTAAAGTTCTCAAAACATTGACAGTGACAGAATATGACTTCTTCAACAAGAGGTTACACCTATCAGCATAACATACATGATCCTATCAACATAACATACATGATATCAGGTAGGAAAAAAAACATTGTAATGCCGTAAAAGGCAGAGGTCTACTTATTTTATTAGAAACAGTGCAGGCAGATGTGTGTCAGGGTTCAGTTTATCCTAACATTTCTGTCAGGGTGAAAAGTGCCATTACACAAAGCACTAGAGAAAAAAATCTACCCTTAATTAGTCTCAAATTGCAAGGATAGCCAGATGCTTGATGAAATCAAGACAGTCTCCAGCACAGCCATGTTAGGTAGCTTTATTAAACAAGTTCAGTGCAATACTACTTTCATAATTTCAACTATTTTACAGAGTTGTATCAGATCTCCTAACAAGTTTACTTACCACAGGAAAAAATCACGTCTCTATACTTGAATATAAATTGTCAGCTTTAGAAACAGGTGCCAGCTGGTAGCTTTCCGTTAGCACTACTTTGTGACCAAGAGAAACCTTCAGCCCTTGATAAAACTGGCTTTAGCAAACTCAGCAATACAGGTTTTAGAGTCCTGTTCTTGTTCCAGAATTGCTTCTCTAGAAAGAAAATTTAATTTGGTGCCATTTCCTTCCCCTCCTCACCCCTCCACCCTGAGATTTATGTAATCATTCTATACCAGTATACCTACTCCAAGATTACTGAAAGCTAGAAAGCAGTCTCCAAGATAAATAAGCTCATGCAAGTTTCATGAAAAACTGATTAAATTGACAAGAGTAATACTATGCTTCCACCAAAGGCTGCAGCATGAGTTTACCTGTTGTGTTTGATCTGTCAAATGCCAAACAGCTACCTGCACTACCTGCTTTAGTAATTTGGAACAGCCCCAGCAGACACTGTATGATGCCTGGCAGCACATGGGGACTCTGGAGAGAGTGATGGGCGAGAGTTGCCTCTGTACAGATGTCAGAGAAAGAGCAGAAAAGGCAGACACTGAAGGCCAGAGTGGGAAAACCACAGGTACTGTGATAAAGTGGAAGAGTACAAAACAACCACGCAGTGAGGCCACGCTTCAGTAGTTCTGCTTCTCACAAAGGACCTTGTGAAATCTAAGGAATCTAAGACTGATTCTGCCCAATCCCAAGGAACACTGTAAACACTCTTAAGATGTTTCCTGAATGGGTGACTTTACTTTCTTACAACTTCGGCAGGGTATGTGGTCATAGCTGCAACATAAATCAGAGACTTGTTTTGCTCAGAAAGGAGGTTTAAACTGGGGGATCAAGAAGGAAGGTAAGATATCACAAACAGAACGTGTTTGGTACTTTTTAACACCAATGGCAACTCCAACCCTCACCTTGCATACAAAAAAAAATTAGTTGATAGCTCCTTTGAAAGCACTCTCTATATCGAGTCATTGAGGAGGGAGAACTGCATGAACACCACACTGCTTTCCACTACTGGAAATAAGATTCTCCGTCGTTCTCATCAGCTGAAATTACATTCTCAAAAACTGCTGTGCATGGCAGCCCTCACAAGCCTACATACGAAAAGACTGAGACAGTTAAGCATTAAGTAAGAGAACACAAATTAACGTCAACTGCTGATTTTCCCCACCACTGCTTTCTTGTAACAAAGACTAAAGGCATTGTAATTAACTTTCCTCATGAAATGGTATGTTCTAAAGTTGGGCCTAATTAGATGCAATATAATTCTTGCCAGAAACAGATAATGTGTGTCTTTCATTGACTTGGGTGATTGGAATTTATTAATATTCGGCATGTCTGCATAGCACAAATCACGTTTTACCCACTGCTCCACAAAAAAGCACGGTGTGTCTTTTAAGGTACAATCATCTGCATTTGGTACTTTATAAGCAGGAAATGTGGCTTTCATTTTACAACCAAACCTCATAAAAGAAGAACCCCTCAAACTGGAAAGGCAAGAAGGGAAGATAAAAATAACAGCACTAAGCATAGCAAGATCCTGGCCCAGTACAAGCTTTCTGTGGTACAGACAGACACACAATAAGCTTGCAGGGAACAGCAATGGGATGTGGAAAGAGGGAAGAAGGCACAGCTTAGTAGAGATGCTTTTCATTATAGCAGTAACAGCAGCTAAGATCTATTGGTAAGCACAATGCCTCAAGGGCAGTGTGAAAAAGCCACATGAAGAAATGCCAAAAAGATCCTCAAAGCTGCAGGAGGACAATGGGGCCCAGGCTGATGGTAACTCACTCCCAAGTTGGTGTCTTCTGAAGTTAGTTTAGCTTGAAATACTTCTGAACTCCACCCACTATCAACTGAAGAGAAAACAAGGAACAGAACATGGATGATGATGATGATTCATGTCAGTGCAAGCTTCTATTTTCCTAGTTCAAATAAAACTTAGACTCCCCGTCAATAAACATATTCTCTTTTACTCTAGTTTTTCTGTTTGTTTTGCTTCCAACCAAGATCTTTTCTCCAGGGCTCTACAATGCCATGCAATCTCAAATGTCTTAACCCTTTTCCCACAAAGGGAGACTGAAGAGACCTCTGCACCCATGCAGGAAGCAAGTGGTGTTAAAGATCCAGCAAAGGTCTCAAGCTGACTTTGCCAGAAGCTTTCCTGAAGTAGAAAGGAAAATAATAGGCTATCTCCTCTGTTGGTGTCTTCCCCTATCAAAAAAGCCCAGGAACAAACAGAAAACTGAGCAGAAATGCAGGATGAAGAAGGGGTGTAACACCAGAAGTTCTATGATTTTGAGTCTTGCCTTACAACCCCAAACTGCAACGAATCACACATTTGATAAGGATTAATTGCAAGGAAAACCAATTAAGTCTAGAATTACAAGTGTCAGAAAGACTAGAGAAGACCCTCTCATTTCATTATAAGGTCCTGTCCCCACTTTTAATAAGTTACACAGTTTTGATCTCATGTAGCAGGCACTCAGTCCAAGTTGTAGATTCTTTGCATACTACATGCCCTCTACACAGCCATTCAGTGTTAATTATTGTTATGGGTGATGGGTTTCATAACCACAGCTCCTGGTCCTCTTTAATAATTACTGTTGTGCAAATATTTCTGACTTCTGCAAACACTGTTATAAGAGATCACCTAACCCTGGTAGTCAGCAAAGCTGCTGAACCCTGGAAAGCCAAATCACTGTGTCCAGAAGCTACAACTGCATATTCCTAATAAAATAGGAGCTAGAGATGAGTAAGTTTAAACGCCTGGTCAATTACCAACACTAGTGGTCAGCTTATCTAGTTTTGTCATACTTTAGACATCCTGGGTTGATATCCAAGTTTGAAAGAGCCCAGGATAATGCCTAATGTGACTATTTAAGGACATGTTAAGATCAGCAGTAGGTTAGTTTTGAAACTTACACTTAATGTGCATGTGTTTGAAATGACTCGTGAAGAGACAAGACTATAAAAAATCCACATCGCACACACTCTGTGTTTAGTGTTTAGTACATTTCTGACCTAGGCTTGCTGATCAGAATGTCACATGTTCATTGTGACAGCACTCTGGTAAGCATTGTAATGTTGTCAAGATCTGCCCTATTAACCAACCACCAAATGCACCCCTAGAATCAGGTCAGGCAGGAAAAGATCTATGAGTTTTTAGACTGGAAACCAGGTGTTAGGAGAGCCTTCACTACATCTGTTCAAAGTCTCAGAAAGCAGTGACTTTCTCCAAAGCAAGTAATCTTTCCCACAGAGGAAGGGACTTACCTCACCTATGAATAGCAGGAAGCCCAAGTTCATGCTGTGTACAGATCACTGCATCTCCACAAAACAAGCTACTTCCCCCTGCAGTTCTTGAAAATATCTACTTCCAAAAATTTCTTCTCTACAAGGTGTTCCTTCATGTTACTTAACTGAATATTCTAGGTGACAGCAAAGAGATATAAACCGTCTTTAAACATTTCAGTTAGTGTATGATATAGAAACACTTAAATCTGGGTTTGGGTTTTTGATGGGTTTTTTTGTTTTGCTTTGGGTTTTGGGTTTTATGGGGATTGGGGGTTGATAGCTTGTAAGAGCATGGATTTGGCAATATGTAAGTTTCTTTCAAATTTCTATACTTGCACTTGAAGACAAAAAAAAAGGCTGCTTTGAAGAAAACCTATCTAGAAACAGAAGAATTAGAATTCAAGAAATAAAGTCAATAAATGGGGATAGTACTGCATAAATTCACATGCAAGTTCCTGAGAACAGTGGTAATAATTGGAAATCATGATGAATATTCTTCTCACATTAATAGTGTTAATAAGATAGCACACCTACCACTTCTAACAGATCAGAAATGCACATAGCAAGATCTCTGTTCCACCACAATTGGTCTGTTTACAATTGTATTTAGAATCCAGACAGTTTTCTTCTTTAAAATGCAGGTAAAGGAACTTGGATGATGTAACTTAAGAACACACTGAAACCTGCCCCTATACTCAACCCAAAAATGCTCACAGCGGCTGAAGCATGCAATGTGAAATAAAGCTGGTTAAGAGAAGACAAGGGAATTGGTTAGGGAATAGGGGCTTCTTGGCATTCCTTTAAACCATTTCCTGTTCACCCTTGTGGAGTGTAATATAACCCTAAGAAAATATATCTGACCTCACTCCTTTCAGCTGCATTTAAAAGGTTTTAAAAGCAATTTAAATATCAGATTGCACATTCATAAACAACAGAAAAGAAAGAGGTTATACATATTATTGCCTTCATCTTCCACTGAGACAAGTTGGGGGAGTTTTTCTTGGTTTTGTTATTTTTTTAAAAATTTAATGAGAACTTCTGATTTTCCCTGGGAGACGAGGTCAACAGACTAGGGCACTTCCTGTCTGCAGCAATGTCGTGTGCTTATGCAGACATGAGTCTTCTGACAAACAACTGATTTATTTCAAAGAGGGGGTCATTACCATCATGGCATATAGCAAGATCACATTCTTTCCTACTTGCTTTGCTTAATCACTATGGATTACTCAAACATACTTGAAAAGAAGATGCATTTCAGCTGTGTGTGAAAACTGACAATTCATCCAAAATCCCACACACACACTGAAAGGAGGAGGAGGAGACATGTTCTAGGGCAGAGCATGATCATGCATTGACAAAAACTGTGAGCAATCCTACAACTGAACTACCAACATGTAAAAGATGTGATCCTACAAAGTCCTTAGCACCTTATCACCATAAACATAGGTCTCAACTTCTCAGAAAACATCATTAAAGGAGACGACCAACAAGGCCATTTACAGCTTCTATATTTAAAGTCACCCCTCTGAATGTTACTGATGGAACCCTCATGCACACATTTATTTATGGAACCCTATTATACACATTTGGGACAAACTCAAGTGTCCTGCAAAGCAGGTCTGATCTCTAGCAGTGTGCAACACTAAGTACCCACTGATTTTAAACAGGGACAGACTCAAGAGACAGAGTTTGGTTTCTCTTGGGTATGTCAGCTGGGTATGGTGACCAAGTCAGAACAGTCTGACGAGACCCAAGCTATGAAGAACTCAGAAAGTTGTTAGTCTGGGTATGGTAGAAGCTGCTTGTACCTCCTTAAAGAGAATTTACACAGTCCCCATGTTTCCACAGTATTTGAGCACTGCAGAATTATTATTCTATCCACAACAACTACCCCATTTAAATATTTTTCCACACCTCTCCCTTATTTTTAAGGTGTGAAAGTGGGATGATAAGCCCCTGCACAAGGCTGCAAAAAAACTGCATTGAAAGACGAGGTGTTGAGCCTTTTTTTTTTTCAATCTGCTGACCTTTCCTTCCTTTACTGCACTGTATTGGCAGTTCTCATGATTTTCAACTAGCAGCTTAAATAAATTCCAATGGCAAGGTTTACAACATCCATTCCCCATCCCCACAAATGAGATTGCATTAAGTTTGTTTACAGCCACCTTCTGTACATGTACCACATACAGGGTTGCTTTTCTTATGT
This sequence comes from Picathartes gymnocephalus, assembly GCA_013390045.1. Lineage (NCBI taxonomy): Eukaryota > Metazoa > Chordata > Aves > Passeriformes > Picathartidae > Picathartes > Picathartes gymnocephalus. Next base: position 111,467 of record WEKY01009517.1, on the reverse strand, counting down.
CAAAGGATGTAATTTTATAATTGTGTTTGCCTTGTGTACAGAGTTGAAACAATCCTACATTCATAAAACTGAAGATACTGAGCACTGCTGAGGTAATTTACAGGCCAGGGGAGGGTAGGAGAAAGGGAACCAAACATCAGAAAAACTATCAGTGTTTAAAACAGAAACATAAATTTAAGAAAATTAAAATTCTGCCCCAGCCACAGTTATTAAACCTATGGGAGCTACCCAGGAGACAGGAGATGAAAATGAGTGGAAGACTTGCTACTGCCAGAGAGCAGAAAGAAATTTGTCATTAAGTAATATTTATGTACAATTTCTAGATAGCAGACTTTTTCCTGGTTAGCTTATAGGCAGACACAACCACAGCCACCGCTGCAGCAAACAGGCAACTTAGCACTTCAAGAATAAATCAGAAGTGACTTGCTTGATCTTCACCTAAAAGTATCATGATACTTTGGGTTTGGAAGTGGGAGGAAGCAGATTATAAATCTGAATTCCAGGCACGGAAACGCCCCTGTATGGGGTTCCAGGGCATAATTACATTCTTATGCTAGCAGAAGAAACACACTAAAAATGACAAGTACATTTCAGCTAGAAGTTAATTTGCTAAACTCACCTTCCTGGTCTCTGAAGAACAGTTCATGTTCTCCCATTTTGCATCAGAAATTCTCAAATTGGACTGGGTGCCTTCCTTTCAACACTGCACAGCTAAATGACACAGATACTGTGTATTTTACAGAGTGAAACAGCAGCCAAAGTTGCCTATTTGCCCAAAACTATGCAAAGATACAGTGAATGAGAAGGGCCTGGACATAAGCTTCTATGGCTAGAGCAGGGTCCCATGTTCCCCCAGCTAGCCTAAATCAAAAGAAGAAAATAATAAAGAAACTTTGGTGTTTACCACCTCATGTGTAATGACTGAGCAAGCATCCACATTTAAAAATGAGAAAAAAACATAACATACATTATCCCAAAATCCCAAGCAATTTAACAGAAACCAGCGATCACCCTTCAACAGAAGAAATTTACCTATAGCCATTTTCCTCACACACTGCTTGCTTGTCCTGTCCCATTCACTATATCACAGTTTAGAAAGCAATATAAGTTAAGCTAAATTAATTTTTTTTTTCTTAAATCACCCTCTAGGGAAAGCAAAATTATTCACAAACATAAAAAACCAAGAGCCTACATCTAACTCATGCATCTTACCATTATCTGAGTGAATGGAGATAGCTGCAGTGCATCACCACTGGAAACTTTCAAGAACTTTTTGCTGTGACACTAATCTGAGCTAATGTTCCTCACAAACACATGGAAACACAACCTTCCTCCTGAGTGCACAACATGCTAAATAACCAGCACAGCAATCCAGCTGAAGCGAGACCTGGCTTGTACACAAGGAACCTACACTACGAGAAACAAAACCAAAACACACTGAGCAACTCCAAGTTTACAAGCAAACAACACACGCATTAAGAAGTGGTATTCACTACTGGAAAAAAACTGCTGCCCAACATGAAGCCTAGGGCAGCTTCTTGCTGTGAGCACTTCACATGCACAGCCCTATTTGCAACACAGGGATGCACACCTACTGCTGCTGCACTTACCACACTTGGACACAGGACTCGAGACAGCTGTGAGACAAATCCAGCAAAATTAGACAGCAACAGGCTGTTTGTACCAAGTGGGACAGGAATACAACTGGGTGGTCAAAAAGAAATCCACAAGAATCCCATCCTTAAGTATGCTGTTACTGTGCCAGTAATACACTCCAAGACAGCTTGAACTTGCAGTCCTTCTCAACAACGTAAGGCATAAGTACATGGTACACTGCCCTGGTTCCCTTTGCCACAAGTGAATTAAAGAAAAGTGTCCTGCTTCTTACCCTGATAAGCATATAGAAATAATGTGATCAACACATGGCCCCTCCCAAAATCCTACTCTCTACAGTGGAGACACATGGCTTTGCTGGCCTGTTTGGTGGATAATGAATTGGCTGGACGGCCACAGCCAGGAGAGAGTCATCAATGTCTCAATATCCAGATAGAGATCAGTGACGCGCAGTGTCCCTCAGAGGTCTGTATTGGGACCAGTACTGCTCAATGTCTCCATCTGTGACACAGCCAGTGCAATCCAGTGCACTCTCAGTGAATTTGCAGGTGACAACATGCTGAGAGGTGTGTTTGACCTGATGCCATTCAGAGGAACATGGACAAGATCAAGAAGTGGGTCTGCGGAACCTCATGAGGTTCAGAAGGCCAAGTGCTGGTGCTGCATCTGGTCTGGGACAACCCCCAGTATCAGCAGAGGCTGGGCATGAACAGACCCAGGGCAGCCCTGCCCAGAAGGACTTGGGGGTGCTGTGGGTGAGAGGCTGGACATGCCCTGGCCACGGCACTCACAGCCCAGAGAGCCAAACGTGTCCTGGGCTGCATCCAGAGCCCCATGGGCAGCAGGGCAGGGAGGGGATTCTGTCCCTCTGCTCTGCTCTGGTGAGACCCACCTGGAGCTCTGCATCCAGAGATGGGCCCCCAGCACAGGAAGGACAGGGACCTGCTGGAGATCAAAGGGATGGAGCATCTCTCCTTTGAGGACAAGCTGAGAGAGATGGGGTTGCTCAGTCTGGAGAAGAGAAGCCTCCAGAATAGTTTACCTTTTAGTTATGACCTTTTCATACTTCAAGGGAGCTAGTAAAGAACAATGGAGAGAGACTTTTTCTCCAGACCTGTGGCAATAAGACAAAGGGTAATGTTTTGAAAATAAAAGAGGGTAGATTGAAACTAAATGTAATGGCTTGCCATTGCTCCTATCATACAGAATCAAATCATGCCATAAGCAATGATCCCCCAAAGGCAGAAGAAAGTTGGAGGAATAGAACAAAAACTCAACCTCCTCTAGACCCAAAAAGGAAGGCACTGTTGGATAACCTGCCAATCTGAGCATCTTCAATATCCAAGTGTATTTCTATGCTACATTGAGGGGAAATCCATCCCTCACTGGAGCCCACCATATGTGTCCACGGACCCAGCATTTTGGTTTTCATTCTTGATTCAATGCTCAGCCAAGCAGACTGAAGTCTTTCTTCTGACTTCAAAGGGCCCTGTTTGAGGCTCTGGATAAGCAGACAGGTTACCCAAGTTTGCAAGATTCCTAAGAAGTTTCCACCACACACAGCAAAGAAACAAAGATGAAAGAGAAGAGGTATGCACCCATGAACTGAGCCATACAGGTATGTCAGGCACACACACACGCATTGGTAACCACATCACTTGCAAAGTTATAAAAATACCTTTGCTTCTATCATTGCAATCAAGTCAATGCAAGTGCTCTGGACAGTTAGCTGTGTATCTAATCTGAGACATATACATGCCGCATATCTGGGGAATGAGGATCCTTAGATAGCTATGCAGGAGTAAATTTGGCTAATTTCAGATTATGTTTTGCTGATTATACTACGCCACCTCTCAAAATCCAAATAGTAAAAAGTAGCACTAGTGTCATATGGAATAAGAGCACCACTTAAAATGTCTTCTACCTCAAAATACTTCAAGGTAAACATGGAGCCCACATAACAACCTAAAGACAGGAAGAGATAGGACCTGTGGTAACAATAAATATGGATATTAACTGTGAGTCTAAGAAATTAAGATATCTTGAAGCTGTAGTTAAAAGATACTCCACTGTGACAGCTTTTGCCAGCACAGTGTTAAACAGTACTTTTAAAAGCTTAAGGCTGCTGCTTTGTCCAGATCATTTGGGTCTTGATGTAGGAAAAATAGCTCATTAAATAGGTTTTCAGATGTCAAAACAACTACACAAGTCCATACTTCCCATTTCCTGGGAAGAATGGCCACTGACACCATGGTTCTACTCTACGCTTTAGCTCCACAGATATTCAGAACACGTATGAGACATATATTCAGCACACCTCAAGTGTGACAATGCACAAGGAAGCAAAAAACGGCTTGACATGTCCCTAATACTGGATATTTGCCTGAACTACACACAATCTGAACAGTTTCTTGAAGAATAGCACTAGAACACATTGCTAGAATGAGATAAATAATACACTTCTTTCAGTCTGACTCACTCCTTAGATGTTGTCTTCTTGTATCATTCAGAGTCTACCAAAATATAAGCCCAGAATGAAAAGGCTCAAATCTCCACTAAAATAAAGTGGGTGTTAGATAGATAATATTGCAGCAGATATTCACAGCAAATTGTATTTACTAACAATAAAAAACAAGACAAAAGCCTTCAAAGACAAAGACTGGGGCATTCCTTAAAATCCTCTCCTTTACATGAGTTTTAACAGACAACTTCGACAGCTGGATATATCCGATCAAGCCCAAGCAGAGCCAGAAAGGAAGAGGGGATATAGTGTACCACAGTAAAGACACACAGACTGCTCATTTATAATTTTAAAATTTATTTTACTTTACATTTAAATCTTACTAAAGATAAACAAATAAATGAAAAAAATTACAAATGCTTTTTTCCCAACTCTTCCAAACTCAGGCCATTGAACTTTTGTGCTCCCAAGAAATGTTTCTACACAAAAAGATTCCTTTCTTGTTACCAATAGATTCAAAAATACTAGTTTTCTCCAGTTTGTATATGCCAATTTGCCTTTCTTCTTCCTACTCGCTCCCATTTCATAACGCTGTTTAAGGAAATAGCCATGTGTTTATTCAAAGTAAACTAACTGCAACCCAGGTTTGTCTACTGTAATTCCAAACACCACAGCACAGTTCTCATTTAACCAATTCCCTCTCGTTTCTGTCTCAAGTATTTGGAGATGCTGCAGGTTGTTTATAGAATATCTGCAAGTTATTTAACCTTAAACACGTTTCATACTTTCCCACCCAGAGACAGATGATTCACAGGCAACCCACAGGAGCCCAGTTGCTTCTTCTCACAGAACAATTACCAATATGGTAACTCTGACCTTTCTCCTCCCTTTCAGACCTTCTTGCTTCCCTTCTGTTTTCCCATCCCTATTTATCAATCTTCTCCATTACATTTTTTTTTTTCACCATTAGAAGAGATGCCACGTAACTTTTGGGCCGATGTTGGTCCCTTCATAGAGGGCTCCCGCACACCAGAATTACAGTTCACCTGAATAAAATAATTTTGTAAGTACTCTGACGACACTCCTATTGTCAAAATAAAGAAAATGCATTACTTGATGGCAAGAGGTTCACCCTGGACCGACTGGAAACAGAACATGTTAAATTCCTTTCCTGGACAAAGCAGAGCAAGCTGAGTAGAGCAGAGCCTTATGCTGTCCAGAACTTGAGGCAAGAAGCCAAACAGCAGGATGTGGGTTGGAAGGTAAAACCCTTGACTCCTAACAGAGGGAGGGAGAATCAGGAACCACAGCACCTGCTTCAAGAGGGAAAGAAGGTTCAATTTTTCATTCCCAAGAAGTGGTTGAGGGCAATCTGTACACTCCAGAGACCAAGCCTTCCATCACACACTGTACAGTGGAATCAAAGATTACTACTGAAGAACTTAGCAAACTGAGCAAAAGCTACAGTCATGATGATGTGTTTCAGGCTGATTCAATCCAATACACAATAAAAGCAGGACACTGAAATAAAAGCAAGCTTCAGTAGTTCATTTTCTAAAAAATGGTGTACAATGGTCAAACAACACTGCCGTTCCACCTTTTTGCCAGAGAGAACTTTGTATGTGGTGGTTTTTTTGTCACAATTACCGCGAAAGAAAGTATCTATGCACAAAGCAGATACTGCAACTTTCAATCCCCTGCTCCTTTTTAGGTTAATTGTAGCTTTCAGGGGCCCGAGCAATTTAAGGGCTGTCTGCAGGAGATCCTGCCTTATTACTTTCAAGTTGCCCCACCCAAGTTTTGTTCTCCCACACATTCAGCCCAGAACACACAAGAACACAGATTTCAATTGAATGCATCCCAGGAATCTTTCCATTCCAGACTTCTAAGTAGCTTAGCTTTTCATACTTGAAAAACTGCTAAATGTACAGCAGCTACTTTAAACATTTGGCATTAAAAAGAAATGCCAAGCCTTAATTAGCATAGTGTCCAGATTAAGACTGAGATTTTACACTACAACATACCTAACTGCCTCATCATTTTGAGATTTATGGAACAACAATTACAGCAAAGGCCAAAAAGCAGAAATTTTCACTAGAACTGCAAACTTCTCAACCCCCATGTAACAGTACAACAAATAGGCATTTCCAGAAATACCAGAAGTTACAGCTGGTAAGTAGCATTGAGGAATTCCAGCCTGTCTCAGCTCTGCTTCTGACAATAGGTACCTTTTCTGCTGAACTGCACAGTCCATTTTCAATTCTAAAAGACACTCTACTACTTTAAATTATTCAATATTGAGGATATTTGGAAACAAATCCCAATTCTAATCTTCTTGTCCATCCGACAAGACAGCAATTAGAAGAAAACTGGTCTCTGTCAAATTGCAGTACATGTTTTTCAGATGATCTTCAATACGTACAGAAAATGGCCCTAAACCTTCTCTGTTTTATTAGACTTAAGACAGTGAAAACAATCCACCATCAGAGCCTTCACACAATATGCCTTTTCTAGGGTAACCAAGAACATGGTTAAAAGCCAATCTACCTGAACAAACCACTTACACACTAACATCATCCTAGTATCAAAGAGCTAGATACTTCAATATGTGTAGGTACCCGTAAATGTTGACGAGCATCTTGTCATGCGTAAGAAACAGGCAAAATGTGTTTAGACAGGCTTAATCTTCACACATTTGAAAATCCACTTTGCCACTGTTTAAGATTCTAGACGCTTTTGAAGTCAGGCCACAAACTAACTACTCCTGTTACTACAGAAAACACTCCAATCTCAAATATTAGAGGCCTAGTAAGACATCATTAATTGTAATTTTTCAAAATCTGCTTTTCTAAGGAGAAACTATGAATAACTTCTGTCTTACTGGGTAGAGACATTCATTCTCCATTGTGTGAATAAACTATGGACTGTGGGTAAACAAATTCAGCTGTGAAGTGATAGTTCCTGGTAATACTATAGCAGCTTTTTCAAGTGTTACATGTGATAGCCTCTAGCAACAATTAAAATGGTCATCCTTTTAGGCAGTCAGCTTTTATGTGTTTAATGGTAGGTTTTGAGTTTGATAATGAGAAGCAAGAGATGAGGAGAGTGGAGAAAATACGGCTTCTCAGACAGAAGAGGCTTGCTGCTTTGTCAAGACATGATTGTGGTTTCTGCTGTCTACACATTCTTTAAGTGAGCACATCCACTGCTTAGCTTCCAGTCTTGGCATTTGCTCCCACCCAGGCACCCTGTTCACAGATTCCCAGTCTACAAGCATCCTCCTGTGACTACACATCATGCTTTGACAATAGTCATTTGTGACAGAGCGATAAATCTCATTCCTTCTCTCCAAATACACGTGTTCACATGGCAACAGTCACCCCCAGGAAGGATTTCACAGTGATTAAGTGTGTCAAGGACAAAGGAATCTCCAGTTAATGGGGCTGGCTTCACGCACAGTAAATCAGGTGAAATACAGGGATACAGCAGAAGCATTAAGTGAGGAGTCTCTCTTCCATATAAGAGTCATACTCTCATCCCTGATGTGGACTTTATAAATTCTGCTAAATATTTAAATTAGCAGCCTTATTTACTTGTGTGTTCCTGCAACTCCTTTGCTGGCACGCCCACGCTTGTGCTTTTTGTGCCAATTCTCAGGGTGTGATCTGACAATGCAACTAAACCAAGCAACAACTGCAGAAAGGGATGTCCTGCTGTTCCTCCTACTTTCACCATTCCTCTCAGGGCTGACCCTACAGTAACACAGAGCAGACAGTTACCCATCTGACACTCACCTCACAAAGTATTTTCCATCACTTCTTGTCCTTGACCTGGCTCACAGCAGGGTCAGATACCCTCAAAATGAGAAGAGCACATGTGACAAAAAACGGAGCAGGGCCATCTTTGTCACAAGCATCAAGACTGGTGCCATTCAAGCACCAAAGCAATGCCCTCTGGCAGGGACACCAAGAAATATACTTGAATATCAGCACTTATACTAATTTTCAATTCAGCCACTGCAGGAAAGCTTCAACACACCAGGGAAGTTTCCTTCGTGGTCTTCATTCCGGCAGAGTTTTATGTTATCAGCCCTACTGCTGGAGAAGTGTTTTTAATTCCTATTTCTCATGCACACCTTGGAGACTTATCTCCTACTATTCCCACTCATTTTTTTATGCTAACAATGAGGTTACAGACAAGGGTACTCTTCCTTAGCTCAAGACACCTTCAGTTCTAAAATACAATACATTAAAGATTTGTTTTAGAGAGGAATGAGAAAAATACTCAGTCCATCCCTTCTGACTTTACCCTCATCCCCAATCCAAGAGCAGTTACCACATAACACATAAACTGAGATATATACACAACCAACTAATTCCCATTAAAAAGACATCCCTTTTCTCCTCCTCAAAAACTGTAACTAAAGGCAGCTTCTGGAAACTGAAGAGAAGGATAATTTTCCTTGCTTATCTTGCACAAAATATAGGACAGCTCCTGTTGGTTGCCTTGAATTATGCCCTTAAGGCTTGGCTTCAAAACAGAGGAAACCAGACTGTCATGGATTCAGACTGTTGTGCTCTTAGAGCTGCATATCTAAATTTTAGGTATCTGAAAAATCCTCTGCGGTCAACCTTGTCTCCAGCCCGTAGACAGCAGTAGTACCAAAACAGCAATTACATTCAGACTGCCCTTGATTTTGGGGAGAGGCACACACAAGTTATCAGGGCTAGATAAGTAAGGAATAAGTGAACCAGTACGATTTATGACAGTGGCTGCACTTGCTGCAGCAAGGTCTGGTTTAATCACTCATGCCATTCAGCCTTTGCTCTAGAGAAGCAGCACAGTCAAGCAGCATAAAAGGGTGATGAAGTCATCCTAACATGTGGGCACAACCTAACTTCCAAGTGTGTTCATGTATTAGCCAACAGACCACTCTCATTACTCCAGCAGATGCCTATTAAAAGTTTTAGTGGTGTGGGTGAACTCAAAATAGCAATTCCTGCTGCTCATTGCAACAGGAGCAACAACATCTGACCATGGAACTCTAGCAGTTCTAAACTGAGAGGCAAGTTCAGTTAGATGGGACACCAGAGACTTGTGATAATATTTTCATTTGTTGTAAAGTGGCACAAGACGCTGTGCCATTGGCTGATTCAGTCTGCTGACCCGCAAAACAAAATACTGATTAAGTAGTGAAAAGTGCTTCCCTCTGCACACAAAATTAGAATATTTCTGGAATATTCTAGAAAACAAAGGTTGGTTTACATACTTAGCTTGTTTATAGAGGCAGTCCTTTAAGAAATACCTCTTGCTAAACTGAAGAAGCAAATCATCCACCAGTGCTGCTGCAAGGACGCCAATTAGCAGCTGCACCAAGTGCTAACCTACAGCTCAAAAGGCTTTCTGAGCAGTAGCCAGCACATCTGCAGGTTACACCACAGCAGTAACTCTACCTTCTTCTGCTACTGATGTGCACTACAGGCTGGCTAAAAACACATTACTCTAATGGTGTGCCATGAGACCATCTTTACATCAAAACACCCATTGAGTGTTCTGTGTAATTTTATTCCTGAACATCAAAACTTCTTAAGAAGCTCAATTTTCAAACCTAAGCATCTTCATCCAACATGGCTGCCCCAGGACCCCATGCAAATCTGGCGATGACAAAAAACACATCACTTCTTTCAAAAGGGCACAAAAATTTAGGATGAAGAATGAAACAGCATGTTCTTCACAGATCATGAAGATTTGTTACAAATTCCTCACAATATCTAGAATGTCAATTATACCCCAAACTCACCTATTTCACAGACTTCTTACTAGCAACACA